>QLOH01000504.1:0-600000 GCA_026901365.1 Sesbania bispinosa | reverse complement strand
AAACCTTAATCGAACATAGGGGACGAACCTACACTTTGGGGTGCTATGGTTAATAAAACTCCTACCGGAAATCCGGCAAAGTTTCCCCTAAAAACTAGACATTTCCCAAATTCTAACTTAACCTGAAATCCAGCAAAACCAATAGTACAGTTTAACACAACACAATCCAATTTTAACTAAAAGTAAGCCTCCGTGGCCAATCCAAAGTATCTACATTAATACATCATTAAACTATTAATTACAATTAATTAACAACTAAGAATTTCTCTTGACCACCGGGAATGAGGAATCCACTCCAAGAACTTCACTTTCTTTCTGAATATATAGCTGGAGCATCCTGCATAACTAAAATGTATCCCCGTAACGTGGGGTGAGACTACGGTCCCAGAGAGCAAAGCATGCAGCAGGCAATGTAGGGAATACAAGAAGATGCAATGCACAAACAATTCACATAGATCATTAATCATGAACACTATAATACATGTTAGCTCTAAAATACAAGGAAATTCTTAAATACATAATAACTCTGAAATACATATAATAACTCTGAACTACATGGTAACTCTGATAACATGCATGAATTCCATTTCCCGGCAGTACGGAGTCTTATCACTAACTCTGGGCTAGACCTGAGCTCAGACTACAAGGAATGTCTTTCTTGGGGACGTATCCCGCCATTACTCTAGACCGAAGTCAAGTTTTAATGCATGAATCTCTGGGCTGAAGCCAAATCTATGGGTCGAAGCCAAAACTTTGGGCTCTAGAGGGCCTCAATGCGGTTAATACTCAAATCCCGATTACGACCATTCATACTGGGCTCATGCCTGAATTGGAGTATTAACAACTTGAGCTTTTCCACCCCCCTAAGGTGAATTATTCTCCGAAGAGAACCCTCCGTGCCTGACCCAAAGGCCTAGGGACTCAGTCCTTGGATCCTCTCATAATATGTTGGTCTTAAGAGGCGTCAGCGGAGTCAATACTCAAATCCCGACTACGACCACTACTTCATGGCCCATGTCTTGATAAGAGTATTAACAACCTGAACTTCTCCACCCCCTAAGGTGAATTATACTCCAAGGAGAACCTCTCTTAACCAAATCCAAAGCCTACTGGGACTTGGCCCTGGACCCATGTGAAATTAACTGTGTCTTTTAGATAATGCAGATGCACGGGGAAATACTTCTAACGAAATATAGCACATGACATTAATAACATAGAACTCATGCTGGAACCAAACATTCTTTTGGAACCCATGTATACATCAATAGCTTACCAAATCATCATGGAATTTCAAGAATCATCAGTAAAATCACCCCAATAATAGTCATTCCTACATAATCCCAAAATCCCCAAAATCCTCTTAACCTAGGGTTCCACATACAAGCTCATAAACAACTCAAACCTTACATATCATCTAATCCAACAATGAATCAACATCCACAAACCAAAAGGAAAAGGAAGAGGATAGTAGGGGTCATAAGAGGAGCATACACATGATGAAGTGGAAGTGTGTGAGCTTTACTCACCTTAAATAGAGTTCTAATGGAGGAGAAGGGGGGAGGAGGTTGAGCACAAGCCTAGGTGGTGATGAGGGACCTTCGATCCGGATCTTCTTCTTCCTTTTCTCTCTTTCTCTCTCTAAATTATTCTCTATCTCTCACTCTAAAACCCTAGGAGAAAGGGTGTGAATGAAGAAAAGGGGTTGCACTTTCTATTTTAAGGAAAACGGACTCGCGTGCGCTCTTGAGCGCACTAAACTCATAGGCCAAAACGGATTCTGCTGCTCTACGCGCTTCAGCGCGCATCTGCGCGCTGGAGCGCGTAAACTTGTTGTTTGGAGGTGTAAACGAGCTCGGAATACTATAATATAGCATATCAAACTGAAGACCCGGATCTTAGCTTTCTAATGAAAGTTGAATCACCTTAATTGGACACCCATAAATTTAGATATCATCAAATTAATGCACCAAGGTCATTAGGCTTAAAACCCAAAATTAAGCAACAACCTTGGTTTTTGCCCCTCTTTGATTTCCAATTCAGTTCTCTTCTTCTCAAACCTAATTCCTCTCCACGAAAACCTTATTCTAACTTAGTTCTTCTCATCCAAACTCTTCCCCACTCTAATTCTTGATAAATCAATTCCCTTGACCATAAAGCTTATTCTTCCACACTTAATGGCTAAGATTTAGGGTGTTGCTCTTCTCCTTAACTCTTTCTCCTGACCCTTCCTTTTCAACTCAATTCTTCTTTACCCAACCTCATTTCTTTACCCTTAACCACTATACTCTCTCTGACTCAGGGTGTGATCCCTTCTAGGTTTGACCTACAGTTGATTGGCTTAACTCTTGTTCCCTCTTCTAAACTCTTTTTAAAACTCACGGTTCCTAATGGATTCCCTAATTTCTTGTCTGAAAACACACTTAACCTCTGTATCCTAATCCTACATCTAACTTCCCTCTCTTGGTTGGGTTCACCACCTAAGGATTCTCTTATGTTTCCTAGGTTCCAGTTTCCGGGATGTTACAATTCTACCCCCGTTAAATAAATTTTGTCCTCAAAGTTTGCTCTGATTTTCCTAACGCAGGGTCATACTCCTATTCTTAACTATCTTTGTGTACTTGGAATCCTCCCAAATTGTCTTCCGATTGTCAATACCGCTATTACTCTAGGTGGCTAAAAGGAAATTAGGGTTTGATTGCATTCCTAAACTCGTCTTTTTAGTTCTACCCCCATCAGTTAGGTCTTGAAAGTCACTACTCCCTAAACTGTTCTATGCCTAACTCTCGCTAGCCCCAAATAATCATATCATTCTTCCTTGGGATATATATCCCAACGCCTAGCCTTCCTCTACTGCAATCCTAACATGGGTTCATAAGGGGCCTCACCTTGGTCTCTTCACTCTGAGGTAATTTACGACTTGGGCCAAACAGACTACATAACCGGATTGAGATGAAAAAGGGCTCACAAGGCTCCTAGTTATGGTTCCTAACTCAATACTTAACCCGCACACCACCTCTTGGGGAGTACCTAAAAGTTGTTTAAGTTGTTGGGGTTCCTAATTTTTTACATCTACAAAGTGATTTAAACTTGGGTTTCTAACAACCTAGCTATACCCCAATTATTCCTAATTGGTCTTCTGAGTTATACTACGGGTTCCTATGTCTTCTCTTACAAGGCTACCCTCTTAAGGGCTCAGCCCTCTCTAATAACCCTCAAGGTCTAAGTCTACCACATGAAACTACGATGTGACTTCTAAAAGCTAGTTGGTCTGAAACATAATCTTATGAACAACATCATCTCATCACTGGTTTCTAAAACAACAACACACAAGTTTCAAATTAAAGAATATAGGGTTGCAGCAAAGTTGTGCTCCTTTGATACACATACGATAGAAAACGGACAAACTCCTGTAGTTCATCCGGAGAGAAACCAACCTCATCTGACAGAACATTATAGCGTGTAGGCCTGCTTGTACCTATCACTCCATCATGTGCACAAGCATAGAAAACAAAATTATCTATCACTTCAACCTAGGAGACTGAGTACGAAAACATTCCCTGTACTAAGACATCAGTAGCTATTGCCTAGAACTGGCAACCGCAGCAATTGAATGGATATCCAATTGCCCTGGTGGCCAAGGGACACACCCCAGCCTGGAACGATGGCAGAAACTTTAGAAACAAGAGAAGTGGAAGGAGAATGTTCAACACCTAACAATGGATTCAGCACACCAAGCCTAATACTAGTCTTTAGCAAAACACTAATTAGATACTAATCATTGACCCTCGTAGGAGTTAATGCACTGAGTAACAATTCTAAATTCCGCAAGATTTTTCTTCTTCCATGAACTATAGAGATTAGAGTTCCTCCGATCAGGAAACAGATAGAGGAGAGACTGAGAAACCCAACCTATAGACTTAGCTTTACCACCGATAATTTAGAAAACAAGTAACTAACCACGTACTAACAACATAATCCGAAACATAGGTAACAAGAATGCCTACCCATGGGAAACAGACAACGATGTACTAAGCACAAACTGATAATTATAAGACTTCTACTCCAAAAGCACTTGACTAAAACAACAAGGAATCTCATTCCTTAAGTGTCAATCAGCTAAGTAGACCTAAGACCGAAAGGAACTGACCATGATTGCAACCTACTAAGTACCTCTATCCTTCCAAGTTTCCAATGTCACTTGCTCTCCTTACATACTTGGGTTTACTCTCTAGCTTAACCGAACGGATCAAGGGGTGCTAACTGAGGAATAGTGCCCAGCCATAATTCAAACATGAATAACGAGGTTGTAAGTTAAAAGGGCCGAAAGAATAAGGAAGCTCTAAGGCAGAACAAGATGAGTATTGGATCGTGATCTTTAAACTTAAATCTTCCTTATTGGTTCATGGTACCTCGACTCTCATCAGGTTCCTAATAACGTTAAAAACCATAACCTAAGTTCCTCTAATGTAGCCTTCACCCCCAATCCTTAAACAAGCCTCTTATGTCTCCTGAGTCACCCACCACTAAGCTTAAAGCTCCGAGCATAGTTGTTTCTCAATTTCAAAATCAGTCTCTAACTAATAGTGGTGTCTCAACACCTTAGAACATTAGTTCCTCTATCCCCTCAAGAGTTCTACCTGCCCTCTACAATCCCACCAAACATGCAACCTCAAATCTATGAAATTCTAAACTCTAAGATCGTTCAACCCATACCCTAGAAGTTTACCCTTAAATCTCTACTTGCTAGACCTTCCAAGCAACACAACTAGACATACCTGTCATGCAATCATTTAAACAAACAAACAATATCATAACCAAGTACACAAGACATACAAATATTCAAGCAAGCAAGCATCACATTCAGTCAGACAAATCAAACACTTTATTCATCTCAAGCAAATCACATCTCGAAGGTGCAACTACCCACAACCAACACTCCCCTTCCCCCATTAGGGGCCTACTCCTTATGTTGCCTCTAAACCTCTCTCTTGTTTTCACCTTCCAAAACCAATTACGCACATTCTCTCAAAAACTTCTACTTTACCTTTCCTTTTAATGGTGCCTAATGTCCACTAAGAAGTAAAGATTACATTATATAAGATTTCTAAGGTGAAAGTCCTACTCTTGGAAATGGGCCTATGTCACTCTCCCTCTATCTATCAAGTGGGTGGCTCTAGCCTTGTTAGGGAAGTGTCCCAATTCGCTAACCAAGGCATCCTAGGGAAGTGTCCCAATTCCCTAACCAAGGCATCCTACTCACGTCACTAACCATAATCCCTTGTACAACGCACCAAGTAGAGGGGTGATCAGTCCCTATGCTGAGTACGGGGTACGGTGGAATCATAGTATGTCACGGGCAACTAACCTAACCACAATCCAATTGGATTGAACTGCTCTGATACCAAAATGTAACGTCCTAATTTCTTAATTCAAGAACAATGTTCGTTGGAAACACTATTCCCGAATTTCTAAAATTATTTCGCGCCATTTTAAATATTGCCATACAAATCTCACAGTTGCTTAGGCAATCCAACGTTCGCTTAAGCTTTCAAAAATTCATACAACATTGCATCCAATACAAAACCTTAATCGAACATAGGGGACGAACCTACACTTTGGGGTGTTATGGTTCATAAAACTCGTACCGGAAATCCGGCAGAGTTTCCCCTAAAAACTGGACATTTCCCAAATTCTAACTTAACCTGAAATCCAAAAAAACCACCAGTACAGTTTAACACAACACAACACAATCCAATTTTAACTACAAGTAAGCCTCTATGGACAATCCAAAGTATCTACATTAATACATCATTAAACTATTAATTATAATTAATTAATAACTAAGAATTTCTCTTGACCATCGAGAATGAGGAATCCAGTCCAAGAACTTCATTTCCTTTCTGAATATATAGCCGGAGCGTCCTGCATAACTAAAATGTGTCCTCGTAACGTGGGGTGAGACTACGGTCCCAGTGAGAAAAGCATATAACAAGCAGTGTAGGGAATACAAGAAGATGCAATGCACAAACAATTCACACAGATCATTAACCATGAACTCTGTAATACATGTTAGCTCTAAAATACAAGGAAATTCTGAAATACATAATAACTCTGAAATACATATAATAACTCTGAACTACATGGTAACTCTGATAACATGCATGAATTGCATTTCCCGACAGTACGGGGTCTTATCACTAACTCTGGGCTAGACTTGAGCTCAGACTACAAGGAACGTCTTCCTTGGGGACGTAACCCGCCATTACTCTAGACCGAAGTCAAGTTTTAATGCATGAATCTCTGGGACGAAGCCAAAACTCTGGGCCAAAGCCAAATCTCTGGTCCGAAGCCAAATCTTTGGGCTCTAGAGGGCCTCAATGCGGTTAATACTCAAATCCTGACTACGACCATTCATACTGGGCCCATGCCTGAATTGGAGTATTAACAACTTGAGATTTTCCACTCCCCTAAGGTGAATTATTCTCCGAAGAGAACCCTCCATGCCTAACCCAAAGGCCTAGGGACCCAGCCCTTGGATCCTCTCATAATCTGTTGGTCTTAAGAGGCGTCAGCGGAGTCAATACTCAAATCCTGACTACGACCACTACTTCATGGCCCATGTCTTGATGAGAGTATTAACAACCTGAACTTCTCCACCCCCTAAGGTGAATTATACTCCAAGGAGAACCTCCCTTAACCAAATCCAAAGCCTACTGGGACTTGGCCCTGGACCCATGTGGAATTAACTGTGTCTTTTAAATAATGAAGATGCATGGGGAAATACTTCTAACGAAACATAGCACATGACATTAATAACATAGAACTCATGTTGGAACCAAACATTCTTTTGGAACCCATGTATACATCAATAGCTTACAAAATCATCATGGAATTTCAAGAATCATCAGTAAAATCACCCAATAATAGTCATTCCCACATAATCCCAAAATCCCCAAAATCCTCTTAACCAAGGGTTCCACATACAAGCTCAAAAACAACTCAAACCTTACATATCATCTAATCCAACAATGAATCAACATCCACAAACCAAAAGGAGAGGAAGAGAAGAGTAGGGGTCATAATAGGAGCATACACATGATGAAGTGAAAGTGTGTGAGCTTTACTCACCTTAAATAGAGCTCTAATGGAGGAGAAGCGGGAGGAGGAGGTTGAGCACAAGCCTAGGAGAAAGGGTGGGAATGAAGAAAAGGGGTTGCACGTTCTGTTTTAAAGAAAACGGACTCGCGTGCGCGCTTGAGCGCCCCCTAAGTGCGCTCGAGCGCACTAAACTCAGAGGCCAAAATGGATTATGTTGCCTTGCACGCTTCAGCCCGCATCTGTGCGCTGGAGCGCGTAAACTATTTGTTTGGAGGTGCAAACGAGCTCGGAATACTATCTTATAGCATATCAAACTAAAGCCTCGGATCTTATCTTTCTAGTGAAAGTGGAATCACTTTAATTGGACGCTCTAAACTCTAGATATTATCAAATTAATCCACCAAGGTCATTAGGCTTAAAACCTAAAATTAAGCAACAACCTTGTTTTTGCCCCTCTTTGATTTCCAATTCAATTCTCTCCTCAAACCTATTTCCTCTCCACGAAAACCTTATTCTAACTTAGTTCTTCTCATCCAAACCCTTCCCCACTCTAATTCTTGATAAATCAATTCCCTTGACCATAAAGCTTATTCTTCCACACTTAATGGCTAAGATTTAGGGTGTTGCCTTTCTCCTTAACTCTTTCTCCTGACCCTTCCTTTTCAACTTAATTCTTCTTTACCCAACCTCATTTATTTACCCGTAACCACTATATTCTCTCTAACTCAGGGTGTGATCCCTTCTAGGTTTGACCTACTGTTGATTGGCTTAACTCTTGTTCCCTCTTCTAAACTCTTTTAAAACTCATGGTTCCTAATGGATTCCCTAATTTCTTGTCTGAAAACACACTTAACCTCCGAATCCTAATCCTACATCTAACTTCCCTCTCTTGGCTGGGTTCACCACCTAAGGCTTCTCTTTTGTTTCCTAGGTTCCAGTTTTCGGGATGTTATAATTACCACACTCTATTGGGGAGGTGGAATGCATATAAATAAAAGATATAAGTTCTCATTTCTAACCATCAAAGGATTGGAGTATCCAAACACCAAAAAAGCTATTTTTAGGGCCATACAAGTTCCATTCATGTAAACTCATCTATAACCTTTCTTAGTTGTTTTCTTTGGCCACTACAATGAGGATTTGGCTAACTTAAAAGAAATCAAGTCAACTAATCAAGTTAAGTTAACATGGTTTAAAATAAAAGAAGTGGCAAAATAATGATGACTATCTTTATCCTAAATGGCTTGAGATGCGCCTATAAATAACATTCATCATGCTATTAATTCGTATTTACTTTAGAAGCCAAAGCTACTATGGCTACGTATTGCAGAAACACCATAGGATGGAACTTTTCATTGAGTCCCTAAGCAAATAAGATAATTTTTTCACTCACATTAAGTCCCAAAGACAAAGGAACCAACATTATAAACGGAACAGTGAAATGTGTTATAGAGTAAACAACCATTATGACAAAAAGCGTTGTATTCTAAAAATGGTCTAAGTACTCCTCCACTTAATTGCACCTTAGTAATTGTGCTTAGCTACATGATTAACTGGAAACTAGATATATTAATAGGAAGCTATATAGTGTGTGTATATATATATACATATATATATATAGACACACTAATAAAAAGTATACGAGTAGTTTATAATTTGTATTCAGTGAGATAAGATAACATGAATATGATAAGATAACATTTGAATTTGTAAATTGTTGATTTAAACACGTTCTTAATTTTTTACCCTTTTACTTATTAAATTAGAGGTTTTGTTAAAATTAGACCTTGGTACCTAGGATAAGACTTCCAAGATTGTAAATATTTTATTAAAATAAAAAATATTAAATAAATCAGAAGCATAAATGAAGATTAAATACTTTTTATTTTAATTGACTAAATTTTCTAACATATTATATTGAATTAAAATGATATATTAAAATTTTAATTTAATTTCAATATAAATATGTGACTTAAAGTTCAACATAAATCTTGTTTGAAATTCTATCAATTCAGATTAATTTTCGTTAAAAATAGAGTTGAAAAGCAAGCATTATTCATTGATTTACAATAAAACTTAATCATAGGTGGCCATGGAAACCGATTCTTGGTCACATGGCCGAGCACTCAATCACAGTCACAAATAGAGAAAAGATCCCGGGTGTCGGGTAAAAACACATCACAGTCATGATTTACTTACTTTCACGTGATTGTATTCTTGATAAAATTATGAATGATGTATGTTTGTTGCATTTCATTTGTCTGACTACCTACACTGCATGCTTTTATCACACTCACTGGAACGTTAGTCTCACCCCACGATGTGGGAACTATATTCAGATGTGCAGGGTCCCTATTCGGATGCTTGATCGGCGGATTGCAGCTTTTGGTCGGGTCCCATGGTGGCTCAACTTCTTTTGTAATTATATTTTGTAAAGGCATAGAATATTTGTTTTGATGGGATAAAACAGTACATATGGAGCCTTAGAGATGATATTTATGTTCTTAACATATGTATGGTTATATCCCATTATGCCTATTTATTTAAACTTGTATTCATGAGCCCTTATTGGCAATAGTATTTATATATGTATTGATATTAACTGATTGGATTTTCCACTTAAGTAACAGTTTGATTACCTAAGCCTTGTATTGTATTGTATGTTGGTATCAATAATGCGCAAAATTATTTCACGAATTTGGAAATAGTGTTTCCAACATGCATTATTTTCGAATTAAGAAATTTGGACGTTACATGATGTGTAAGGGTGAATATTTTCTCCTATGTGGTATCTGTAGGAACCCAGGGAAACACTAGAAGGGGGGTTGAATAGTGTTTCTAAATATTTTAAGAAGCTTTTCGAAAACAGATTTACAAAAACAGATTTTCAGACAGGTTACTAGAGGGTTGTCTGAAGTTTTTAGATAGCTGTCTGAAGTTGGTTTCAGACTGCTTTAAAATGGTTCTAAACGAAGTTTCTTCTTTTTAAAATATTAAATAAAATATTCAGTCCCCTTAATTAGTTTAAAACTGAAATGACAAAGATAAGGGAAGAGAAACTTAGCCACAGAATTTATCCTGGTTCACTCACTACCACTTGTGAGCTACATCCAGTCCCAATGCCAACTAGCACTTGGATTTTCTCTTAATCTTGCAAGATTACAAGTATTCTTTTCTATCAAGCCTCTTCAGGCTCTACAATCAAGTATTCTTTTTCAGACAAGCCTCTCCAGGCTTAACAACACAAGTATTTTTTTTTTCAGACAAGCCTCTTCAGGCTCAACAACGATTACAAAGAAGAGAAATGCTTAAGCTCACAAACTGTATCAGTTTTGAAACTTAAACAATTACAGATGTACAAAGATAACTGAGGTATGCTCAGGATAATACAATATGTGTGTACAAAGATGATAAAAAATCATCAGAGTGTTACAGCGAAAAACTTGCAGAGTTTCTGTTCTTTTGCTATACTGCTCTCTCTCTCTGTTGGTCTTCAAATGAGGGGGTATTTATAACCAAATGATTTGAATCATTGAAGACTCTCAGGTTTGTGAAATCAATGCTAGCCGTTGTGAGACAGCTGCTGCAGAACAGAATATTCTCTGACATATTCTGATATTCCCTGACAATTTTTGACATTTTTACATGGTTTGCTTCTGCCAAAAAGGTGCTCTTTGTTGCTGCTGCAATTTCTGCGTAGCAGAGGACACGTTGTGACAGAGAACGTGCTTGAATTGCATTGCACAGGTGCCAGCTGTTTGTAGCAGAGAACATGCGTGAAAAACGTGCAGAGGTACATGGATTGTCACAGCTTCAGACAAGAGATGCCACGTCATCAAAAAGTTTTCAGACGGCTTTGATGCTTCAGACGGGTTGATCATCTTCAGACAGCATCAGCTTCTTCAGACGGATCCAACACTTAGTCTTATATAGTAGGCTTCTTGTTGAAAATCATAGATAAACAATTTAGACAATTGTATCTTATGAGAAACAACTTCAGTTGAATTTGTTGATCATTAAAACTTAGAGAAATTTCAGTCTTTAAAACATCATAAACCTCTTTATGATATTTTGAGACTCAACATTCTCCCCCTTTTTAATGATGACAAATTTAACTTAAATTATGCAAAATTGAGAGATTAAGATTTAGCTCCCCCTGGGACAAATATATCCTTTTAGATGATTTTATATATGATTTTCTCAGAAGTACAGACAACTTTGAACTTTTTCATGTACTCCCCCTGAATCCTGTAATCACTCCAGATTTTGTTAGATTTAATACTCCCCCTTTTGTCATCAATCAAAAGGGAATCATAGAGCAAAAACAGTAACAGATCAATAAAACAAACAGGATTATGAACTACAGATAGAGTAAAAACAAGTATCAGAGCAAGGATCATGAGCACATGAGATGGAATAAAAACACTGATTGTATTAAAATGATGTAAGGATTAAACAGACAATCAGCACTTGAAACAGAAATATGAACATAAGACAATGGCAATAAATTAGTCCTTCTTCTTCAGCAGGGCTTCAGACAGAAAGGAGATCAGTTCTTCCTTGGCCTTGTCTATGGCAGCTTCAATAGAAGACTTCAACTCTTGTTGACCACTTCTTATCAGTTGTTGCTCATGAAGAATTTCTTGCAGATTCTGAATAACCTTTTGTGCTTTCTTTTCTGAGACTTCACATCTCCTCTCAGATTCTTCACATCTCTTCTCAAGGGCCTTGACCTTGGATTTCAGCTTCTGGTTTTCTTCAAACAGGTCAGGTTCAGACTCAACTAGGATGAGCTGAAGGTAGGGACAAACAAATCTCAAAACTCCAAATCCAGGCTGTAAGCCATATTCTGAAGGATTGTAGACTGGACAGAAAAAGGTCCCAACATACTTCAGAAGCACCCAAGCTTGGTTGAATGAATCTGCCTGTGGGGGAAAGTGATCTCTTAAGAAATGGTACTGAACATTTGTGAAGTGTCCAACACCCATTGCAGATTCAGCATCAGGATCACTACACCCAGAAGAAGACCTAGCAGCTTCTCTGATCTTCCAGTAAGATTCCCACATCCAGTTTTCAAGCAGGTGATTCAAGCCGCCTCCTTCTGACATGATAAACTCAGGAAGACCTTCCCATTCTGAAGCAGTCATCACTTCAGACAGGGGTGCTGATACAGAATAGACCTTAGTACCCTTCAATTTTTCATCTTGACCTTCTTTGAAGGGATACCTAGGAACAATTCTATCAGGTTTCACCAAGATTTTGGTTGAAGGCCTGATTGAACTGGTTCTAGGAGGCCTGTAGCCTATCATTCCAACTCCTCTAGCCAAGTCTCTTTGGAACAATTCAGCTTCTGTGTTTAGTATTCTTACCATTAGCCATTCTTCATTGTTCAGCTTCCATGAGTCTTCAGAGAACGGATTGATAAGATCCCAAGTATGTTTAGGAGGGACAACACCCTTCCTTATCTTCTCCAAACCATCAGCATTGTTGGAATATAAAGCCCTTTCATCAGACACAGTCTTCTTAGAGAGACCCTGATGAAGTGAGACAGCAGGGGATGTTCTAAAGTGATGCAGCTCTTCAGACAGATGCTGGAATTTTGGCAAAGGACAAGAGCCAAAGGAGGTTCTTGTCAGTCTCTTGCATAAGGCTGCAATCTCAGCTGAAAGGTTGAATTGATGAACAGATGAGGGTGGTGAAGGAGGTAAAGGTATGTGAGGTGGAGATGATGATGGTGAGGAAGGTGATGAAGGTGAAGATAATGAGCTATCAGATAGCTGTATGTACAGAGGTGAGAGGGGTTTGGATGGTGAAGATGTGGGTTCAAGAACTTGGTTTTCTTGAGGTGCAGGGGGTTCAGACAACAGGTTGTCTGATGGTATGATGGGTGTAGGTGATGAGGGTTCAAATGGTATGAAAGGTTCAGAGGGTAATGAAATTAGCTGTAAGGTTGGTAGAGGTTGGGAGATAGGTGGAGAAGGTTGCTTTTCAGGTGATGAAGGAGGTGAGGGAGTTACATTATCAAATCTCACCTTGATCCTTTTGTAAGGTTTGGGAGCAACAACATCTTGAGCTTTAGCAGCTCTTTCTTTTTCTTCCCTTTCCTTGGCTTCCTTATCCTCCCTTTCTCTTTCTTCAGAGGAAAGAGCCCTTCTTCTCTTGAAGTATTGATTAGCCTTTACAAAATTTTGATACCTTCCAGCAATGTCTGCTTCTTCTAGGTGAGAAGCAGTACTTCTGGTAATCCTAACTTTAGACACTGTCTGAAGTAGTTTACCCTTCTTCTTTTTCCTCTGAGGTGCACTTGACCTCTTTCTTTTCTTTGAGGCTTCAGCAATGACTGCTTGCTTGTCATCCTCAGCATAAGTAAGTTGTGAGGCAATTGCAAGAGCTCTGTCAGTTCTCTCTTGCTCTTCTTTCAGTTCTAACTCTTCTTGTTCAATGGCAGTAGCCAAAGCAGCAACCTGAATCAGTTCAGGGTCAGAGGAGCATGCAGCAAGAGGTTGAGCAGCAACTGCATCAATATCCACAGCCTGTCCTTCCATTATAGAAGTAGGCTTTGAAGATTGTGCAGGTTCAGACACCTGACCCACAATTTCAGACAACCTTTGAGAAGGTTTCTGAACAGGTTCAGATGCTTGAATCTGTACAGATGCATAAGCTATCTTAGCTGAGCTTCTTACAGGTAGCTTCTTCAGTTAGGTTGAGGTGACGCCTTTGAGGGCTTGAACTCATGTCTTCTGATATCTCCTTTTAGTTCATTTTCCAGAATCTGCACAGTGGAACTTCTCCTCTGAGCTTTCTCCATCAGCAAACTTTCTTTCATTGTTGGCGATGGAGGCCTTGGAGTCAGCTTGATCTTCATGCTCTTCAGATTTGATTCACCAAACATAGGAATTGAGTGGTGATCAAAGAGCTGGTGAACTGGAACTTTAAAATGCAACAACACCTTGGTGATGATGGTGTTGTGAGGAAAACTTCCAGCAGAGTCTCTCAGCCTCTTCTGAAGGTGGTACATGATGATATTTGGAAGATTTATCTTCTGCTTCTTCAGAAGATGAATGAGGCAGAATCTTTCCAGTTCAGACACATGGTTTCTGCTGCCACTTTTAGGGATTACAGAGTTCCCCAAGATAGCATGCAGAACCCTAGCCTTATCTGACATATTCTTTGCATCCAGACTAGCAGGAGAGGAAGTTCCATATAAAAACTCAGTAAAATGCTTCTGACCTCCATTTCTTGATTCCCAGCCAGGAGAGAAGACAGCACCTTCAGTCTTGACACCACAGACAATGGCCAAGATGTCTTCATCAATAAAGATAGATGTACCAAGCACATTAGCCTTGATGGTGGTGTAGATGCCTTGAGGGTTAGGGATTCCTCTGGCTGTGGCCCAGAAATCAAGTATACTCTACTCATGCCAATGTGAACGATTTTTGTTGAAGTATTCAAGCCACCCAGCAGCTTGAAATTCTGCATGAAGATCCATTCCTAGTGCTTCAAGTTCTTCCAGAAAGACACCCTTGGTCTTCACAATATTATCAGCTCCAGACTTCTTTGGTGCCATTGTTGAAGGATGGAAAGAACTTGAGAGAGAAAGTGCTTTCTTGAAGATGAAGAATAGCAAAGGTTTTGAGAGGTTAGTGAGTTGTAACGTACCAAGGACTCACTGCCTTACAGTACTTATAGACCTCTGAGGCAATGATGGCAGAAACTGGCCGCGCAGACATAGAGTAACGTGCAAAGTGGATTTAAACCGTCCCTTTATTGCCACGTCATTTGTTCATTTCAGACAAGTGCAAGATTTCAGACATCCTAGTTAATTTCAGACGACCAAAACTTCAGACAGGTCACATGTTTCAGACAGGCTAAAGTTTCAGACACATTATTTTTTTTTATACATACTCACAATGCATGAATGTTCAGTTTATCTCTGATGAACTTAAACCTATCTTCAGTTAGAGGTTTTGTGAATATATCAGCCCATTGATGCTCTGTATCAATAAACTGAATATCAAAAACACCTTTCTGAACATAGTCTCTAATGAAATGATGTTTGATTTCTATATGTTTAGCCCTAGAATGTTGAATGGGATTTTTAGATAAATTAATGGCACTGGTATTATCACATAACACAGGTATAACAGATATTGCAATATTAAAATCTTCAAGTTGATACTTCACCCATAATAGTTGTGAGCAACAGCTGGCTGCTGAGATGTATTCTGCTTCAGCTGTTGATAATGCAATTATGCTTTGCCTTTTGCTTGACCAGCTGATCATATTTTCTCCAAAGAAGTGACATCCACCACTGGTGCTTTTTCTTTCAACTCTGTCTCCAGCAAAATCAGCATCACAGTATCCTACTAACCTGCAATCCTTACTTTTCTTATAGCACAGACCAAGATTAGTAGTACCTTTAAGATATCTGAAAATTCTTTTTACAGCTTTGTAGTGAGTGATTCTTGGATCAGATTGAAATCTAGCACACAGGCACACACTGAACATGATGTCAGGCCTGCTTGCTGTTAGATACAATAATGAACCAATCATTCCTCTATACAAAGTTTGATTTATTGGTTCTTCATTATCATCTTTATTTAAAGATGCAGAAGGGTGCATTGGAGTTGTCATGGGTTTGCAATCACTTAGGTTGAACTTTTTAAGCATTTCATTTGTATATTTCTCTTGATGGATCCATATACAATCAGAATCTTGCTTAATCTGAAGTCCAAGGAAAAACTTTAGTTCACCCATTAGGCTCATTTCAAATTCAGATTGCATTAACTCAGAAAACTCTTTGCACATTAAAGAATTAGTTGAACCAAAAATAATGTCATCAACATATATTTGGACAAGTATAAGATCCTTGTTAGACTGTTTTCTAAAAAGAGTTGTGTCAACTTTTCCTCTTTCAAAACCATTAGTTGCAAGAAAACTGCTCAGTCTTTCATACCAAGCTCTTGGGGCTTGCTTCAGACCATAGAGAGCTTTCTTGAGTTTAAAAACATGTTCAGGAAAAGTTACATCTTCAAAACCAGGGGGTTGTCTAACAAAAAACCTCTTCTTCAATGAAACCATTGAGGAAGGCACTTTTGACATCCATTTGATATAGTTTGATGCCATTATTTACAGCATAAGATAAAAGAATTCTAATTGCTTCTAACCTGGCCACTAGGGCAAAGGTTTCAGTGAAGTCAATACCCTCTTGCTGGTTATAACCTTGAGCTACTAGCCTTGCCTTATTTCTGATAACTTTGCCTTCTTCAGACAGCTTGTTTCTGAACACCCATTTGGTTCCAGTAATTGTTTTCCCATGGGGTTTAGGAACAAGGGTCCAGACATCACTCCTAGCAAATTGATTTAGCTCCTCTTGCATGGCTAGGATCCACCCTTCATCATGCAGAGCTTCATCAATGCTCTTTGGCTCAATTTTAGACATGAGAGCAAGAGAATTCAAATGTCTGAATTTTGATCTTGTCTTAACTCCTTCTGAAGTGCTGCCAATGATTTGCTCTTTTGGATGATGTGACTTGTATCTCCAATCAGATTTATGAGGAGGCATCACATCTGTCTGAGACTAAACATTTGTCTGAAGAGGTTCAGAAACAGCAGGAGCTTCAGACAGGTGCTCATCCTTCAAATCGTTGTGATCATTCAGCTCCATTCCTGCAAAATCATCTTCTAGATCTGATAGTTCCCTATCAGTCTCTTTGTTATCATTGAATTTTACATGTATGGTTTCTTCAACAGTTAAAGTTCTAGAGTTATACACTCTATATGCTTTAGATGTTTCAGAATATCCAATGAAAAATCCATTATCAGACTTTGCATCAAATTTTCCAAGATCATCTTTGGTGTTCAGTATAAAACATTCATATCCAAAGATGTGGAAATATGATATGTTGGGTTTTCTTCCTTTCCACAATTCATATGGAGTCTTTTTCAGAATTGGTCTTACCAATATTCTGTTTTGAAGGTAACAAGTTGTGTTAACAGCTTCTGCCCAGAAGGTTCTAGGTAAGTTGCTTGAGTTGAGCATGGTCCTTGTCATCTCTTGCAAACTTCTGTTCTTTCTCTCAACAACCCCATTCTGTTGAGGTGTTCTTGCCACAGAGAAATTGTGTGAGATCCCATTCTCATGACAGAACAATTTGAAATTTGCATTCTCAAACTCCCCACCATGATCACTTCTTATGACAGAAATACAGAATCCCTTTTTATTCTGTACCTTTTTACAAAATATTGTGAAATTCTTAAAAGTCTCATCCTTGTTTCTAAGGAATATCACCCATGTGAATCTAGAATAGTCATCAACGATTACCAAACCATATTTCTTTCCACTAAGACTTTCTGTTCTAATAGGACCAAACAAGTCAATGTGTAAAAGTTCTAGTGGTCTGCTAGTTGAAACAACATCTTTACTCTTGAAGGAGTGTCTTCTTTGTTTCCCTTTCAGACAGCTATCACATAAAATGTCAGATTTGTATGAGAGCTTGGGCAATCCTTTAACAAGGTTGTGTTTTGCTAATCTTGAGATTAATCTCAAGCTGGCATGCCCAAGTCTTTGATGCCAAATCTGTTTTTCATCTTCAACAGAAATGAAGCATTTTACATTTTGACTTGCTAGATCCTCTAGATCAATTTTATACACATTGCTGTGTCTCTTAGCAGTAAAAAGTGTTTGATCAGAGGAGTCTTTGACTATGCATCCTTCCTTGGTAAAGGATACTACATAACCACTGTCACATAATTGACTTATGCTCAGTAAATTATGTTGTAGTCCTTCCACAAGAAGAACATTTTTAATGAGGGATGAAGGAATTATACCTATAGTCCCTATGCCAGTGATCTTCCCTTGCTGATTTCCACCAAAGGTGACCACTCCTCCTTCCTTAGGTCTAAGGTTTTGGAACAAAGACCTTTCTCCTGTCATGTGTCGCGAGCACCCACTGTCCAGGTACCATTTGTGGAGTCTCCTTTGTCCTGTTAAACACATCTGCAACAGGAATGATCAAGTTTTTAGGTACCCAAGTTCTTTTGGGTCCTGTTTTGTTAGCTTTGAGTCTTGCTTTTCTCTTGTGCTTGCACTGAATCACATTGTGTCCAGGCTTACCACAATGAGAACACCCAGTGACCTTCTTTTTGCTTTTAGAAAAATTTAAGACAGTAGGTGGTTCAGACATGTTGTGATCAAAAAAACCTAGTCCACTTTTGTCAGAGGAATGTCTTTGATTTCCAAGCATTATGTTTAAATTTTTTTGTTCCTTTGAGAAACTTGGCCAGATCATTTGTCAGTTCTACAATCTATTTCTGAAGTTTTTTATTTTCTTCAGACACAGTTTGTGAACTGTGGTTTTTAGTCTCAAAGACCTTTTCCTTGAGCATAATATGTTCTATTTCCAGAGACTCATATTTGTTACACATTTCTGTGTGAGCCTTGGATAGATTCTTATACTCTAGGAACAGTTCCTTGGAACTTTCCACCAGATCATCATACATTTCTTGCAAGGTAAGAGTGAATACCTCAGCTTCAGAACTGTCTGAAGATGGTAGGCTTGCCATGAGACACAGATTTGCCTCTTCTGAGGTGTCTTCCTCCTCTTCTGAAGTTGATTCATCCAGATCCTCCCATGTTGCCATGAGACCTTTCTTTTTCTTGAAAAACTTCTTCTTCTTGAAGTTGTTTTTCTTTAGTTTTGGACACTCAGCCTTCATGTGCCCTGGTTGCTTACACTCAAAACAAATAATTTTGTCAGTTTGTATGTCTTTACCTGACTTACCTCCTTTTGAGGTTGAGGGTTGATTCTTTCTGAATCTTCCTCTGTTCTGTAGCATTCTCTTGATCTTCCTACTTAGAAGAGCAAGATCATCATCATCTTCTGAGCTATCTTCAGAGTCTTCATCTCCCTCTGAAGCTGCCTCAGCTTGCATAGCCTTGATGTTGCCATGCCTAGACTGTTTGGTCTTGGAGTTTAGGGCTAGAGATTTTCTCTTGTTGTCATCTTCTCCAAGCTCAAGCTCATGGACCTTAAGAGATCCCAACAGTTCTTCCACTCTAAGAGAGTTCAAATCTCTTGCCTCTTGAATGGCAGTAACTTTGGGTCTCCAGGACTTAGGCAAGCTCCTTAGGATTTTTCTGTTATTATCTCCAGAGTTGTATGTTCTGCCTAAGGACCTGAGTCCATTTGTTATGGTCTGAAACCTTCCAAACATTTGGTCAATGGTTTCAGATTCTTCCATCTTGAACATCTCATACCGATGTATGAGCATACTTATCTTCGATTGCTTGACAGTCTCAGTACCTTCATGGGCTGCTGCAAGAGTATCCCAAATCTCCTTGGCAGAGGTGCATCCATGAACCTTCTCATATTCTGATTTGTTCAAAGAACATATCAGATAGAGTTTGGCCTTAGCATTCATCTGGACTCTAGCCTTTTGCTCCACAGTCCATTCAGTCTTAGGTATAGGCACATCATTTAGCATAGGCACATAGTCTCCATCAGTGACCACATCCCAAACATCAATGTTTGTGCTTTCAATGAACAGCTTCATTCTATCTCTCCAGTAGTGATAATCTTCTCCATTGAAAGCTGGAGGTCTTGTGATAGAGGCTCCTTCTGTGATGTATTGCTTGTTACTGTTTGAAGCTTCCATGTGGATCTTTCAGTCCTCAGACACTTGTTAGGTGTATCAACCCTGAGTAGAGCTCTGATACCAACTGTAGGAACACAGGGAAACACTAGAAGGGGGGTTGAATAGTGTTTCTAAATATTTTAAGAAGCTTTTCGAAAACAGATTTACAAAAACAGATTTTCAGACAGGTTACTAGAGGGTTGTCTGAAGTTTTTAGATAGCTGTCTGAAGTTGGTTTCAGACTGCTTTAAAATGGTTCTAAACGAAGTTTCTTCTTTTTAAAATATTAAATAAAATATTCAGTCCCCTTAATTAGTTTAAAACTGAAATGACAAAGATAAGGGAAGAGAAACTTAGCCACAGAATTTATCCTGGTTCACTCACTACCACTTGTGAGCTACGTCCAGTCCCAATGCCAACTAGCACTTGGATTTTCTCTTAATCTTGCAAGATTACAAGTATTCTTTTCTATCAAGCCTCTTCAGGCTCTACAATCAAGTATTCTTTTTCAGACAAGCCTCTCCAGGCTTAACAACACAAGTATTTTTTTTTTCAGACAAGCCTCTCTAGGCTCAACAACGATTACAGAGAAGAGAAATGCTTAAGCTCACAAACTGTATCAGTTTTGAAACTTAAACAATTACAGATGTACAAAGATAACTGAGGTATGCTCAGGATAATACAATATGTGTGTACAAAGATGATAAAAAATCTATCAGAGTGTTACAGCGAAAAACTTGCAGAGTTTCTGTTCTTTTGCTATACTGCTCTCTCTCTCTGTTGGTCTTCAAATGAGGGGGTATTTATAACCAAATGATTTGAATCATTGAAGACTCTCAGGTTTGTGAAATCAATGCTAGCCGTTGTGAGACAGCTGCTGCAGAACAGAATATTCTCTGATATATTCTGATATTCCCTGACAATTTCTGACATTTTTACATGGTTTGCTCCTGCCAAAAAGGTGCTCTTTGTTGCTGCTGCAATTTCTGCGTAGCAGAGGACACGTTGTGACAGAGAACGTGCTTGAATTGCATTGCACAGGTGCCAGCTGTTTGTAGCAGAGAACATGCGTGAAAAACGTGCAGAGGTACATGGATTGTCACAGCTTCAGACAAGAGATGCCACGTCATCAAAAAGTTTTCAGACGGCTTTGATGCTTCAGACGGGTTGATCATCTTCAGACAGCATCAGCTTCTTCAGACGGATCCAACACTTAGTCTTATATAGTAGGCTTCTTGTTGAAAATCATAGATAAACAATTTAGACAATTGTATCTTATGAGAAACAACTTAAGTTGAATTTGTTGATCATTAAAACTTAGAGAAATTTCAGTCTTTAAAACATCATAAACCTCTTTATGATATTTTTGAGACTCAACAGTATCTTGATTAGAGAAGTTAGGTCTTGTTGCACATGGATAAAAATGTTTATTTGATTTAGTTGCTTTAGTTGAATTGTAGACAATTATGGAAATTATTGTATAATTGTATATTTGGAAGTTCCGTTTAAGTAAACGTTGGTTTAGGGATGTCAACGGGGCGGGGCGGGGGCGGGTAGTGTATACCCGTATAAATACCCGCTAAAATTAACGGGTACCCATGCGGGTAATGGGTATCCGTGGATATTCACGGGTATCCATTAATGTTTAAGAATTTAAATTTTATAAAAAGAAAGAGAGGAAATGTTATATAATATATTATAATATCATACTATATATGTAAAATAATAATTATATAATACCATTACGTATTAATATACTAAGAATATCATCAAAAATTAATATAAAATAAATTATATCTCATCATAAAATGATAAAAAAATCCTAATATTCAAATATATTTAATAGAAAAATATGTTTTAATGAGTATGCGGGTACCCGCGGGGCGGGTAGTATAATATTCGTCCCCATTCATTATATAAATATGCGGGTACCCATTGCGGGTATATCCACAGATATCCACGGGTGCGGGTTTTATTGACATCCCTATGTTGGTTACCTAAGCATTGTATGTGATGTATGTTATGATATCGTTAATGTCGTGAAAATTAATTCTGGTAATTATAGAATTTTCTTCCAATAAGCATTATTCCCCGGCTTTCGGAATGAGGACGTTACATTACGTGAATGGAACTCATATTGCTCTAAAAATAACTTTATTGGTATTTGGATTCTCCAATCCTTTGATGGTTATAAATAAGGGCATGTCGTTTATTTATAGTCCTTTCACTCCCCCAATAAAAGGTGGTAATGTATTTAATGTAATTGTTATGAATGGTTTTCTAGAATATTCTTTAAGAATATCAATATGAATTCAATTCAATATTTAATAAAAAATAATCTGAATTAAAAATTTTAAAAATGATTTATGTTAAAATTTACGTGACATATTTATATTGAAATTAAATAAAAAAAATTTAAATATATCTTTTAAATTCAATATAATAATATAGAAAGTTTATTGAATTAAAAATATAAAATATTTTTTCTTCATTTATGTTTCATACTAATCCAAAATTTTCTATTTTAACAAAAAAAAAATTACATTCTTAGAAGTCTTATCCTCAGTTCCAAGGTGTTATTATAACAAAATCATTAATTTACTAAATAAAAAAGGTATGGAATTAAGAACGTGTTTAAATCCACAATTTCAAATTCAAATCTTATCTTATCATATTCAAGTTATCTTATCTCATTGAATACAAATTATAAACTACTCTTTTACTTTTTATCTAGTGTGTATATATATAGCTTCCTATTTATATATCTAGTTTCTAGGCAATCACGTAGCTAAGAACAATTGCTAAAGTGCTTAAGCCTGAGGAGGACTTAGACCATTTTTAGAATATAATGTTTCTGGCCATAATGGTTGTTTGCTTTATAACGCATTTCATTGTTTTGTTTATATTGTTGTTTCCTTAGTCTTTGGGGACTTAATGTGAATAAATAAATTATCTTATTTGCTTAAAATTGTGTATATAACCTATATACTCAATGAAAAGTTTCATCTTCTCGTGTTTCTACCGTACTTAACCATAGTAGCTTTGGCTTCTAAAGTAAATACCAATTAATAGCATGATCAATGTTACTTATATGCACATCTCAAGCCATTTATGATAAAGATAGTAGTTACTATTTTGTCACTTCTTTTATTTTAAACCATGTTAGCTTAACTTGATCAATTGACTTGGTTTCTTTAAAGTTAGTCGAATCCTCATTGTAGTGGCCAAAGAAAGTAATTAATCAAGGTCATAGATGAGTTTATGTGAACGGAACTTGTATTGCTATAAAGATAGCCTTCTTGGTGTTTGGATTCTCCAATCCTTTGGTGGTTAGAAATGAGGGCCTATATCTTTTATTTATAGGCATTCCACCTCTCCCAATAGAAGGTGGTAATCTATTTAATCTATAGTGGTCATGAATGATTTTCTAGAACCTTCTTTAAGAATATCTACATGAATTCAATTCAATATTTAATGAAAATTAATCTGAATTGATAGAAATTCAAACAAGATTTATGTTAAAATTTACGTGACATATTTATATTGAAATTAAATTAAAAAATTATATATCATTTTAATTCAATTTAATATGTTAGAAAATTTATTCAATTAAAATAGAAAGTATTTAATCTCCATTTATACTTCTGATTTATTTAATATTTTCTATTTCTTTAATATAAAATGACATTCTCGGAAGTTTTATCCACATTTATTTCGACTAATTTTATCAAAACTTTAAATTTAATAAATAAAAAGATAAGAAATTAAGAATCAGTTTAAATCAACAATTTACAAATTCGAATCTCGTCTTATCATATTCAAGTTATCTTATCTCATTGAATGCAAATTGTAAATTAGACTTTTAGTTTTTATCCAATATATATATATATATATATATATTAATTACTATGTATATATATAGTTTAAAGATAATCAGGTAGCTAGTCACAATTACAGAGGTGTTTGATAGCAATTAATTTTAGAATACAATGTTTTTGTCCATGATGTTATTTTCTCTATAACGCAATTAATTGTTTCATTTATAATGTTTTTTTAGTCAATGTGGCCTTAATTTGAATGAATAAATTATCTTATAAGTTTCAAATTATGAATATGACCTATATACTCATCTTTTCTATTATCCTCTTAAGAACTGAGCACTCAGAACCTGTAGTTGGCAAAGTCTCAAGAAGGGGTTGAATTGAGACGCGTATAAGCTTGTCTAAAATTTAAAACTCTTTTCTGAATTTAATTCTCAAGTCTTTAAAGATGTTCTATTAAAAATGGCTTGTGAACTTTGTTATCAAGATGTTAATTGTAACGTCCTAATTTCTAAATTCAAGAATTAAGCCTGTTGGAAGTAAAATTCCCGAATTTATGAAATTATTTCGCGCCATTCAGATATCGCACATACAAACATCATATAACGCTTAAGCATTCCAACATTACTATATATGTAAACATAAACTAAATACATGAATAAAGGCCATCCAGGCTACAATGTGAGTATCAAATACATAGCCCTGAATTGGGATACCACCATACATGTGTTCTGACAAAATGGTGAGGGCCCGAAGGCTCCACATGTACAATTATATCCGAGAAAAGAATACATTGTATGCTAACATATACATATCCAAATTGTAAACTAAAAACATCATATGCTAAGAATATAACATGAACAAAACGATAAGTCTCCCAGCTCCTGCAACCTCACTGGCTGGTATGGGAGGAACCCGTGGATCTAAAATATCACCACAAAACATGTGGTGAGACGAATGTCTCAGTGAATATAACTATGAAGCAGGCGGTGTAGGTAGATAGGCAAATGCGATGTACAAAGAATTCATAATCAACACAACATAGTAAATCAACATAATTCCAACATGTTATGCATGACCTGCATTACCCGACATGCGGGGTCTTATTACTTAATTGAGGGAGGCTAGACCTAAGCTTAGATTACCAGGGGACTAATCATCCCAGGGGTACTAATCACCACTTCTGAGTCCAGAATGCAAGGGAACTAATCGCCCACGGGTACTAATCACCACCTCTATTAAAATTGAAGTTTCGTTTTCTTATTATCTGGGAGCCGAAGCCCTAACTGGGTATTCAATGAGAGCACATGTGTCATGGTACACATACATACATGTTTTCATAGCCATAACAAAACCCTAACATGTGAACCTTATCCCAAATCCCCGATCATCAACAACCATCGTCATGGAAATCGTCAAGGTAAATACATACAAACAACTCAATCACAAGTAAAGATAAGAGGGGATAACGGATTAGGATTTATAGGTGGCTTCATACAAGCATGGAGTGAAGTGTGTGAGTTATACTCACCTCAAGGGAACTCAAAGAGAAGGGGGAATGAGTTGAGGGGGGTTGGCTGTGCAAATCCCTGGCTTCCTCTTCTCCTCCTTGGCTCTAATGGTTAATCCTCTATCTAGAAATCTCTATCTCTCTCTCTCTAAAAGAAAAGGGTGGAAAAGCAAAATGAGGGCGAAGCCCTAAAGAAATCTGTTTTAAAAACTGGAATCGCGCATTCTCGCTCAAGCGAGGCTTTCTCGCTTGAGAGAGAAAACTGAGTGCTGCCTGTTTTCGCATTATTGCTTAAACGAGGATGTTTTCGCTTGAGCGAGACGAAGTCAGAGAGCAACCTTGCAAAATTGGGGGAATTGCGCTTGAGCGCGATCACTCTCCCTTGACCGAGATCAAGTCTGAGAGCAATATCTAAAAAATTCCCCCAATTGCGCTCAGGCGAGGGGTTCTCGCTTGAGCGAGCATATCAGAACTTGAACCCCCTTGTTTTTTTGCTAAATTCGCTCAGGCGAGGCACTCTTTCCTGGGTGAGAAGTCTTCTCGCTTGAGCGAGGCTACTGAAGGTGACTTTTCCTAATTTTTTTCCATTCTAATCCTAATTATCTTATGAAAATCGTTCATGAATTTTGTGATGTTATATTAATTAAAATATTTATGATTTAAGAAACTTACTTATGTATTGTTGCTTAAACATTGATTTACTTGTAAAACTCAGAAGTAGTTTCAAAATAGTATAAGTAAATGTAAAGTAGATAAGAATTAGGGTCAGAAGAGGACTGACACAACAAGATTTGTACTGGTTCACTCTTATCAACAAGAGCTACGTCCAATCCTCACCTCAGTAAGATCTTCCACTAACTTCTCAGAGTTACAAGTATTATCCTTCACAAGGCTCTTCAAGCTTCTAAGTATTCTCCTTCAAGAGCCTCTCTAGGATCCTGAGTATTCTCTTTACTGGGCCTCTCCAGGCATCTGAGTAGTTTTATAATAGCCTCTCCAAGCTTCTCACTCAAAACCACAGTCAAGAAACACTTCTTACTTGGTGGAGGAGTTACAACAGAATGGGATGAAAATAGAGATGTTTAGCTTGAGGTTTAAACACACAGATTGTGAATCAGCAATTAGATACTCAAGCTGAGTTAAAAATAAATACGTACCACAAATAAACTCAGAGAGTTTGATAAACAATAGAGAAAGTGTAGGTCAGAAGCAGATAGATAGATGAAATAGTGAGTAAACTCTTGTGCAGCGTTTTGGCTCTTTTAGCTTGATGTTCTCTATTTTCCTGAGTTCCTATTGGCCTATTTATAGGGGCGTTTTTTAATATGGTCATTTATAGTCGTTGGGAATCCTCGACAGCTATTTCCCTTGTGTTAGGAACTTTTTACACATCAGCACGCTCGACTTGCTTCTGTCTGATGCATTATGCTTCTGCGTCTGAGATGTGCTTCCGCTTCTGAGTTACTTTTCTGCTTCTAACTTGAGATTTTTCTTCTGAGTTCTGCTTCCGATGATTTGATTCTAGCTTGAAGCAAATATTCTTCTAAGTACTTTGTGTGAGACTTCATCTCATCTTCTGCGTCTAAGTCTGACTTGATCTTCATCATTTGCGTTTGAATCTGACTTGTTTGGTTCTGCGTCTGACTCTAAAATTTCTCTTTGAAGACTTGATGTTTTTTATGAAGAAGTCTTTAAGCCTTTAATGTATTTTCATCTTAACTCATATTCTAATTTCTACACAATTAAGCAAACAAGTTAGATGCAAATTGACTCAGAATGAAACTTGAATTTTTACTTAGTTAAAAGGGTTGCCAATCATTAAAACTTTAATCATCTAAGGGTTTGTCTTAACATTCTCCCCCTTTTTCATAATGATAAAACCTCTCTGAAGTAAAAAATTTAAGTTCTTTCTGAGGAAGGTTAAAAATATCAGTTGGATGCAAAGCTCCCCTTGAGTTTGACATTCCCCCTGAATTTGTTACCTTTAGATTTTACTTAGTTACAGGGTTATGAGTTAAGCTCAGACAGAACCAAATTCAGGTAAGAATGATGCTAAAAAGTTTATCAATAAGAATAAGAAGTCAGAATTCAATCAAGAGAAACGTAGAACATCACATTAGTAATTACATTGAAGACTAATGTTCTTAAATTTTTGAAAATTTAAAGAAATCTACTTCTACTCTAATCTAATCTAATATAATCTAACTTTAACATCTAACTCTACTCCTCATTTTTGCCATCAGCAGAGGAGGAACCATAAGTCCTCAGACAGATGTAGGGAGATCAGCGGGAGAGAAATCCTTCAACTGTTGAGCCATCCAACTTTGAAATTGCATTTGTCTCGATAAAGATTCCCCAACAACCTTAAGAATGAGATCCATGCCATCAAACATCAGATCTTGACGTTTTTGAACCTTTTGGATCTCTCTCTCAATTCTATCAAGCCTTTGGTTAAATGATGCAGTGGATTCTAGATTTGTTCTGGTTGTATCTGACTATGTCTTAGGAACATATGTTTTTTCTTGGTGCATCTAGCTTTGACCCAGATTTCCTTCAGATACATTTGGATTTGGTTTTACTTTAGTCTCATTTCTATTTTCTTCTTCTTGTTAAGACAAACTCTCTCTTAGGTGTTTTAATGACAACAAACCATTTAAGTATGTAAATATTATTATCGTATCTAAGATTCATTTGTGTTACTAACATGTGTATTGAATAGTGCAGCTCTTAGATCTTAAATCACATATTACAAGCCATGAGATACAAATGTACAAAGATGTCTCAAGAGAAGACATAAAAAAGCCAAGTCATACTAAAATGTCATTACAACACAGACTAAGGTTAATGGATCCTTATGTCCAAAATATTGTTAAAGGCAAGGCAAATCAAGATGCATAAACAAAGAAGAAGTTCATATGCATAAGCTGAGAAAGGATTGACCTCGGACTGACAAAGCTTAGACTCGTACCTAAGATTGGCAACTCAAACTTGTACCTCAAAATAAGAACCTAAGACTGAGACTCGTACACAAGATGAAGTCATCATGACATGCTGACACATATGATCGTTTGACTAAAGCAAAAACATACTCTCTCTCTCTCTTCCAACAGTCACAACAACGACTAGCTAAGGAAAGCCTATAAATAGCAAGCCTCATAAATGCTGAAGTTGAGAGACTCTGTTAAACTTCTGCAAAAACTGAATCTGAGCTACTCAACTATCATTTACATTTACTCTCTTCATCTTTCAATCATCTCTTACATTCAGTTGTATTCTTAACTCCAAAAGAGTGATTGTATCTAGCTAAGCTCATTGTGTATTTGTACTTCGTACGTAACCCATGCTACAAAACCTAAATCTAACCTTACCCTTGAAATCCCAACTAAGCTAGGTGGTGCCTAGGCATTGGTGTGGGTGATTGTAAGCCTTGAGAGGCACTGTAACAAGAATACTCAATGTGTAATCCTGAAGAAGCGGACTTAAGAATACTTGTATCTTAACTGCAATTATAGTGGAAATCTCACAAGGTTGTGAAGACTGGACGTAGCCCAAGGTGTGGGTGAGCTAGGATAAATCTAAGTTTATCTCTTCTCTATCCCTTATCCATTACTTCCCTATTAATTTGATCTTAATCCGGTTAAGCATTTACTTTGATAATAGAAAAGGAAACTAATCAAACAATATTTGTTTATCTGAATGTTAGCTCAACTCATAATTGTTTTCATCTAATCCCATTTATCTGAGATTGTACTCAAGAGTCAAACTCAGATTGATCTCAAGCTTTCAAGAAACAATTTTTACAAGACTCTATTCAACCTCCCTTCTAGAGACGTTTAACCAACTTCAGTTGATATCAAAGCTCGACCTCTAGGGGTTGAGCACACCTAAGTGTGAAGAGGAAAGATCCTTGAAGAAAAAATGACTATGCAAGTTTGTTCATTCCTGAAGGAGAATCCACCAACAGGCCTCCTGCCTTTGATGGAACATATTACTATTACTGGAAGGACCTAATGAGATTGTTCATCAAATCTCAACATACTGATCTTTGGGAACTCATTGAGGTAGGTCCTTATATGCCTTATATTGTTGATGAACTTGGTTTGAGAACAACTAAGCCCAGAGAAGCCTGGATTGATGTTGAGAATAGTAGATACATTCTCAACTCAAAAGCAAAGTACTTGTTAACATGCACATTGAGTAGAAGCAAGTACGACAAGGTAGCTGGATGTGCCTCAGCCAAAGAAATATGGGAGGCACGTGAGATTGAGCATGAGGGTACCAATCAAGTAAAGGAAGCTAAGATCAATATGTTAGTGAGGAAATACAAGTTGTTCAAGATGAATGAAGGTGAAGGCATAAAAGACATTGTAAAACACTCCATAATAATCACCAATGATCTAAAGTCATTGGGAAAGACGTATTCCAACCAGGACATGGTCAGGAAGATACTCAAAAGCTTATCCAAACCTTGGAGGCCTAAGGTAACTACAATCCAAGAGGCAAAGGATCTGAGCACGCTCAGATTGGATGAGTTACTTCGTTCTCTCAAGGTGCATGAGCAGGAACTTATGGAAGAAGATATCCTCAAGAAGCCCAAGCCAATCGCTCTAAAAGCTTCATCCAATAACTCCAAAGATAAGATGGTAAGCTCCTCCCATCAAATTTCACTTAACTCCTCTCATGAATCAGAAAATGAAGACTGTGAGGACGCTGATGATGAGACTGAGATAGACAGTGTGATTGCCTTCATATTAAGAAGAATTAGGCAGATGTGAAAAGCCAAATGTAGTGGAAGAAGAAGGTTTCCCTCCAGAAGACCTGAGACTAAGTTAGATAAGAAAGGACGCATCATATGCTATTAATGCAACAAGCCTGGGAATTTTAAATTTGTCTGTCATCTTCTAAAGAAGGTAGTTATGAAGAGCCCAAGGAAGAAGGCTATGATGACTACTTAGGATGACTCCTAGGATGATGAGAGCCATGATGAAGAATATTTAAATCTATGCTTGATGGCTATTAGGTGTGTCCTCAGATGAAGACATATATGACTCAGACTCAGATCCTTCATATAGTGAGCTTAAGTCTACCTTTGAAAATCTTCTTTATGATTCCAATCTTCTAGCTTCAAAAAGCTCTTTGATGAAATCTCAAATAAATGAAGCTTTATAAAAGGTTAAGTGTCTTGAAAAAGAAAGTGAAGGTTTGAATTAAAAGAATCTGAGTCTCATGTAGTCTCACATGAAATTGTCTGAGATTGTAAAAAATCATACTCAAGCTCAGACTAAGCTGGAATTTAAAAGATTAACTGATGAAAATAAAAAACTCAAACATCAAAACAGAGTTTTGATAGATGACCTAGCAAAATTTGTAAATGGTACAAAAAAACCTTGAAAGACTCATTCGGTCTCAAAATGGAGTCTTTGATAAAGCTGGGTTAGGCTATGAAAAGTCTGTGAATGAAGTTTGGTACAAAAGCCTTTTTATTCCAGCTAGAAAGCCGAAGGAGAGATGTTCGTGTTGTAGTAAGTTTGGCCACAAGACCTCAAACTACTACCTAAGACAAGTAGCAATCTGAAAGTAGGTGTCAAACCACTCAAGACTCAAATATAAGTGGGTACCTAAGATCAAATTTGTTGTAAACGTAGACTTGCCTAATAACAGTAAAGAAAAAACATCTGTGGGTCATGGATAACGACTGTTCAAGGCACATGACAAGAGGCGGAAGCAAGTTCCTTTCACTTGAAGAAAAAGCTTATGAAGTTGTCTCATTTGGAGACAACAGTAAAGAAAAACATTCGAGGTACAGGTAAGATTGGTAAGAAGGACTCAACTCAAATTGAGAATGTTTATTTTGTTGAAAGATTGAAGCATAATCTTATTAGTAGAAGTCAACTATGTGACAATGGTTATTATGTTAATTTCGAAGCCACGTTTTGTGAGATCATAGACTTTAAGACTGGAAAACCAATTTTCTTTGGTCAAAGAAACAAAAATCTTTACCCAGTCTGTCTTGAGAGCTTATCTGGTCTCACCTATCTTGTCTCCCATGACAATGAAAAATGGTTATGGCATAAAAGGGTTGGACACATCAACATCAGAACCATAAGTCAACTTTTCAGTCAGAGTCTTGTCAAAGGTATACCTAAGATCAAGTTTGACAAAGATCTTATATGTGAGTCATGTGTCAAGAGTAAGTATACTAAGACCAGCTTTAAATCCAAGAAGTACGTTAGCACTACCAATCCATTAGAACTACTTCATGAAGATCTATTTGGACCCATTAGGACAGCCAGTCTCAGTGGTAAAAAAATATGGATTTGTCATAGTAGATGACTACTCCAGATTTACCCGGGTTCTATTCGTATCTCAGAAGGATGAGTCTTATAATAACTTTAAAATCTTTTACAAAAAGGTCCAATCTGAGAAAGGATATGGAATTGGTGCTGTTAGAAGAAATCATGGAAGAGAATTTGAGAATGTCAAATTCAAGGAACACTACAAAAAACACGGGATTTAGCCGGGGTTAAATTTGCCTTTTCCTGCAGTTTAAACCCCCACTAGACGGTTTTCCCGTGGTTGGTGAAACCGCAGGAAATTCGAGCATAGTAAAGGGATTACCCGCGGTTTATGGTAACCGCTGGTACATTACGGAATTTAGCTCAGGTTACTAAACCGCAGCGATTACCTGGGGTTTGAAACCGCAGGAAATTACCTAGGGTCTCAAAACCGCAACTAAATACCTGGGGTGCAAAGTCGCAGGTAATACCTTTATTTTATTTTATTTGAAAGTATCACGAATTCTTTGACAAACATGGAATATCTCATAACGTCTCTTGCGCTAAAACTCCCCAACAGAATGGAGTAGTGGAAAGAAAAAATCGAACGCTTCAAGAAATGGCAATAACCTTGTTGTGTGGCTCTATAATAGAAAAATATTTTTGGGCTGAGGTTGTGAACACCTCATGCGACATTATTAACAAATTCATCATCATAAAGGTTCTAAATAAAACTCCATGCGGACAGGTAGATTGATGAATCATGCCATAAAAAGTCATAAATTGATTAAAAGATGCAGAAAAATATTCTTTAGCATTATCACTACGCAAGATGCGAATAGAGCGACCAAATTGAGTTTGAATTTCATTGAAAAAAATTCTGTAGCACAAGGCCATGAACATACACAAACCATATCTATAGAAATAACTAGGGAAACATATGTCAAACAACCAAACACAGGCCAAAGGATGGAGGGAGAGAGGAATAGGGATCATTAGGGATTTTACACACAAATGAGGGTGAGTATGTGAGTTACACTAACCTAAATCAAGCTCCAAGAGGGGAAGGAAGATGGTAGATAGGTGGTGATGAGCTCCTAGCTCCTTCTCCTCCTTCATTCCAAGCTTGGCACTCTTCCTCTCTCTACTTTCTTTCTCTAATACAAGGAAATTGTGTGGGTTATGAAATAGAAACCGTAACTTTTCGCTTTTAAAAACCAATTTTGCGCATTTTCGCTGGAGCGAGAATCTCTTGCTTGAGAGAAAACGATACAAAGGCTCTCTAGAGCATTCTCGATTGAGCGAGCCCTTCCTCGCTTGAGCGAAAGTAGTCTAATAAACCCCCTCTTTGTCACTTTTTCGCTCGAGCAAGAATTGTAACGTCCTAATTCCATGAACCTAGGAATAGTGTTAGTTGTTCCCAAGTTTATGAAACTATTTTGCACCATTATTATATCATAATGTACACAATGCAAACAACGCCCATCATGAATGGGATACAACCATACATGTTCTCTCAGCAAAATAGAAGGATCCGAAGGCTACACATGTACAACGATATCCCACAAAAGAATAATAGTTAAAGTAGTTGAGATCTCAATACATAAATGCTAAATACATCAAAATGAAATCTAAACTCCCAAGCTCCAGCGTTCTCACTGTCCAGCTTGAGGAGGACCCTGTGTATCTAAATAATAGCCACAAAACATGTGGTGAGACTAGTGCCTCAATGAGCATAACTATGCAACAAGTAGTGTAGGAAGACAAGCAGGTGCTATGCAACAAGAAAAATGTATATAACAATCACAACGTGATAAATCTCATTCAATAACAACACATGATATGCATGATCTGCATTGCCCAACAAACAAGGTCTTTTTACTATTTCTAAGGCTAGACCTGAGCTCATGCTACAAGGAACGTCTTCCTTCGGTAATAAACACTGCCAATTATTCTGGACCAAGTCATGTTTTAACATAAGATTAACTGGGTCGTAGCCATTACTCAATATCTGGGTCGAAGCCAAACTCATTTTCACTTTATTTTGGACCAAAGTCAAGCTTGTTTATCTTAGGGTTCACTGGGCCAAGGCTAAATTCATGTTTCAATATAACTAGGGTTGAACCCATAAACTTTTAACACCCACATGACTATTTGAATGGAAAACATAAGCAATCAATGCCTTAACAAGGATGTGAGTAGAAATACCCTAATACATAAAACCCTAACTCATATTTCTAAGACATACAACCGTACAATAAGCTTAATACGGAAAGAACAATCAAACAATCCACCTACAAGCCAAAGGAAAGGGGAAGGAGAGAGTAGGTTTCATTGGGGGGACTCAAGCAAGAATGGGTGAGGGTGTGTGAGCTATACTCACCTAAAATAGCTCAAGAATGAAGGTGGAAAGAGTGATGAGGGTTGAGGATGAGCAAGCTCCCTTGATCTTCTTCTTCCTCAAGCTTCACGTCTCTCTCTCTAACTTCTCTCTAAGGTGAGTAAAAGAGGTAATATTTGAGGTCACTGCCCTAAACACTCTATTTTAAAAATCTGGATTTGCGCACTCTCGCCCAAGTGAGGATTATTCACTTGAGCGAGAATACATGAGCCCTTCCGTTCTCGCGTTCTTGCTCAAGCAAGGATCTGTTCGCTTGAGCGAGACCAAGTCAGAGAGCAAACTCTGAATTTGGGGTAATTTTCTCTCAAGCGAGCTGAATCTCGCTTGAGCAAGACCAAGTCAAAGAGCAACCTCTGGAAATTCCCCCAATTCCACTCAAGCGAGAGGCTTCTCATTGATCGAAAACACCAGAAACTCACTTCCCCAATTTTACTAATAGATTCGGTCAAGCAAGGGTACTCTCGCCTGAGCAAGCTGCCTTCTCGCTTAAGCGAGGCTATTCTCGCTTGAGCGAGATCACTACCGGATGGAAATTTCTGATTTCCGTCCCAAGCCTTCTCCAACACTTTTTACCCTATTTTCCTAGTTCCTTTTTATAAAAATACCTTTCTAATCCTATTTAGCTTATGAAAATAATTTATGAAATTTGGGATGTTACAAGAATGCTCTCGCTCAAGCGAGAAAACAAAAATAAAATTTCCACATTTTGACTGATATTTTCGCCTAAGCGAGAATGGCCTCGCTTGGTTGAAAAGCCCACAGAATGAAAACTCCAAATTTCCATTCCCTCTCGCTCAAGCGAGTCAGTTCTCGCTTGAGCGAGAAAGAGGCAGTGTTATGCCCTTAGATATAGTTTTAAACCCTTTTTAACCCTATTCTCTTAATCCAAGCCTCTTCCTCTTATTCCCTCATTTCTTTAAACGCTAAATTCTTATAACCTAGCTTAAACCCTCCTAAATTCCCTCAAGATTAATGTTCGAGGCTTGACACTTTATCCTTCCCTTGAATTCAGTCTTAAAACCTGGAACTCTCATTAAATTCCCAACCTCCTTTCTTGACAAAGCCCTTAACTTAGGATTTCTACTATACTTCCTAAAGCTCTAATTTTTTGGATGTTACAATTGAGGCCTAACCCTTGATCTCTCCCTTAACACTCCCTCTAACACCCTGAACTCTCATTCATTTCCCAACCTTCTTACTTGACAGAGCCCTTAACTTATGATTTTTATTATACTTCTTTAAGCTCTAATTTTGGGATGTTACATTTTGGATCAAAGACTCAAAGATGGAATCTTTGATCAAAGTGAGAAGAAAGAAAATGGAGAGGAAGAAGAGGATGAAAATTCGGCCAAGGGAAGAATGAGAGGAAGATGAAGAGATAAAATTTTAAAAGAGAAAAGATAAAATGTTACTTTTGGGGACACAATTAATACTTTTGATGACCTAATCATGTTCCCCTTTTCTTTTTGTCTAATTAAGCTAGGTTAAGGGCTAAATAAATAATTAGGAATGGTCTAATTGTATGTGAACGCCTTAATCAATGGTTAAGGCCTTATGTTAGACAAAATTGAGAGAATTAGGTCAAAGGGCATTTTTGTTATTTTATAACATATTAGGTTTATTATATATTGTCTCTTCACTCTAAAAATTAAATAAAGTTCACAAAAATTCCATAAAATTATAAATATGATTTATAACTTGATTAAAATCCAAAACATAATTTCTTATGATTTTTCATTATTTCCCTACATTTAAAATACACTTATTAGGGTTACACAATTAACCAGGGGCATTTTGGTAATTTTACCTAAAAGTACCAAAAAAATCTAAATTAATTACCAAAAAATATTATTGATTATACTAACACTCTTTTGACTAAAAATATAGCTTCCTTTAATTTTTTTTAGTACTTTTCATAATTAAATTTATATTATTTTAATTGCACAATTATTAGGGGTATTTTGGTAATTTGCTCAAACTCCGGTAAAAAACTATTAAAATTATGGTTGTGCAACTCCTTGAATTCTAAGTTAGATTGTATCTTAAGGATTTCCAAATTCCTTATAAATTTATTTGTAAAAGTTATATTATCCTATTGACATATACTTGTATGGGAAATTGAGGGTGTTACATTTTGCGTCAACGATTATCATTCTCGGCCATGCCGATTGCACTTTCAGTGGCGAAAATAGAGGAGAAAACCACTAAGGACAAAGACGAACGTCACGGTTTGCCATGGTAACCTAGTATTTTAAAGAAATTAATTACTAAGCATGGAAATGGATAATTTAATTAAATCCATATATTGCATTCCTTAAATGGGTTTTTTTACCAAAAAAGTGCAAAAAAAAATTATTGAAATAATGTGAAAAAACTATTTACCACCATTGGGTAATTTTGGCCAGCTAGAAGGGGGAAGAAAGGGTGTTTATAAGGCGCAAAATTAAATAGCGCCACTAGCAAAGTTGTTGGGAAAATAAAGACTGGTTTAGGGGCTCATAGGTGGCGCTAGATCTATTAGCGCCTTGTAAGTAAAAATTCTCTTTCCTATTGAACTAAATGGATTAGCTTCTTAGGATAAAAACAAAATGTCCTTTCATGATATGTACTATGCTAACTCATGTAGCAATTTTTTTAGCATTTGTGCTTTATTGTGGATACAACTTTCATTAGTCATCACAATCAAATCCAAGTACGTGGGTGTGTCGAACGTCCATCACAATCACCAATCCTATTTGCAGTATCCTGACACGTTATATAATAGTATTAACCCCTTTAAATATAGCAGTGTTATTAGCTCAAAGTTGGATAGGCTCTTGTTTAAATTCTTCATTGAACCTATATTTGGCAACAGTGTATTATGTATATAGATTCCCTTGACCAAAAGACAATTCATACTAATGACAATATCACAAGTATTTTACTTTATAGAATATGGATAATGTATGAAAGAATACTAAATTGAGGGAAGTAAGCCATCAGATCATGTGTCACGTAATTTATAAATGTCATCATAACATTACTTACCATTTGTTTGGAGGAGGAGAGAAAGTGGGAAGAGAGAAAGAAAAGGGCGAGAAAGAAAAAGGAGGGAATAAGAGTGGATTTTATGTGTTGTTTAGTTTAAGAGAAAGAGGAGAGAAAGAATTATTGGTTTCTCTCCTTCCTTTGTTTAGTTGGAGAGAAAGTAAGAGAAGAGAAAATAGATTTTTTATAGAAAGACAAATTACCCCTGGAATAAAGAGTAGAGGATAAAGTAATATTTTTCTTAATGGTGTGGATGAAAATTTACATGTGGGACCCATTTCTCTCTTCACTTTCTTTCCATTTTGGAGAGAAATAAAAAGATGGTGGGACCCATCACTTTTCTTTCCCTCCTCCCTCTTCCCCTCCTCCACTATACACCCAAACCTCCCACTTTATCCCTTCTTTCTCTCATCCCTCTTTCTTTCTTCCCTCTTTCCATAAAAACAAACTAAAGGTAAGAGTTTTCATAGCACGAAGGGGTTTGTTGCGTATTTGAATAATTAATGTGGTGTTTTTTCTTAAGTTGAATTTAATTTTTCTTTTGATATTTCATTTATTTACAGTATATAATATGACCCGCTGGGAGAGCTAGCCCCACCATGATGTGGATGTTCCCGGCTCGAACGGGATTGCCTCCTGTGGAGGATACCTGTGGTTAAACCAAAAAAACAGCATATAATATGAATCTTTTTAAATGTATTTGATAATTATATTATCACTATTTTAATTTTTTTAAAGTAGAATTCTTTAAAAATTATAATGAACTATATATATTTTTTTAAAAAGGAGTTTAAATTGGGTCAATCTGCACAAGCTCATTACTCACATAGGACCAAATTCGGGCTTTTAATTTATAAGGTCAAGTTTTAGTCAAATTTTTAGCCCAATCCGTAAAATTCTATTACCTGCATTGGATAACCCTTTTGGACATCTTTAAAGGGAAGGGGTAAGGGTGATTAGGAAAAAATTTAGAAAAACAGAAGGGGTGGGAATAGTACTGGAAATGGCCCAAAATAATCTTATTTAAAAGAATGGGCTTTTCAGTGTTGTGACACTGGGTCACAGCCCAAGTCTCAGTTACATTAACTCCAGTTTGGTTGAGTTGAGTTTCGATCATTGAAAAAAAAAAAGAGTTTCGACCAAAAAATAAAAGACACGTGAGTGGAGTGGAGTTGCAAAGAAGAAGAAGAAGCAGAAGAAGATGAGCGAGACAAGGCCGGTGCCAAGGAGAGAGAGTCCATGGGGAGTGACAGGAGACAATCATCCTGAACCCAAAGCTCACCGATGCAATGACCGCGTTGAGGATGTAATCCAGGTAGGGTTTCCTCTATTCAATTTTTATCACCGCCTTTCGTTCTTTCTTTTTATTCTTAAATTAACAAAAAAAAAACGCTTTATTTTTCTTCAAATTTTTAATTGGGTCGTTCTTGTTCCTGATTATTGTTGTATGCACGGGTCTATGTTGTGTTCTGGCTTTGATATTAATCTAAGGATGAAAGAAATGTCATGCAATTGAATTTGTTCTGTTATGAGGATCCAAGCTTAACAGTATGCAAGGTGGAAATGGAAAAATCTTGTGCAGATAAGATGGGGAGAATTTACTAACATGACGTATTATTAAGCAATGACACACACACACTAGGGATTGGTTTGCTATTCCTATTTTCTGCTTCTTTTTCATTTGGCCAATGCATACTGTACTGTTTTTTTTTTCTTTAAATTTTTTCTCTGATGCTTGCTATTTCTTAAGATCTTATATTAGAATAGATAACATATGAAAGGAGAGAGATTTTCGAACTAACTGAAATGAACAAACATGACAATAATTCCTAAAAAGACTCCACAAAGTTCCTGGACACATTTGTAGAGAGAAACATGAGATGCCAATATGAGATCCTAGGAAACTGATCATGATGAAATAGCTGTCATGATTAGAGGTCTGGGCCTCCGGGGTTATTTCAGCTTGTTCTCTATATTTTTCGTGTTTCCATTTATTTGGAGTAAACTTGCTGTGTTGTTATTTGAGTCTTAAAGGTTGTAAATTCTGTAGGCTTGCTTTGAGGGAAACCCATTCAAGACTGTTCCAGGACCTTTCAAGCTCTTCTGGCAGTGCATGCGTTCTAAACCTGGGTGAGATTATTATCTAGCGTGCAATTCTATCTACTTTTATCCTCTTAGGAATATCATTTTTTATGAATCATGCCACTTAATGTTGTGCATTAAAGCAGCATTGAGCCTCAAGTGAGCTATCATTATGGAGATAAGTAGATAACATATATTTTTCTATACTATTACTATATTAACAATGCCATAGCATCTTAAAATCTGTAGAGGCTTTATGGCAAAGGGTCTTTTACCTGTTCTTGTCAGGATCAAATTAACTACTGCTTGTGATGCTTATACACTGAAGTTGGCTATTTTTTTTATCAGTATTTGCACACCTTGTCTGGTCTTTTCCCTTACAAGTTTTCCTGTTACTTCTTATTGTATGTTCCCTTGTGTTGCTTATACATTTGTGGATATTGCAGCGAGGAACCAACAGAGCCATTTACCTATCTGGATTTTGATCCTCCAAAGAGAGAGCCGAAACCTGTGAAACCTGAGTAGTGCCACTTTAACAAATGCCTTCAGAACAATTTTGGCACTGCATGGTCTTTTTGTGGTTTCAACTTTTCCACCCATGTGGAATGGCTTGTGTGAGGATGATATGTAATTGAAGTGTCTCTGTTGTATACTTTGGTATGCAAAATAGACCTTATGCCTTTGTTCTGCACTTTGATGTTGTTTGCCCAATAAAACATGGTTAGGTGCATACTTGAATAATTTAGATGATAATCTATTGATTACTTGTTTGATGTTATAAACACTGCTAATTAATGGGCCAGTTTGGATATACTTCTCGAAATGAACTTCTAGGAGAGGAAAATGCAATGAATAAAAAAGGTAAAATGAATTCATCTTCTTCTTTTAAGTTGAAATTAGTCTCTACACTCAACTCTTCTCTAGAAGTTCTCTCATTTAACTTTTCCATAAATAACTAATTTCAACTTATGGAAGAAATTGAATTCATTTTACCTTTTTTATTTATTCCATTTTTTTTCTCCTAGAAGTACTTCTACAGGAGTTTTATCCAAACTGGCCCAATGTTTGGCTGGATTAAGTTTTTGGGTTTCGTTATATCTGTGGCAAATTCTAAGTCTTATTACTTCTTGGTCCACTATCTGCTATGTAAATTTAACTTGATGATCTGTTCCTAGGTATGATAATGAGATGAAGAGAAATCCTTTCAATCCACGGATGTCTAAACAAGAGAACCATATAAAATGATTTATTTACCCACTAAGTTGTGGATTAGATTACCAAGGATAATTTTTGTTTGTATGAGAGGAATTCTCTTATATGCCTGCAATTCATGGCTAACTGTACTCTATCGAGAAAGATGCCTGTATCCTCACTCAAGCTTCAATACACAATCAGTATCACATTTTCGAAGTACTTAGACATTGGATAGGACAATTCCTTCATAGCATTACAAGAACTAGTCTCCCTTTATTCCTCTCATTGAAAAACCTTATCCTTGTGTTTGGATAGATTAATCTAAATTACTAGATTTCATGTGTGAGGATAGTAAAAGAAAGAATTCCAAATGATAAATGAGAGATTTTTATAATAAATAGGAGGAATTTCAAATGACACATATTGAAGAAAAATTTCAACATTTTTCTTTTATGTTTAACTTTTTAGATTACTATATATAATTCCTCTTATATTATTTAACTCTCTTTTTAATCATCACTCACAATGCATTTCACAACTTTAGGTATTCTAAAATTCTCTATCCTATCCAAACACACTATAAAGTACTGGTGATTGAAGAATCTTCCATCCGTAGGAAGGTGGATATGCCATTGTTTCTCTATTCATGCTAAACTAACAACTCGATTGCCCTGAGATTGAGGTTGACTAACTTATGAGGGCCGGTTGACTGAACACTTGAGCAAAAGCGTCCTCCAGCATTCTATGCTGTACATATTAGAAATCAATAATGGGTTCTCCAACAGTTAGATTTCTTTCCACTGTCCAGGGTAGATCAAAGAGTTTTGCTGTGATGAATTTGAAGACCTTGTTCACGTTGATGCTGTAGATAGCACTGGAAAAGAACAACGTTGCCTTGAGGGCCTTGGCATATGTTCTTGCCTGCTCAACGTGATACATAAAAACGTCAATTATCATCTTGATGAATATAGAATTTGCCATAATGTAAAGCTTGCATTACTCAACGTGCGTTTCTTGTAAATAAATGGGCATGAGAGTATGGGGTGGGCTCCTCTGTCTTGGATACAAGTACAATGATCATTAAACATACACGATTTTTATAATGAAAGATGGGTCCATGATCAGTTTATCACTAAACATTCACAAATCTGTACAAATAGTGCATCTGATTCTACTTGACTTCGAAGGGAAATAGTGGAAGGCCACTTACAGAATCATGCAAGTTCGTGAACATAGAAATTGTCCTATTTCTGACCAAAAAAGAAATTGTCCTATTCACATTGACTTATATATTCCTACCCTACACAGATATATTAATTTTGTTGAGACTTTTTAATAAATTATATGAAATACTTTAGGTCTTGAGGTTCTTTTTATTAGATCTAGGATAGGGAACTGCATTTTAGTGGTGGATGGTCAAGTTGGAATCTCTACCTGACTGGCGATGGTCCATTGCAAATCAATGGGGAGCTGAATGAAGTCATCAAATTTGGTTCCTATTAGCACTGGAATTGCTGTCTGCAACAATTAACCACACAGCATCAATGTTACTCTCACCTTGCATCAACATCCATACAATTGTAGATGTTGGTGCCATAAGATGTATCATGTTACCTTATTCCATTTCCTGGCTTCTTTGTACCACCCTATGACACTGAAATTAAACATTCACAACAATCAATCATGGAATAAAAAAGAAATTAAAATGATGTAAACTGGAACTTTTTTCTATATCAGTAGCTTTTTTTTTATTAAAAACACTAGTTTTTGCATGAATTAATTTAGATAGAACACACCTGTTTAATGTACATCTACTTGTTAGATCAAACATAATCAAAATTGCCACAGAGTCCTTACAGGCCACAGGAATTTGATCTTCTGATTTTCCATCACCTGTAAGTTTAATAATTACTGTATAAATAAATAAAATTACACAATAATGGTGGTTGCCCAATAAATAAAACTGGGCAGGTGCATTATTATTGAATAACTTTGATGATAATCAATTGATTACTTGTTTGACGCTATAAACTTCATTAAAATTACAAATTAGAAAGTGGGTTGTGAATTCCTCTCTACCTCCAACTTCCCAAATACAATAGGATATGCGTGCACCTCCTACATGTAAGGTTTTGTCCACGTGCTTTAATCCTTTCCTTCGTTGCCCTTCCTGCTCTGTTTCATTCCCTGCATATTTCACCTGCAATGCAACCACAGAAACAATAATAACCACCGAAGTCAACCATAAAAAAAATTAAACAGAAGCAGAAATAAATAATACAAATAGTAAAAATAAAAGAAGAGGAAGAATGGTGAAGCCTTATATGAAGAAGAAGAAGAAGTTAACCAAAAAGCTGGTCTTTCCACTTTGGCAGTCACCCAAGAGGCTTATCTTCAACGCAACCAAATCAGGGTCTAAGTCATAGGTGTGAAACTGAGGCGGTGGCGATGATGTAACTTGCACCAGTTCAAAGGTAGGCTCCACGGTGTATGGCGGTGGCGGGAGCGGCAGCATGCGGTACACTGAAGCAGGGTTCCTCTCAGAACAGAGGAGGGAGCCGTGGAGAAGGCGGAGAATGCCTCGCCGGAGGACGGAAATGCGGTGCTGAATCCGGCGACGGAGTCTGTCGGAGACGACATTCCGGCGAAACTGGAACATTTTTTTTTGGGGAGGGAGGGGGGTGGAGTATCAAGTATGGTGATGGGCATTTAAATGATTGGTGGTAGCTCTGGTTGTTTTTCACATGAATCATGCATTCGTTTATAAGGAAGGGGTATTTTGGAAATATCATCCTTTCATTTTATTTATCTAATTATCTCATTTTAATTTGAGAAAATAAAATCATATAGTAAAAATATAACCAAAAAAAGTTGTGACTCACTTAGCAACGCAGGTTGAGATTGTGAAAAGAGCTATCGAGATCGATGCCCACAGAATTACCTCCGGTAACCGGGGATACATATTATTAACACAAAAAATATAACAAAAATATACAATAATTTATCCAACGCGTTTTTTTCTCTCCATCTCCCTCCATTATCATTTACCACATATCACATTTTTTCCTCTTATCGCTTTTTTCTATTTTTATCTCTATGTTATTGTAATTTGTTGTGTGAGTGCTTTTAGTATGTTTCACCCGGGAGTCTCTTACTACCTTTTTACCTGAAATAATGGGATTGATTAGTGACATGTTGGCCCAAATAAAATTAAGTTTGTAAAATTGCAATGAAACTCCTACTTGCTTATTATGTCTCAGATATTCATTTTCATGTAAACAATAAAATTGAACTCATTCATTTAACCATTTATCACGACAAACATCATCCGTCAATGAAGACCCCTACTTTGCTAGATCAAATATTCTACATTCTAGTTCGTCTTCAAATCTACAAATCATTGTACTCATTTTTCTTAGTTTAATTAATATGTATGATCAATGTAAAAAGTTTTTACATCATCATTTAATATTGTGTTATACATCATTAATATGTGTTATTAAATTCATTAAATAATGTGACAATACATTATTGAATGACAATGTAAATTCTTTTACATTGACGATATATAGTTAATAAATTCTTTTATCAAAAGAAAATATAATGATAATGATGATGATTATGATAATGACAGCGATGATAATAGAAATAGAAATGGAAATCACAATGCAAAAGTAGGTGAAAGGAAACTTGTTGCTTGCATATTAATTTCCTTAGGGTAGTGATTTTTTATGTCTTTAACCAATCTAGGTATAACTTCCTATGGACATATAATGAGTGCATAATATCCAAATGATAATCTTGAAATACTCTGTCAATTAGACTATTTTCTATTTATTTTGTGGATTAACATTAATCAATTATTTAGAAGTATATTTATTTGAATTATTAATATCAATTATAGATTAATTATTTAATTATAACACATAATATAAATATGGATGATATATTGGACTTTTATTGTAAATAGTCCATGATGAGTTAGGTTGCTCAGTTTAATAGTCTATTGAGAGATTCATGGTCTTTACTGGTAAGGCACAGAACTGTTGTCTCATTAGGCAGTTCAATATATGCATTATGCTTCCCCACTCTTATTAGGAAGAGAGCAGTTTTATTTCATGTTGTTCAATAACACCAAAGATGGATCCCTCATTGATTTTGGGTACACAATTCTTTCTACCCTTTAATTAATTGAATATGAACATGCTATCTCGTATCTTATTGATTATGATCTAGGTTATTATGCTTTATATTTAGCAATTGGTATCAGAGCCAAGATAGATGATTGTTCTGGATTAGAGAATTAGTATCCCATGAACACTAAAATTAGATTGATAAATTATTCACTAATTGTGCATACAAAACTAGGGATTTTCACTGTAGCATATCTATGATATTGTGTACATTCTAAATGAGGAAAAATTTAGCAGAACCCATATGAGAATCGAACAAAAAGAACTCGTTTTTGCATCGTTCTTGAATCCAAAACTGAGGATTTTAGTGTTCGTGAACAATTTTGAAAATCACCATGGGGCTTCTATGGATTGCCCATGAGAGAACCAAACTACATTTTGTTCTTAGCATTTCTTGAATCAAACTATGAGAATTTGATGGATATTATCACGAGTTGCAAAAACCTGATTTCTTGGATATGAAATTGTACCATGCCCATGTGGCCGGAAATCATCCCTCGCTATCCCTTGGAACGACTATTTGTGTCAGGTCCTCCTTCATGGGTTTTGCGTGACTCATTTTCAATTTCTTCAGGTCAAGAAGACCTAATTTTGGGTGCGACATCCACACAAGATTTTTATTAGAAAATAATTCTTAAATATGATAGAGTCACTACGGTAACAAAAACCTTGGAGCGTAGTTTTGCATCCTCTTGGAGTGTCGTTCACACAACAATCACACTCTTGGTTGAGTTCCTAAGAGTGTGGTTGTGATTTAACCCTAATTCAAGTATTTAGGGTTTTCCCGAACTAAAAAATGGCGTAGAGAGTGTCCATCAATTCTTGCAAGGTATTATGTGAAAGGCACCAAACAATGGTACCATGAAACTAAAATATGAAGTGATAACACCTATAATTAAAGATTTTTTTTAAAATTTAGCATTAGGATAATTTTATCTTTTTATTTATTTTACATAACTTTTTATTTTATTTCCTTACTTTTAACATTTAAATTAAAATAAATAAAGAAATTATAAGTAATATTAAATTAGAGAATCATATACTTTATTAATTAATAAATTAAAACAGGAAGTTTAACTAAATCTACATATTAAGATATAGTAAAGTGTATTAGACTTTTCAAAATATCTAGCCTATAAAAAGATCAACATTGATTTTAAAATCAGTTATTTTATATTTTGTCTTACTAACACCATAATAAATTGAAGAATCATTTTTAACTTGATTGGTGACCGTTGAATTAACCTACCAAGTGGCAATTGCCTATACCAGCTCATAGTGTCATTCTTCTAGGCAAATAGTCTTTTGCGCCCCACTTTACATAATAGAATATTAATATTCATACAACAATACAATTATATAATATAAAAAAGATAAAAATAAGAAAAAAAGAAAGAAATATGAGATGTGATAAATAATATGATAAAGAGATATAAAGAGAAAAATACATTATAGAAATTGTTATATATTTTTATTGTATAAATATATTTTCTCTGAGTGAGAAATTAAATTTGTATTATATATATAACAATGAGAGATAAAGAAAATAAGGAAAAAGAAGTGTGTGTTGAAAGTTAATCTAAATTTTTATTGTATAAATAACTCTTCTCTTGGAAGAACTCTAGGTTCGAGCTAACTAATATAGGATTCTTATGTGTTGATGAAAGATATAAAATTCACTGACCCAAACATAACGAATTAAAAAAATGCAAGGTATAGTTTTTTTTTTTTTTTTGAAGAACGAAGTTTTTGCAATTGAAAAACAAGACAAGCATGCAGACGTTGAACACGTGTCCCCATGGAAAACATGTGGAATGGCCATATTGATTTGATAATCATTTTCAGTTTTATAATCATAAGCGATAAGCCCATTAATTGAGTTGTAAAACCTAGAATAATTTTCTTAATATTTGCAAGTTTGTGAGTCAATTATGCAATATTAATCAACTGGTTGCAGCTCTCTCTAGGACAAGTACAGGACTCCTATTCACAAAATCTAATGTGAATGTGGTTCCCGTCCCCTAAAATAAATACTAGTACTAGTTAAGATGGTAGCTGATGGTAGAATAAAATAATTATCAAGAAGAGAAAAAGATTAAGCAATGCTATTGTCCTTTTTTTTCTTTTGTATTTGATTTTATCATTCTTATTTTTTTTGAAACTATAGATACGGAACTAAGCAATCAACATCACAGTAAAAATAAAAAAAAATATATAAATTTTAGTTACAATTTTTATAAATACGAAATAAAAAAATATAGAGGTAAAATAAGTCTTCTTAACAATGTGGTTACAAATTTCACTTTGTTAACCTAAAAAAATAGATACTCATATAAGCAATGCATAATAACAATAAGAGGTGAATCATTGAGCTTGTGAATTGTTAACCTAAAACAATAGATACTCATATAAGCAATGCATAATAATAAGTGGTGAATCATTGATCACGTGAAATAACTAACAAGAGATTGTTCTAGTTTAATCTGTCTCGAATTCAAATATCAGGTATAGAGTTGCATTAAATACTCGAAGAAGGAGAGTTTTCCCATCTATAGTGGTCCTACCTAGCTCGAGCACGATTACTTTCCATGAATACACGTGGTCTACCTAGGTTATAAATATTAAGTAGATGTAGAGCTGACAAAATGAGCTAGTCCGAATGAGCCGATGCGCAAAGCCCGCAAAATATAGGGCTCAGACACTTATTTTAGAAACCCAAATAACTTCCGGGCTTTTTAGCTTAGCCCAATAAAGTCCCGCTACCCGCATAAAAGGTCAAGTAACCCACAAAACTCGCAAAAAAGATGGGTCACCCGCAAAAATGTAGGGCTCAAGTACTTATTTTAGAAGCTCAAATAACTCTTGAGTTTTTTAGTCCAGCCCGATAAAATTTACTACATGTATCGGGTCGAGCCGAATAGCTCGAATTACCAGTTGGTGACGCCTCCTATGCTCTACACATAGGGAAAGATTACCTAATTATTTTTTTTTTGTATTTTACAAAACAAAAATATAGAATATTATTAATTAGATGAATTGACTCATCATAATGAATTGGCCGAGTACTTCTCATGATTGATTTTGTATTAAGTGTGTGTTTGATTTACCCTAAAATCGCGTTTCAGACGTAGATCCGGTATAAACCAAACACACCATAAGTTTCTTGCGGGAACGATTTTGGTGTTCACCAGTCACCACCTTGTACTACATTATTTTACTGTTTTGATATCATGTATGGTTACAGTAATCAATCTACCATAGAGCCCCGATAAACGTACCACAAACAGTGGTACCACAATTGTGGTACCACTGTTTGTGGCAGGGACAAAAATTGCCTGGGTTCCTTTTTTTTTCTTTTCCCGGTACCACAAACAGTAGTACAATTGCGGTACACACAATTTATGGTATACAACACTTTAACCTTCTTAACTTGCCACATGAACACATCAACCATCCTTTATTTTAACTCTCCACTTTTTCTATGGTACTTATAACTTTCATTTAATATATTCTAAATAACCAAATTCAATGACCTCTAATTCATTTATTTTCAGTTTCACCATATTATAGTCTTTTCACTGATTCATTTAAATGAAAAATTTATATTCTTAATGATGTTGTAATGGTGTCTCCTCAATTTTCTTTCACAAAAACTATTAACTATTTTTTAATAATGGAAGTTTTTTTCCCTTTCAAATATTACTACACATAAATAATACTTAGCAGCAACATTTCCTTTATAAAACAGGCAAATTTGGAAGATAGATTTTTTTCCCTTATGAAATTCAATTTCTGAATGGAAAATCTCTTATTTTTGAATAATTCTCTTCTTTAAAAGCAGAGCATACCAAGAATAGCTTGGGGTTAAACTCAAAACTTCTTTATATCAAGGTACAATTGTCTAATTGTCTAGTGTATGTTGGTTTGAAACGTAGACCAAGAAATTTTGCCTTATTCTATACTGTGTTAATAATAATCTTACAGACGCAGTTTCCTACCCAAGAAGGAAGAAATTTAAATATATCAGTATAGACAAATTTGTGTCAATACTGTTACTATGGTATAGCCAAAATAATAGAAATAAAAGACAAAAATATATGTGGTTACTTAGGTGGGTGAACTAGATTGGCCATCTAAACTCTGGCTGCGCCTCCTTTTTTTACTCTTCTGCCTAAGTATCTCTTTGATTTCTTTTTCTCTCTTATCCACAAACTCAATCAAGTCCTTGAAGCTTGGAGTTCTGAGAGTCCTTCTAGAACTGACTGGTTGAATTTCCTCATCAACTTCCTCAGGCTGTGGGCTGAATTTCATATATTGACAGAACACTCTAACAAAGAATATAATCAAAGCAAGGAAACATGCAATGCCACATATAAGAAAGAGACCCCAGAAGCTACTCAGAGATAGTTTATTTGAATCAACATCATCCAGTTGTGTGCTACATTCATGTTTTAAAAGCCATTTGTCATGGATCTTTTGCAGGTCACCATTCTCAGAAAGTTGAAGAATTGCAGTTGACATATCAACAGCAAGGGGAGAGTCCCTTTGGAATGCCTGTGATCAGGGTATCAAACATCAGAATAATATTCTTGTGTGTGAAAGATATAGACACAACAAGCACACTCATAGTGAGAATCACAAAAGATATGAACTCAAGCCATTTTCTTAATATTAGAAGGAAGTGTGATCCTAAAAACATCATTAAACAAGATCATCAAAAGTGTTTTGGCTTCACTTTCTTCTCAGGGAGGAGAAGGAGAATTGATTAACAGGACTGCCACTTGAAAAGGTTAATGATTGGTATGAATGAACAGTGGATTAATTCAGCTATCAATGAAATTACAGACCTAACTTACAATCAAGGTTCTAGCACAATTGTCATAAAAGAAGAATAAGAAAAAAAAAAGTAATTGGATAAAATTTAGGAACCTAAACATAGACATGAAAATAAAGATACTTACAAATCCCCAACCACTTTTTGTGAACTCCTGCCCAACAGTTCTGAACTTACAGTTGGTATTGGACATGAAGAGCTCAATATGAGGAAGCTCATCAACAATGGCCACGACCCCTCCTCCTTTTGGTCCACGCGTGAGGGCATCAACATATGCCTGCTGATCTTTCAGTGTAACTATCCTAGATTCTTGTATATTGAGTTCATCTATCAGATACTTCCGTGCAAATGACCCTTCTTGAATTCCAATTGGTTGAGTACCTGAGATCAAGCTGTCAATTCCTTCAATTTGTGATGACAGTTGCTGCACTGTGAGGATGGATGTTAAGCTAGCTGTGTAGCTTGAATTGATAATTAACACCACAAAAAGCCATATGATTAGCACCAATCGCCCAAGACCACTCACAGTGTTCTCTCCTGTACCATACAAAATAAGGACTATTACAGCCTTGCAGGGGAAAATTGGAAATATGTGAATGAGATTAAGAATGTATGGAGCACATACTGTGTGAGAAAAACATTGTTGAGAAACTAAACCTGCAAAAGAGGAGCTAATCTCAGCAAAATATGTTACTAGATGTTAAAGCAGCACAAGCCTTATGAGTTATGAGTGACTTACAATTTACAATCCCCTATTAACTCAATGGCATATGATATTCTATGATAAATAAATTATGGTTGCTATGTCAAAGGATCTCTTATCATATTCCAAAAGATTGCTTTCAAATGATCAAAACATACTAACCAAAAGACTGTCATAAGTTGTTTCTTCGGTTTACCACGAAACTCTGGATTGTGCCGGTGCTCAAGAATCCATACAACAGCTCCCACAAAAAGAAAGAAGGCACCAGTAACACACCACATTTGAGCAGTGAATGGCTTGAGGAAAGCCCACGGGCTTGATTTGATCTCCTTGACAGGAACAACAACTACCAGCCCTGATTCCATGAAAGGTTGAGTGAAATCCAAAACTCTTGTCCTGTTTGGAACAATTGTGACATCTCCAACAGCTGCATCATAGTTCTGAAGAAGGAAAGAACAAAATTAACATAACTACTAGAATTTGAGGACACCTAAACCTTCCTTGAAAACCACAAATTCTATTTTAGATACCACATTAACACAATTAGAATCCATATATTGTTGCTACTTGCAGCCTAATTTAGTGATCCTAATCTAATTTTCATCAATTAGGCTATAGGATCACTAAATTAGGCTGCAAATTAGATTTAGAAACTTACATTTAGTGCAACCTGATTGACAAGTTCATTATAGTTGGGATTTCTTTCACCATTTCCATATAATATATATTGTCGTGGGACAGGATAAGGCAACAAGTTTATGGCTGCTTCAAAGACATCAATACAAAAGCCTCTTACTCCAGGAGGGTTCTTGTCTTTAGCAACAAACTCCAAGTAGCTAATTCGGTGAGGCACTGCTATTCGAAGTGGCTTTCCATTGTTGGGGAACACCCACCCTCTTGGTGTAGCTGTAGTTTCTCCAGGCCACAAAACACTGTAAAGTTTTTGATTGATTGTTGAAGTGTTAGGTGGTTTCTTATACAAAATTTCAGGAGGTAAAACTGACAGACCAGAGTAATTAGACCAATAACCAATTCTCCTGGATCCAGATTCACCAATGTTCAAGATATCATAAGCAGGATGAATTAGATTCTTTTCCATATCATACTGAATTTGACCACTTATACCAGTGAAGTTCATTCTCAAAATTGTTGGGAGAAACAATGGACCACCATCAAAAACACGAAGTGATGATAAATGCAACATGCTTCCATTTGTGTCATGCAACTTAGGATCAGTGGAGAAAGAAATGTTTCCACCTTCTTTAAGAAAAGTATCAAGAGCATGTGCTGCTAACCAAACAGAATCATATGCATATAATGCATAAGAGTTGAAGCTTGCATTCTCCATGCCTTGAAGTTTCTTCAACCTAGAGAAAAAACGCTTTTTGAGATTAGTATCAGGAGTGTGATGACGCAAAGCCACAACCCCTTGTAGCATATTTACTGTGTTAGTGTCCACTGACTCCATTGAATCCAAAACTGAAGGAAGCCAATCTGTTGCAATCCATACATAGCCGCTGGTCATCATTCCAAGCTTCTTGGCAATAGAAAAAACTGACAAACCAGAATCAGGATTAACATGAAGAACATAGACCCGTGATTCCATTAAGTTTACTCCATTTAACAAGTCACTGATATCATTCTTTGAGGCTCCAGGAGGGAAAGCAGCCTTGTAAGAGATCTTGGCACGTTTCTTTGCAAGAGCATCTCCTAGTGCTGCAATCCCATTCCTTCCATTATCATCATCTACAAAAATGGCAATTACTTCCCTCCATCTATAATAGTCAACTAAGTCAGCAATTGCATACATCTGAAAATAGTCACTGTGGGTGGTGCGGACAAAATATGGGTACTGCAGAGAAGATAGAGAAGGGTCTGTTGCCCCAAATGAAAGAAGAGGTACATGGAGCTCATTAACAACATGAGAGATGACGTGAGCTACTCCAGAGGACAGTGGACCAATTGCAGCAACGATTTCATTCTCCATCAACTGCAAAGCTACATGATCAAGAAAATTAATGAAGCTTGTTCACTTCTTTTTCACACACCATATACATAATTTAGAGGGAGGGGACAATAAGAGAATATGTGAATATGATCCGTGGACATCTATGAAATGGCACTTTAAGATGCTGTTATTGTCAATTATGCAAACTTCATTAAATGATTGACTATTCACAAAAGATAGTGACACAAATAGGGTAACAATTATGCATACCTTGCTTTATTTGGAATCTAGTGCAGTTTAGCACCAACAAAATAAGAAGCATCAGACATTTCATATGCAATGAAACACACACTATTACATAGCAGAATATAATTTATAGCTAGACTGAGAAGAAAGCAAAGTAATTATGCAAGAAACTGAATGATACTCTTAAAATTGAAATTCATATTTTTTTATTAACATGGGAATTCATAAAGTTACAGAATTGAGCATCATTATACATTGAAGGAGACATACACTATAAAGTAATGGGCCTAGATGACAGGAAGATAAGATTATTTCCATATTGTCTAGTAAAAGGAGGCAATGGACTATAAAAAACAGAAAAATAAGAAACTATAAATCTTATACTTGATAAATAATTAAGACAGAAACCAAAATTTGAAAATTACCAATATGTTCCTCCAAAACAAGACCTCTACAGCTTATAGATAGCTACTGAAATTCAAGTTTTGGCAAATACCTTCAACTGTTCCAAGAAACGGACTGCAGTTAGTATTATGTAAAATCAATTCCAGCGTAACGCCAGGGAGAATGCTCTTATTAGCATTAACATCTTCAATTGCAGCCAAGATTCCAGGTTTAGCTGATCTTCCAATTACAGAATCAAAAGTAAACAGCGCTCCAATTCTCAAAACATTGGCTCTTGAAGGAACAGTAGAGTTCACCATGGTAATCCCTGTCCTTCCCACCACTTCCATGGGATTCCACAAGCAGAAAACCAAGAGAAACAACGCCCTGACCCAGAGAACCTCCATTTTTTGACAAAAGCTCTGAGAGCCTGTGAGTTGCAGCTTGGATTCTTCAGTCTACACCAACATCAGAACTCAGCACCTGCAACTGCCAACCATTTCAGCAGAAGCACAAAGACACAAACAACAGAAAGCAAGAATCATTATAGCTGGAAGGAGTCTTACAAAACAGAAAACCCCCTCCCCAGGAAAGTAGATTTGAACACCCAACAAGAACAAACCATGGCATCAGCAATTTGGATTTTAAAATTTAGATACCCTCTTACCCAGATTGAAAAAAAAAAAAATGAGCATACATATCTAGACTTTTTTATTTTATTATTAAATATGTGCTTATAAATTATTGTTATTATCATAAGTCGTTTATAGGCCTATCAAGCTCAGAAATTCCAAAGTGAAAACAAATGCTGAAACCAAATAAATAATTGGGTGTGTTGGTGATGGTGAAGTGAAACCCCACATGCCTAATTAATATTGTCTACAATACAACTCTATTTAGGGAAAGCAAAAACAATATAATATCCAACAGAGAGAGACCTTGAGAACAAGTAAGGGAGAGGAGAGTATCTGAGATTACCTCAAGGGCTAAACTTACAGGGATAAAGGCTTGCAAATTGCAAAAATTTTGAACTTTAAATATGGGGTATATAGAGCATGTGAACGAAGACTGAAAATCAAAATACCTCACTGTTACTAGCCAAAGCAAAGAATCATTCACTCCCTTTAGTTTTAAAGTATTATGGGTCAAGCATTGTCTAATTTGTCTTCCCACGTTATTCTTGATATTTGCTACTGCTAGAGATGCATCCATATTTCATTGGTCTTAGTCTATGACATGAGTGACACACACTTTTTATTTTTTTATAGTTTGATCAGAGACAAAACTTGATATTTTTTTTTGTATATGATTGTGACGGCATAGCTAGAGAGATATACCAACGTCATTATAATTTTTAGTGCCACATGTTTAAAGTGGTTTTCTCTGGCAACTGATGGCCCTTATGGAAAGTGACAAAATGCAGTAGAATATTTGAGAAAAAAAAATATACTAATATGTGAGATTATGTGCTGCTTGTTTAAAAGTTTTTATGAAATAATTAAAAAAAAGTAATGAATATATATTGTCATATAAAAAAATTACACACTTATTTAATAATCAATTATTTAATGAATATCACATCACATATCCTGTTAAATTTTGTAAATAAATTTATTAAGAACTTTAATTTAAATAATAAAAATAGAGAAATGAGAAAAGTCCTATACTTTAGTGGTGAAAATTTTTCACATGCATAACAGATACTTCACCAACTTTTAACTAAATTATTCACTGTTACAGTGTTTCTAAATTTTCAATAAATTTCAAAAAAGATAAAGCATCTGTTTATAAAACATGAAAATGGCCAAATATAAATTTTTAAAATGGATACATATTTTAAAAAACCATTCATTTTTTTTACGGAAAAAAATCATGCATGGGTTATTAGAACTTTTGGTTTTTTAAAGTTAAATGGACTAGTCAATAAATAAAATATTTTTATTAAAAGCCATGATATTGATTTAATTTATAATATTAAATATGATATGTTTCAATAAAAAATATTTTTATTTCTTTAACCGGTGCCATTAGGGTTAGACTGTCAATTTGATCTATCTAATCTGGCTCAATCCACTGTTAGTAGCGGACTTTTGTGGCCAAGCTAAAATATGTGGAAATTATTGGATTTTTAAAATAAATATTTGAATTCTATATTTTTATGGGGTTTTTATGGATTTTACAAACTTTTATGTATTTTTACAGGTTTATACCAAAAACATTTTTGTTGGATCGGAAAAAATCCAAAAATTATTAAAACTTTTAAAATAAAGGTCAAATCTCAATAGACCAACCCATTTTCCAATCTCTGTTTATGGTATTTGTTAGTATTTCTCTTTTAAAAATAATTTACTTAGTGTATTAAATTCCTAAACTTGAGTAAGGAAAAAAAATCAAGTATAAAAAGAATATATCAGTATGCTCTTCTCTTTGTGCTTTTCTTGATATCTTCACTCATCGTTGACGAAATACTACTGAATAATAAATATTATTTTTCTAACATGTGTAGTATTGCACATGTTAATAACATAAAAGTGAAAAGTTTTTATAGGGAATTACAACCAGAAACATTACCCATGCATTGAGTGTTGTGATGGTTGTAATTCCCAATAAAAACCTTCCACTTTTGTTTTATTAACCTGTGTAATATTCCACAGGAAAAACCGAAATAAATATCCGATTCAGTCAATGTTCGGTTCTAACGGACAATAATTGGAAGTCGGATCCCAATCAAACCAAGCTAAAGTAAGGTAACCAAGAGAGAAAAAACAACAAAGAAAGAAAGAAAATGATCATCACGTTTGCATAGAAAAAGCTTGCTCCATCAAACTTCTTTGGATTAATTTTTTTTCTCTACCAATCTTCTATTGATTTAACAAGTGTTGGTTGCACATTTTGGATATATAACTAATTTTTCATGTCTAAATATAAAGTATTATGGTAAAAATATTTATATTTTGTGTTAAATATAAATATCTTAATTACTTGAAGAATTTTAACGTTGTGTTTGGATATATAGGGTAATTAGGTTGAGACCCGCGCGTTGCACGGTTAGATTGAAAAGATAGATGTATATTGAAATAATTTGTGTAAAATTTGTCAGTTTAATTTATAATTATGTTATATGTAATAATTTATTTGAATTGTTAGCATAGTATTTTATAATGATATTGTTTGTTTGTTAATTGACTTTAATTTTTTTTTATACATATGTTTTGTTTACATGTGTATTTGTAGAATTAAAACATTAATGTACTTGTATTAGATATGTTTAATATTTTATATGTTACAATAATTTAAAATATAAATTAATTTTTATTTAAAATACAAAGTTTACATTGGATGTAGAATATTAAAAATGAAATAATAGATTTGTAGAATATAGAAGAACCTTGTAAAATTAGTTTTTTGTGCCTATTGTAAAACTTTATCTCTAGCGGAGACAAACAACAACGATTGAAAAAGTGTGTAACTAAATAAATACATGAACCTCTATGCATCATACTTGCAGAGGTTCTCAAATCGCATATATTCATGCCTCTGAATCTTCCCGATCATGTCTGATATGCCTACTCTACCTATATACAGGCATAAAAATGAAATCTATGTAAGCAAGCTGCAGTTTTTTACAAATCCAAAAATAGAAAGTAAAATAAAGTAAAAAAAAATGTAAAAACTCATAGGCTACTATGTTCTCCCTACAAAAACAAAGCAAATTTAGCAAATAGCAACAATAGCATAAACACTCACCTAGTGTAATTGTACTCACCTATTACAACTCAGCTGAGGAGCAATTCACAATTCAAAAAATAAAGGACCCATAGCAAATCCACCACGTATACCAAGCCTGTCAATTCTGGGACTAAAGGACCCATGACAATTTTGATAGCTTGAAAATAAAGGACCCATGACAATTCTGCATCCCGTTCGATTCCAAGACAGTCGCATACCAGGAGATCAGCTTCTTAAGGCGGTGAAAATCGGACTAAACGGCATTGGCGCGCGAATACACCTAGCAATAACGGAGGAAAAAAAGAACATAATGCAAGGGAACGAAAGAAAAACTGACAGCTGCCAAGGAGGAGATGAAAAGTTGGGGTTCTGTTACGGTTTAGAATTTTAATGGTTATAAAATTATGAGGTCATTAAAATTAAAGAATACAATATATAGAGGTTAGAAAGAATAAGTGGGTATATTTAGAGGGTTTAAGAGATTCTCAATGAAGAAGATTGACACATCAGAATTTATATGATGTGGCAAAAATGAGTAGAAGTGGCAATTGTGAACGTACATGGCAGGTTTAAGTTGCGCGACTCAGCTTTTATCAAGATAATAGATTCTAAATTAATGTATTTAATGTGTTAGAAAGATAAAAGAAATTAGGGGTGGATTTATGACTATTTTGAACCCAACTTGATAAAAGAAGTCCGGGTTGGGTTGGGTCGATTTTCCTTTGTTTTAAAATTGAAATTTGACCTGAAACAACCCGATTATCAGATACGGATGCAGAGGGGGCAGCCAGGGGCCTCCCCCCTCCCTTGCTCCTTAGTATTGTTAACATACAAAAGTTATATGTATTGTTATATAAAAATTATGTTTAACTCTTAATTCATAGCATATTTAATATCAAATATCAATTTTTGTTAAATTATTAAAATTAGACTATAAGAATATAAGAACATCATGAAAAAATAATCTACAACTAATATATTTAATAATAAAATTAATGAAATTCCTTAAACTAGTAACTTATAAATAATTTCGGCCCCCCATTTAAATCATTCTTTGATCCGTCCCTGACGATTATATTTAGATTTGGTGTTTAGGGTTGGGTTGGACGGGGTAGTCGAGTTCACATAAAAATTAAAAGTAATGAAAATAAATAGAAAAAACAAAAATAATATGTGGTTGAATCAGGTCAGATTGGAAAAAATTTAGAAATTTTAGTGGTTTTTTCATTTTTATTATTTTTTTATGTTTTATAGTTACGGTTGGGTTTGGGTTGGGCTGTTCAGGTTGGAAATGCGAAAACCCGGTATACCCAACCCGAATTAATCAAGTTTCATTTCATCGAACCTAATTCACCAACTCGTTATTTTTACATTAGGGTTGGGTTGAGTTAATCAGGTCTATCCAACCCATGAATAGTCCTAAAAGAAATAATTTCTAATGATAAATAGGAGAAATTTTTATAACAAATAGAATGAATTAATTTCAAATAACAATTTCAACATTTCTCTTTTATATTTAACTTTTTAGATTATCATTTATAATCTCTCTCATACTTAACTTTCTTTTAATCATGACTCACAATTCAATTCATAATTTTAAAAATTCTAAAATTTCTCATCCAAACACACACTAAATTCACTATCTTGCATTGTAACAGATGTTTCATAATTTTTTTTTTAAAATAAGGAACTGATTCCAAAAGACTTTAACTAGATAGACACACGTTGATGTTAATGTTTGTGAGGCTGCAGTTTAAAGTTTATTGGTGATTTGTTTACAAAAAGCATTACTTTAGAAAAATAATCATTTTATTTTATAAAATTGTTTTAAAGGATAAAAAGCACTAAAATTTGAGTTTAATTACTATCCACGTACCAACCGTATAAAAATGTTTTACATTAACATCTAATGTGTTGTCAACATCATTTAATGAATATGACATTTTATGTATTAATAAATTTATTAAATAATATGATAACAAATCATTGGATGATAATATAAAATTGTTCTACACTTTCATTGTATAGTTACGTTATTAAATTCTTAAACATTTATGACACAAATTTAACTCTCAAAGTATTCTCTCATCAATAGAGGAGAGAGCAATGTGTTCCAAAATTATGTGATTAAGGAATATGGCTAGCTTAAGCATAAGGCTAGTAAAGTCATTGCTTTAGGCATCAATTTTTTTTAGTTACAAATATTTTTTAAAAAATTTAGTATTAGGAGTATAGTATTTTCAATAAAAATTAGGCCTTTCGTCTTATCACTCTTTCCTTATTGTTAAATAATACTTTATTAATTTTATTATTTATTTTTTTACATTTCATTAATCCTAATTAAAATTCATATTTCATCTACTTTGTATATATTATATTTGAATCTAATGGAACTCCGACAATCATACTCACACCAAAATACCTCCCAAGTTAATCAACATGACTTTTTAATTTTATATTAAATAATAAAAAATTATAAAATTTGAAAAGTCTCTTATAATTAAAAAAGTTTAAATTTCTCCTTATTCAATGTTATTCAAGTGACTTTCCTATTTTATTTAAATTATAATAAAATAAAAAATTATTACAAAAAATTTAAATTTTCTTCCTTTAGAATTTTTTTAATTTTAAAATATTTAATAAATAAAACACATTGCATGAGTGGCTAAAATATAACTTACTATTTAATTATGTAAATTTTGAAGTATGTAAAAGTCACTAAAATACCGATCATCATAAATTTTAACACTTATTAATAAACCCATAATTTAAACCCCAGATTCATTGGTCCATTCCAGATCCTGCATAGGATTGGTCCTCTGGCCTACATGATAGCCACACCATCTCATTTGTCTCGAATCCACAATGTTTTCCATGTTTCCAAACTCAGAAAGTATGTTCATGACCCTTCACACATCATTAGCTCCGAATCGGTACAATCAAGGGAAGACCTCACAGTTCCCACTAGACCTGCATGGATTATCAACCGGAGTGTCAAAACCCTGAGAAACAAGACAATCTCGTTGGTTAAGATATTTTGGGAGGGTCAAACACTTGAGGAGGCGACTTGGGAGAAGGAGTATGATATCCGCTCTCAGTTTCCAGAGTTATATTTTTTGGTAGGTTGAGTTTTATGTAGTGGCCAATTTTGAGGACAAAATTGTTTTAAGGGGGTAGGGTTGTAACATCCCAAATTTTATAAATCATTTTCATAAGCTAAATAGGATTAGAAATGTATTTTTATAAAAAGGAACTAGGAAAAGAGGATAAAAAGTGTTGGAGAAGCATTGGGATGGAAATCCAGAATCTCCATTCTGCAACATTCTCGCTCAAGCGAGAGTAACCTCGCTTGAGCAAATCTATTAGTAAAATGTGAAACTGAGTTCTGATTTTTTCGTTGAAGCGAGGACAGCCTCGCTTGAGCAGGAATGGCCTCGCTCAAGCGAGCAAGGGCAGCACCACGGGATGCTCTCTAGAGCAATTTCGCTTAAGCGAAATTGAATTTCGCTTAAGTGAAATTACCCCAGAATTAGAGGTTTGCTCTCTGGAGCGTTTACGCTCAAGTAAGCGATTCCTCGCTTGAGCGAGCGCGTGTGAAATGAGTTTTTCTAACACATTCTCGCTCAAGCGAGAAATCCTCGCTTGAGCGAGCAAACGCGAACCCAATTTTTTAAAACAAAACGAGTTAGGGCTTGACCTCATTTATTACATATCCTTTGCTTTCTACAGAGAGAAGTTAGAGAGAGAGACGTGAAGCTTGAGGAAGAAGGAGATCAAGGGAGCTTGCTCATCTACAACCCTTATCTCCCCTTTCATCTTTATTCTTAAGCTACCTTAGGTGAGTATAACTCACACACTCTCACTCAATCTTGCTTGAATCTCTCCAATGAACCTACACTCTTTTTCCCCTCTCTTTTGAACTTGTATGTGATTGTTTGGTTTTTTGTTCTCCATTATGCACTACGGTATGATTGATTGGTTAGAAAAGTGAGATAAGGTTATTGTGGGCTTAGAGTTTTACCCAATTCATTGTTAATGCTTTATTGCTCATGTTTTCCATTTAAACAACTTAAATGATTATAAATGAGTTTGGGTTCAACCCTAGCTATCTTGAAAATGAATTTAGCCTCCACCTAGTGAACCTTAAGTTAATCAAGCATGACTTCGGTCCAGAATAAAAGGAAAATGAGTTTGGCTTCGGCCAAGATTATTTGGCTTCGACCCAGAATATTTGGCTTCAGCCCAGATTGTGAGTAATGGCTTCGGCCAAGTTAACTTATGTTAAAACTTGACTTTGGCCCAAAATAATTGGCGGTGTTTATTACCCAAGAAAAACGTTCCTTGTAGTCTGAGATCATGTCTAGCCTTAGAATTAGTGAAAAGACCCCATTTGTCGGGTAATGCAAGTCATGCATATCACGTATTATTCTTTAATGAGATGTAGCCTAATTATGAATGTTATACATATTTCTATTATTGCATAGCATCTGCTTGATTTCCTACACTGCCTGCTACATGTTATACTCACTGAGACTCTAGTCTCACCACATGTTTTGTGGCTATTATTTAGATGCACGGGGTCCCCATCGGACTGGTCAGTGAGGAAGTTGGAGCTTTTGGAGTTTAATTGTTATTTTAGGATGTATTTAGTATACTATGTGTTGAGATATTTGATATCTTTACTTACATTCTTTGGTGGGATATAGTTGTACAAGTGTAGCCTGCGGGCCCTTCTATTTTGTTGAGAGCACATGTATGGTGGTATCCCAACTATGATTATGGTTTTGTAAATAGTATATCTTTACTGATCCACCAATGGCATTTATATATATATATATATATATATATATATATTCAGTTCATGTAATTGCGCAAGCTTAAGTAACGTTGGATTGCCTAAGTGTTATATGTGACGATATCAATAATGCGCGAAATAATTTCATAAATTCGGGAATTTTATCTCCAACGAACATTATTCTTGAATTCAAGAATTAGGACATTACACAACTACCCCCTTTTCTAACATTCACTACACATTGTAGAGAGAGGATTTAGAGAGATAGAGATGTGCCCAAGCTTTGGTTTGAGGAAAAAGAAGAAGGAGAAAGGAGCCCATTCCCACACCTTATCACTTTCCCTCTTTTCTGTTGAGCTTGATTTTAGGTGAGTATAACTCACACACTCACTCCCATTTTGCTTTCTACACTCATCCATGGCCCCTCTTCTCTAGTTCCCATCTTCATTCTTGCTTGTTTTATGGTTAATGGTTGTTCGTTTATGTTTTCCCTAGGTTATCCCCTTGATTAAAATCCAATGTTGAAATGGTATGCCTAGACGTAGGGTTTGATTGTATGAGGGTTTGAGTGGGATTTGGGGTTCCACATCATTTTATTTCCATATTAGACTATTGTATCTTTATTGTTGACATGCATCTCAAGAAAACCCTAAAGTTTCATGGTTTCAAGTATAATGGACAAAATATTATGTTCAGCTTTGGCCTCACATACGGGTCTAGGACCATCATGTTTTATCAAGAAAACAATATCATGTTTCATGTTCGATAATAATCGATTCAGGTAAAAATAGCGACTATATGTCCCCAAGGAAGATGTTCCTTATAATCTGAGCTCAAGTCTAGCTTTATGTCAAGTGATAAGACCCCTGCTGCTGGGTATAGCAGTTCATGTTAAGTTATGATTCAAGTTATCAATTATGTGTTTAACTATGTATGTTCAAGTTATTCTTAATATGTTGCTGCATTGCATTTGCTTTAATTCCTATACTTACATGCTTTAGCTGTACATGCTCATTGAGGCATTAGTCTCACCACAAGTTTGTGGATTACATTTTATATGCCTAGGATCCTCCTCAAGATGGTTGTTGAGGGCGTTGGAGCTGCTGGAGGGATCATTATTATATTTTTCTTTTTAGTATTGCATTTGATGTTGTACTCATTTTGCGGATATTTAGCACATGTGAGACCCGTGACAGACATTTCTATTTTGTTGAGACATGTATTGTAATATCCATGTTATGTTCATGTATTTGTATTACTCAGATTATGCTTATGTAAATGTTGAATTGCTTAAGCAAATCAATTGCAAGTTTATCGATATCGTTAATGTCGCGAAAAATAATTCCCTAAATTTGAAATTTATGCTTTCAACGGGTATAAATCTTGAGTTTTCAGAGTTAGGACGTTACACCATAACTTTAAATGGCAATTAAAATGAAATGGAAGAAGTATATTTTTGTAATTACTTCTCTAATTCTCGCTCGGATCATTTTTATAGATGTATTTATATTATTTTAATTTTTCCTCTAATAGTATTAAATATAATCTTGTTTGGTTTTTTTGACAATACCCTTTACAAAATTTTAGAAATATTTATTATTTTTTTATATTTTTACTTTTTATAATTATTGAATTTTTATAGTTTCCAAATTTTGGTTAATGTGAGAAAATGAGTTTGAGTTTTAATTGAAATCAATTTTGAAATTGTAGATTTTTTTTTACAACCAATGCACCAAAGTATATATGTGTGTTTGGGTTAAAGGGGTTATATATATATAAATAAGATCGGAGCAAGTAGTAATTATTATTAGCTATGGTCCTATTTATAAGACCATTTTGATCTAAACACACATGTTAAGGAAAAATATTTTAATATATTGATTTTTTAAAATTTCCTTTCACTTCTAAGATTAATCAAACACTATTTAATTCATCTCCTTAATCAAAATATTAAAATTATACTAAATACTTTTTAATTTTTGTAAATAATCTTATATTAAAAATCATGAAAAAATTTTAGATTGTCTTATAAATAGGATCGGAAATAATATCAAACATGGAGAAATGACAATTACTTACGCCAATGGCAGTTTACGCCCATGGGCCATGGGTTTTAAATTAGGGTATCTTTCGTAATTTTAATTTTATTTTCATTTCCTCTTTCATCTCAGAAGATATATTTTAATTGCGTATCTTTGTTCCTGCTTTTTAATAAAAGTTGGTTTACTAATTAGGAGATAAGAGGTGGGTATGTACATGCACACGAATAAATCAACTTTAAACAATCCTGATGTGGATCCATCTTAATTGAGTTGGGGTTAAAAAAGCAAAAGACGACGGTGGCACATTCCAATTCAATAATTTAAACAGTGGCCACGGGGATCACAAATCACAATTCCATTGCGCAACTTAAGAGTTGTCAAAGATGCATTATTCTTCCATTCTGTTTTCTAAAGCCCATTAAATCTCTTTTAAGTATTGCAAACTTGTATTAATAATACATCATGTCTATTTATAAGACCCTATTTAATTTAAATGTATATATTAAAAAAATGTTTTCATGTATTAATTTTTAAAATTATCAAATTTACATCTATTTAATATTAAACTCTATTAAAAAACTCTATTTAATTTCTCACATTAATCAAATTTTAAAAACTACAAATTTCATTAATTATAAAGGATAAAAATAAAAAAATTAATAAATACTTTTAAAATTTTGTAAAAAAATCTTATAAAATATATATTTAAACAAAATTATCAAGAAGATCTTATAAAAAAAGGATGAAATAACCATTAGTCTTTAAACTTCAATTATATCATTTTACTTAACTTTGTTATCAAATATTTGTTAAATGATTAAAAAACGTCATGTAAACCTAGTCCGTTTATCTAGTTTAATTTAAATTTTAATCTTTGATTATTAAAATTTTATTTTTCTAATATTTTAAAAACATTTATTTTTAGAGAATTTCATTATTCTGTTGGATTCCAAGAAACATAGATTTAGGGTAATTTGAATTATGCACTAACTTGGATCCCAGTTATATAAGGTGCTGAAGTATAATGTTTGGAGGTTCCATCCTATGATCTATGCTGAAGACTATGGTGAAGCACTGCAGTGGGTGGTTTATGCTTAGAGCAATAAAATGACCTGCATTAACATGTTAGTTTTACCGATTTTAAAATAAAACACTTTTTTTAAGTTATATTTTTTTTGTTGACATGCCCTTGGTCTTATCAGAACAGAAAAGAAGACACCGGTCAGCCATGAACCCAAACACCTTATCACCACCCACCACCATACCTCATGGACCACTACAAGAAAAAGAGAGACGGGGGAGAGAAAGAAGATCTCAAAATCACACCCCTAATCCATTCCGTCTTTGGCCCTGTCACTAGCGAGCAATATCACCCACAACCGTGCCGCTTTGTTTAGGGCGCCCTATGAACGCTACTACTGCGCGCACCACCGCCCCGTTTAGATCATCGTAAACAAGATCCGTTGCGCGACCACTGCCCTGCAAGCCGTCCGTTGCCCCTGCCTTCGCGCCATTTCCCTGTCCAGCAGCTGTTGTGGTCCGCGCTACTCCTATCCATATCACCCCGTCGTGCGACCACTACCCGTAGCTGCCATACGTAGCAAGACGCACCTCCCTCACGGTCATCTTCCTCCCCATGCCACCGCACAACCACTCCTTCTTTCCCTCTTCCCCCATTTCCCTCACCTCCCTGTGTTCCTCAACAACTTATTACCCAACCCCCATTTGTCTCGTTGCTTTAGTTGTTTACACAGAGCACTGGTTCTGAAGATAAATCAGAACCATGTTCTTCTCGTTCGTCCCTGGGAAGAAGATAGGGTCATTTGCGTTGCTGGATTAGGCGCACAACTTATGGAAAAAGGGGATCCTGGGTTACAGAGAAGGGGGTCTATTAACCTGGTATTCTCCTCTGTTGCACATCCCAAGAACACAACTTTTAAGTTTTCAGTTCAATCTCAATCTGTAATATGAGTTTTCAGTTCAATATGTACTTTTTTTCAAGAATTATCAGACCTAACAAGGGTCTCAATGCAAAAAAAAATAATCTGAAATACAACCGGTTCCCAATAAACAATCATAGCCATCGAATATTTTATTCATTTATCCAACGGTAATTTTCATTGTCTTAGTTTTAAACCACCCATCCGTTGCTTTACGCTAGTCATGGCCATGATCTATGCCTTTGAGAATCTTCCAACAACAAGACCTCGAGCTGCCTGCCTTTCTTGAATTCGAAAATCCGTTGGGAAGAAAGAGGCGTTCTTGATTTATGATTGATGTTTACTGTTGTTGATTCCACGGTCTGCATCCGAACAACAAAATCAGTACTTGATTTGCATTTTTATTTACTATATTTTATTTTCTGTATTTTGTTTTCTAAAATTTTATAAAGGAGAAATTAGAAATGTTGGAAACAAAAAATTTCTGTTTTCAGCATTTCCAGTTTTTTCTTTATAAAATTTCAGAAAACAGGAATCAAAATAAAAACAGAAAATGAAAATGCAAATAAAACAGACCTTTAGCTTCTTGCAAGGTCACCTTTTTTTTAAATATGTTTTTTTATTTCTTAAAAACATAACGCTATTCAGTTATTTTATTTGTAGGAATAAGTAATTAAACAGTTATTGGTGTTTATTTGATTATTTCATATCATTTGAAAAATTTTAAAGTTTAAATATTCTATTAACATTCAAGACATAATTTAAATTTTAACTAATAAAAAATATTTTAATCACTTTTTCTTTCTGATATTTTTGCACACATTTAAAGTTGCCTTGATTTTCATGATTTCCAAATAAAATAAGATTTGCTCATTACTTTTTGCCTAAACCAAATGATTCTTGAAAAATTTGAAGTCAAACACGCTAGTTTCTGAAAGAAGGAAATTACATTTTTCGTCCCTGAAAAATGAAAAGTTATTCAATTCAGTCATTAAAAGATGAAAATTCATTCACGTTAGTCGTTGAAATTTTTTTAATTAATTATGTCAATTTAGTCCTTAAAAAATGACTAGTTTAATTAAATGACTTTTTCATCTTTCAGGGACAAAAATGTAATTTCTATCTTTTAAAGGACTAATGTGACCGACTTCTAATTTTTCAAGCACTAAATGGAAAGTTTACTCATTACTTTTTCTTTGACTCTTCAATTTCATGTAGCTAAAGTGGAGAAGAATAAACAAAGTATTTCATAAATAACATGTTAGAAATCATGGGGTTTAGCATGAAATCTTAGCATTCTTTATAAAAAAAATAGAGTATTTCATAAATATAATGTATAATAAATCAACTAAAAGAATGGCCTAAATTTAACTATTTACCTACTTGCAGATCTACATTTAGGGTGCGTTTGGTGTACAGGATATGATATGATAGGATAGGATAGACGAGTTGGATAACAACATGATAGGATAAGAGCATGATAAGCTCTTATCATATCTTATGTTTGATGCACACCAGGATAAAATGCGGATAGTATTATTTTATCTTATCATACGTTTGAAATGGATAGATGATGAGAGGATAAGATATAAAAAATATTGATATGACAAAATTACCCTTATTATAAAATTAATTTTATTTTTAATTTTTAATTTTTAATTTTTCAATAAAGCATACATTAATAAAAAATTATTTATTTATAAAAAATATTTAAATTTGATAAAAAAAGAGGAGATAGGGAGGAGAGATAGGAGAGAGAGGGGAACAAGAGAAAGGAGAGAAAGGGAGGAGAGGGAGAAGAGAGGGAGGGAGGAGAGAGGGGAACAGGAGAGGGAGGGAGGGAGGGAGAGAGAAGAGAGAGGGAGGGTGGAGAGAGAGAGGAGAGAGAGGACAAACGAGGAAATTTTTTTTTATCTTGTCATATCCTATCACTCCCTAACCCAGCTCCCCCTTAGGATAAGAATTACACTAGGAGGAAAGGATAGGATAAGCAACATGATAAAGTTATCATATCCTATTAGTGCAACAAACACATGATAAGTGACAGGATAAGATAAAATTATCATATCTTGTCTCTTATCATGTGCACCAAACAGGCCCTTAGTTTAATATAAATGAATAGCCCAAATTAAATCACCTAATACAAATTAATGAAAAGAATCTATTTTAGTAATAGTTTTTTTAAAGTATTTTAGTAATAGTTAAAACTTAAAATTTAAAAATATTAAGGAGATTAAGGGTTTGTCTACGGTGAACCATAGTTCACGTGGTCCAAAATGTGGAAACACTATGCCAAATTTAGGATATAAGAGCACTTACTTTAGGGCGCTTCCGTGTTTTTTAGTGTCTAAGATGAATGGTTTAACTTCAGGGCGCTTCAAATTTGGGCGGAAGCACCCTTAAGGTATAAAGTGGAGGGCGCTTCGTTGACGCGCCCTCTTAGTAGTGCCTAATTTTTTATTTTTTCTTTAATTTTATGTTTAGGGCGCTTCCTTGAAGCGCCCTCTTATTTCAAATGTCTTTTTAATTTTATGTTCAGGGCGCTTCCCTGAAGCGCCCTAGTAAAAAGGTATTAAGGGCGCTTCATGGAGCGCCCTCACGTTTTTGCGTTATTTAATTTTTTTTTAAGTCTATGTGCAGGGCGCTTCCCTGAAGCGCCCTTAATACCTCTTACTAGGGCGCTTCCCTGAAGCGCCCTATTTTTTTTTAAGTCTATTCTGCAGGGCGCTTCCCTGAAGCGCCCTTAATACCTGATTACGAGGGCGCTTCCCTGAAGCGCCCTGGTTGTTGCGAATATAACTCTCAGATCTGTTTTTTTCCCTCACACTTCAGATTTCTCTCTCACTCTAAAAACCCTTTCCTCCTCCTTCTCTCTACCTCCGTTGCGCTCTCCTCTGTCCGTCCTCTCCTCCGTCCGCTCTCTCCGCCGTTGCTGCACCTCCGTCCGCCGTTGCTGCGCGCATCTCCTCCGTCCGCGAGCTTCTCCGTCGCCGTTGCTGCAGAAGGAGCTCCACCGTCTCCTCCATCCTCCTCGGCCGCCGCTACAAGGTAAGCTCCTCCACCTCCATCTTTCTATTATAGGTAGTTAGGGTTTTTAATTTTCTGCAACTTCTGTTACTGTCTGCACCCCGTTGTTTACTATTTGCACCCTTTTTTTCTGCAACTGACGTTACTGGCTGCACCCCTTTTTCACTATTTACACCCTTTTTTTCCTGCAACTGCTGTTACTGTCTGCACCCCGTTGTTTACTATTTGCACCCTTTTTTTCTGCAACTGACGTTACTGGCTGCACCCCATTTTTCACTATTTACACCCTTTTTTTCCTGCAACTGCTGTTACTGTCTGCACCCTGTTGTTTACTATTTGCACCCTTTTTTTCTGCAACTGATGTTACTGGCTGCACCCCTTTTTTCACTATTTACACCCTTTTTTCTGCAACTGTTTTACTTGCTGCACCACTGTTTTTACTAGTTGCACCATTTTTCGTTTTAATTTTTCTTATGGTTATTGATTGTGTTAACATTGTTATTCATATTGATGTAATTGATAATATTAACATTGGAAATGTGTTGTATAAATTTGTGATGCTTAAAAAAATAAATGGAAATGCTGCTGAAATTTTTAGAATTAATTAGTTATGCATGCATGTAGTAAATTAATTTGTCATTACAACTAAATTATGGTTGTCTTTAGAGTAAATTTTTAATTGATTTGGTGTTTTGTTGATAGAATATGGATCGTTCTTGGATGTTTGCAAACCGTTTAACAAGTGAGTATGAGGAAGGAGTGGAAATGTTCATTAAGTTTGTCGTTGACCATGCAACAAATACTAGAAAAATTGTGTGTCCTTGTACGAAGTGTTTTTGTTCTAAGCAACTAAGTGTAGCGGAGTTGAGGAACCATCTTTTCTGTTTCGGAATTGATAAGAGTTACACATGTTGGACATACCATGGTGAGACTATAATTGAACATAGTGGTGAGGGAGAGAATAATGTCAATGTGGAACCTAGTGATAATGAGTTTGGGACCGGATGGGATGATTGTGACAGAATTGACGATATTCGAAACGTTGTTGAAGAGGACCTTAGAGATTGCCCAAAGATGTTTGATACCCTGGTTAGTGATGCAGAAAAACCACTGTACAACGGGTGCACCAAGTACACAAGGTTGTCCGCGGTGTTGAAGTTGTATAATTTAAAAGCATCAAATGGATGGTCTGACAAGAGTTTCACAGATTTACTGACATTGCTGAAGGAGATGTTGCCGGAGGACAATGTGCTGCCTAACAGAACTTATGAGGCAAAGAAGATGTTGCGTTCTATTGGGATGACTTATGAGAAGATTCATGCTTGTCCCAATGATTGCATTTTGTTCAGAAATGAGCATGCATCATTAAGTGAGTGTCCTAAATGCAATGAGTCTCGTTATAAGAAAGAGACTTCACCAGCAAAGGTGGTTTGGTATTTCCCCATAATTCCAAGGTTTCGAAGGATGTACCGTAGTGTCATCGATGCAAAGAACTTAACATGGCATGCAAATGAATGAGTCAAGGATGGCATGTTGAGGCATCCCGCTGATTCTCCACAGTGGAGGAAGATAGATGATGAGTACCCCTCTTTTGGGGAGGAAGCAAGAAATCTTCGACTTGCCTTATCAACAGATGGGATGAATCCGCATGGTGTCCAATCTAGTACCCACAGCACATGGCCGGTGTTATTGATGATTTATAATCTACCTCCATGGCTTTATATGAAGCGCAAATACATGATGTTGTCCATGTTGATATCTGGGCCCAGACAACCGGGTAATGATATAGATGTCTACTTGGCACCATTGATTGAAGACTTGAAGCTTATGTGGGATACTGGAGTAGAGGTCTATGATGGCTACAAAGAAGAATCTTTTCAGTTGAGGGCAATGTTGTTTGGAACGATTAACGATTTTCCGGCCTATGGTAATTTGTCTGGCTATAGTGTAAAGGGTCAGTGTGCATGTCCGTTGTGTGATGAAAATACTTCCTGGATGCGTTTAGCGCATTGTAAGAAAAATGTATTCCAGGGTCATCGTAAGTTTTTGCCTTTATCCCATCGTTATAGGGGATGGAAGAAAGCATTCAATGGTGAGACCGAGGAGGGGAGGCAACCTTCTCCATTGACGGGTGATGAGTTGTGGGAAAAGGTGGGTAACCTGACCAACAATTTCGGCAAACCCTTTGCCGGGCAACTTGTTACTGGAGGTTGGAAAAAAAAGTCTATCTTTTTTGAGTTACCATATTGGAAGTCATTGTTTGTTAGACACTTCCTTGATGTGATGCATATAGAAAAAAATGTGTGCGAGAGTGTTATCGGCACGTTACTGAATGTCAAAGGCAAGACCAAGGATGGGATAAATGCGAGATGGGACTTGCTTGCCATGGGTATAAGGAAAGAATTGGTCCCAGAAAAAAAGGGGTTCACGCACATATCTTCCTCCGGCGGCTTATACTCTTAGCAAAAAAGAAAAACTAGTTTTTTGCAAGTTCCTGCAGGGAGTCAAAGTCCCAGAGGGTTTCTCCTCTAACATTAGAAATCTTGTATCATTGAAAGAACAAAGGTTGAAAGGTGTGAAGTCTCATGATTGTCATGTTCTTATGGGTCATCTGGTTCCTGTTGGAATACGCTCCATTCTTCCAAACAAAGTGCGCGTTACAATAACTAAATTGTGTCATTTCTTCAGAGCTATTTGCAGTAAAGTGATTGACCCTGTAAAGTTGCCCATGTTGCAAAGACAGATAGTGGTAACACTGTGCGAGCTAGAAATGTATTTCCCCCCCCTCTTTTTTTGATATAATGGTTCATCTCACAGTTCACCTGGTTCGTGAGACTCAATTGTGTGGACCAGCTTACATGAGATGGATGTACCCGGTTGAGCGATACATGAAGATATTAAAAGGGTATGTTAAAAGTCGCAGAAGGCCTGAGGGTTGTATGGTTGAAAGGTACATTGTTGAAGAAGCTGTTGAGTTTTGCACAGAATACCTAAGTGGTGTGAACTCCATAGGGCTTCCGATCTCTGGACACAACACAAGCTCGGAATCAGGAGGGATTGGGGCAAATGAAGTCATAGGTATTCAAAGAGAGGAATGGGTTCAAGCACACCTTTATGTGTTGCACAATGATGATGAGGTAGAGCCGTATGTTGAAATTCACAAGGACGAACTTCGGAACTCGAATCCTAACCGAGGAGATAATTGGATCACAAGGGAACACAATCGAAGCTTTATCTCATGGTTTCAGTCGAGGATTTTTCATGAAGCGCACCATAATCCTACTTCAGTCTCTACTAGACTAAGATTTTTAGCATATGGCCCAAGTTTGAATGTAATATCATACAAGGCTTACTTGATTAATGGCTACACTTTCTACACAAAGGCCCATGATGATAGAACAACAGTCCAAAACAGTGGTGTGACTTTAATTGCCCAAGCATTGCACATATCAAGTGCAAAAGATAGAAATCCAGTTTATGCTAATATGTCATATTTTGGGGTGATTGATCGCATATGGGAATTGGATTATACTCACTTTCGGTTGCCTGTGTTTGGTTGTAAGTGGGTTGACAACAATTCTGGTGTTCGGGTCGATAACCTTGGCTTCATGCAAGTTAATTTTAGCAAGGAAGGTTACAAAGATGAGCCATTTATCCTAGCATCCCAAGCTCGGCAAGTTTTCTATGTTAGTGATCCCGCAGATGTGAATTGCTCCATAGTCATGTTAAGTAACAAATTCAATGACAACCCAAATCTGGATGAAAATCAAGGGGATGATGTTGAAGATGATCCTTTCGTTACGACATCACAGTTATTACATGGTGACTCAACAACAGATGATGGGTTGTACCTGAGAGCGGACCATAATGAGGGTATTTGGGTTAACCCATCAATTCGTCTAAGAAATGTTCCCACTAGTGTCAAACTAACTAGAAAAAGAAAAAGATGAGCCACGTATGTTTTTTACTTATTCAAATTGCTCCATATTTATTTTGTCTTATTGTTTACCTGGTCCAGTTTATGCAAATTAATGACTTATATATGTTTCTCATGCAGATATCATGTCAGGATCAGATAATGATAACATGGATTCCATACACAGACGTGGGGCAACAATTATGGCCTAAGTCATCAAAGAGCGGAATAAAGGAAACAAAATACAGGTAACCAATTGTATGTTAAAATCAAATTATGTTCACATCAAATTATGTTAACATCAAATTATGTTTATATACTTTGTCCTTTTGTTTAGGTTGCATGGAATGACAGGGGTCAACCTGTTAATCCCGGAGCAACTACACTCAGTAGTTATATTGGTGCAGTTGCTCGAGCAAAGGTACCAATTACCACTTAAAGGAACTGGTTCCACCATCTGCTGCAACATAGCTGCGGGGATTATTCAAGAGGATGAAGTGAACACATACATTGACGAAAATAGTCTCCATGCTTTGTTGTATCGTGACTGGTTAGATGCCACTGCCATAAACATCTACTCCAGGTATTTTGAATTTTAAAATTTCATAGTATGTGATTCTCATTTAATGATAAGTTTGTAAAATTAGTTAACAATATCCAAATTTTTTATTGCATAGTTACTTGTACAAGGAGATATTGGTTCCAACTGCCCGCCGCGATAGATATGTGTTCATTGGTCCAGAAATAACCACAGCTTTTGTTTCATCAAGTAAGCATGACAAAGTGCTGGGTAGGATCTTGTACAACAAACGGGGGCAAGATAAGCTCTTTCTGATTCCGTACAATCATGACGGGTATGTGACGTAATATTTCAATATAACTAATTATAAAACATTGCCTGTTTGACGCATTTGACAATATCATTGTAGGAAACACTGGGTTCTCTGCGCCTTGAGTTTGGTAGATTTTGGCAAGGTTTACTTTTTGGACTCCTTGCGCAAAGACCCTACCCATTACGAACCGATGAAGTCTATGATTAATAAGTAAGTTTTTTATGTTAAGTAACATTATACAATCACACTTACATTTGTTTAATTAGAGTTCTCATACATATTATTTGTTTTATTGGTTTAGATCTTTTAAAGAATTTCGAACGCTAAGTGGTTTTCAAACTTCAAAGAATATGATTATACCTGATCCCATTTGGTACCGCATACAGGTAATGTTGCGCGAACTCTTGTGTTCCTTCATAACTTATCATTACGTAACTTGATTTCATTATAAATTATTTTTGTAGTGTCCACGGCAAACTAACAACAGTGATTGTGGCCTTTATGTTATGCGTTTCATGAAGGAGATAATCCATCAAAATGCACTCACTATATCAAGAGAGGTAATTTGGAATTGTTATAACAAGTATTTTTATCCCCATTTAGAACTTCTATTAATGAAATGAAATTTTGGGTTTTTATATAGTATTTTGCTCAACACCGATGCCCGAGTTACACTGTGGAGCAACTTGATGAGGTTAGAGAAGAATGGGCAAAACATGTTGTAACCAATTGTCTGTAATTGATTTGTAATTGTTGATGGTAAGTAATTACACATGTACTATTAATATGAAAATGTTGTACAAAGATGTTAACTAATGATAAGTTCAATTTCAATTTTGTATACTTTGATTTGAATGTTATATATAATTTAATGACAAGCACTTGTTTCATGACATCAATTCTGGCTGCTGGTATGGAGTTCTACAGGTGTTTGATAAAGTGGGATAAATTGTAAAAACAGAGGAAACTCTGCCAAATTTTTTTTGCTTATGAGTACACTTATTCATGGTTTAGGATGTTGTTTGTTAAGCATATTCTATGCACTTTTGACATTACTTTCATGACATGCTTTCTGGCTGTTGGTATGGATTTTTAGAGGTGTTTGTTAAATTGGGAAAACTTGTAAAAACAGAGGAAACTCTGCCAATATTTTTATAGGTTAATAACTAGACTTAGTCTTGGTTAAGGATGTTGTATATATTAAGCATATAATTCAAAACTTTTGAAATTAATTTCAAGGATGAAATTATGGCTGCTGTATTGAGTTTTGCAGGTGTGAAATACTGTATTCACAGCTTCATCTAAATTATAGAGCAAAAAAAAAAATTAAAGCAAAAAAAAAAGGGAAGGAGGGCGCTTCATTGGAGCGCCCTGGTTGGTCAGAACGAGGGCGCTTCAAGGAAGTGCCCTTGTCCTGGCCAACCAGGGCGCTTCCTTGAAGCGCCCTCCTCACCTGACACATTGCAGAGGGCGCTTCCGTGTTTTTCAGAAGCGCCCTTGTTTACTAACTTCAGGGCGCTTCTGGGCACGCCCTCGTTTTAACAACGAAACAAGAGCAGTTTCTACGAGGGCATACGGAAGCGCCCTTTTATGCTACACGGAAGCGCCCTTAAATAGCTTTTTTGGCATAGTGAAATATAGTAATTTAAATTTCTAATCACCAAATTTAACGCTTATTTTATTAATGATTAATAATAAAATAGTTTCCAGTTGTTTTTTATGAAATATTTCTTGAAAATAATAAAAATTCAAATCAATATTACCATGTAAGGTAAAATTTTGCCTTTTAACTTTAAATTGATATATTTCAATGAAATTAGCATAGGTTGTATTGTAAATCCATATTTTTCCTTAATTTAAACTCAAATAGTTATATAAAACTATTTAATAAAAGATAAAATTATCTATTCACCTTTTGTAAGCAAAAAATGTAAGTTGGAATAGGTGGACTAAATTCTATTTGATCCACCCTAGAATCGTCCAGAGATTAAATATATTTTTTAAAAGAGAGATAATATATTTATACAACAAAAACATACAACAACTTATAAAACACATTTTTTTTCTTTCTTTCTCACTCCATCAATCACTCATCATATCTCACATTCCTCTCTCTTTATTGTAAATGTTGTAGTTGTACAAATAGTATTTCTCTTTTTAAAATATGATAATGATGATTTTCTTATAGAAAAATGTATAACTGTCAACTATATACAAACGCAGCTCTATCATTCACAACCAATTTTTTTGGTCCATATATAACTTTCGTGATAAAAGAGAGAAATTAATTTCTAAAGCTGGTTTCCTCTTATTTGTATTTGTTGAAGATCTCGTGTTTTATAAAGTAGAAACTGCCCGAGACACATAGGTCCAAGATGTAACACTACAACACATTTAACATTTAGCAACATTTGAAAAATGTTGCCAAATTATAAAAAAATGTCACTAATTCATTTTAGCAACATTTTATCAAATGTTGTATAAAGTCCATGTTGCTAAAGGCTTTTAGTAACATTTTAACATATTAATAGCGACATTCTAAAAATGTTGCTAATGTATCTTCCACTACAAAAAAAGTGGTTTTTTCCGTGGGTTAATTTTGGATTTATCGGAGCTTTAAAACCCCCATTAAGTGTTTTTCCGAGGTTGGGGAATATGTTATCCGCGGTTTGGGACAACCGCTGAAAAATATGGGATTTACTTGGGGGTTTGGGAACTGGGGGTATTACTTGGGGTTTTAAACCCCGTTAATTACCTAGGGTTTCAAAAGCCCCGGCCAATTACCTGGGTTTCATCTATATTATATTATGGATCATGAGTACAAAAAAATACTATAAATGCAGATAGATAAACCAGAATGCCAGGTGGATATAATCATTGGCCATTGTTTGGCAAACATGATGCTGAAAGTTAAATAGCATATTATAAGAAATTCCCAAAATATTATACCAAAAATTTATTTAATTGATAAACAAGCGAAGCTACACTGTTCAAAGTAACATTGCCATTAAAATTGGGAGAGGGAGGAGCACTTGCTGATTAACAATGTTAAAAGATAAATTTATAAAATTCTAATACCATAAACAACAGAATTAGTATGAAATGGAAAACATGACCACACTAACTCAAATTTAGTTCCGTTCATGGGGGTACTTCACTGCCATCAAAACAGTTTCATGATGCTCTCCTTTCTTCTAATAGCTGAGTCAGAATGTTGACTATATTCTTCCTTGCCTGCAAGACAGAGTGAAATAGGCCTATATTAGTGACTTTTTTGGTAAAAGTGCATAATATAAGCACAAAAAATGAAATAAATCATGCATCTAAAGTGGATAATATAAGCACACTTGCTTGTGTAAGCATATGTGTGTGTATATATATATATATATATGATAACTTAAGCGAAAAGCCTATTTTATGCTTGACTGAGCATCCCTGCAATGAAAGTAAGAATAACTTAAGCTAAAAGAAATTAATCAATTTCAATTGGTTTTACTTTTTTCAACAGCTTCCTTGTAGCAAACTATCATTAATAAGGTAGACTCTAGCTTAGTAACACATCACAGTGAACAATACAAATCAAGTTTATGTCAGTATAATACTCATGGTAAATATTCAAAAAATTAAATGAAAAGAGGAGACAATATTTAAATTAATTAACTTAAAAAAGAATAAAATCCTACTATACTACTAAGATGAACATAGATACGTGATTAATAGAAAAATGATAATATATATTAAAAGAATATAAAGATATATATTATTATAATGATAACATTATTTATATATATAACAATATATATAAATAGCATAACACACAGATATATAGAAAATAGATTTAATTATTAATTTGTAAGGGTATAAGCAAGGGACATGATTACGGTCATCAAACAGAGACTTACAAAGTATAGGCTACTACAACTCATTGTTCTGTTCCGAAACTCTTAAATTAAAAAATAAAAATACATCTTCAAATACCAACTTATGCAAGCGTAGATCCCTTCAAAATTCAAAAAATAAAAATAAAAAATATTAAAAAAAGGGAAGTATATTTCTGATTGCACAGAGAAAAAAAATGGATATGGATGAAGAGAGATGTAATCCTCTGTTGACAGGAGGTACAAGAAAAGAGAAAGGTTACAACCACAGATTATCAAGCAGTTGAAGGGAATCAAGATCGGGTGTAGCGGAAATAAATGGATTCCCTCCTTGTTATAATCGTTTTGAGAAAACACGAATCAAGGCATTAAAGGTATTGAAACGAAAGGTCGTACCTTATTAAGATTATAAACGAGGCAAGTGTAGCCACGTCTCTATTGGTATCCACGCCAACGGCCGAACTAGGATACCCTCTTCAGCTCTGCTAGTAGCCTTAGAAAGTAAGAAGCTATTGCTCATGTGTCTCTGGGGTAGTGCATCTTATGCTCTATTTATAGAGTGGTGGCTAGGGTTTTACCCCCTCACTCACTTAACCCTCACACTTATGGGCATGACCCATTATGTAATAATTCTAATTTAATTTAATTAGAATTATTATCCTTTCCTAGTGGCTTGTTGTATGCGTGTGACCCAATAGACTTTTAATATTTGGTTATAATATTAAAATAAAACCCTTTTATATTTAATATCATAAATAGTGAGCGGTATCTAGCAACACATCACTATCCAAATATTGAGTTTATCAATAACTTTAATAAATCCTATTTTATGATAATAATTTATATGATTTGTCCATTTGTCCAAATATCTAATTGAACACAAGGGCATGGATTGTGTCAACCTTGTATAGTTCAATTTATATTTTCTTGATCCCCAAGTAGACTGTACTGAAAATAAACATCTCATGGTTATCCTCCTGAGCATGGCCATGCATTTTGCAGTCTCACTTTATCAAGAGGCCTACAGATATAACTCATGTTACATAGGAGGGACAAATCCCATCTAGGTCACTCACATTCCACCACATAATTTATTATATGTACAAAAACCAACTTTATGATTACTCTGTTACAGGCAACGTTTGATGATAATTAAAATATATAATTCCTTATGTAGGAATCGTAGTGATTTCAGGTCAAAGGACTTTATATAACTTTTATCAATGTAAGAAACGTTCATGACACTTATGTAACAATCCATGAAACGTTCTTAAGGTGGGTCTGTCCAGTACATCATTACTCCTAATGTGTACCTATGTGAGCGCATGATATCTCATATCCATGATCTGTGAGATGCGATCATCAATGAACTCTCATACTAGTCTAAATGCATCTTTGTCCTAAGATGATAATTGACTAGAGACTATTTAAGAATAGTTCTTCATAAGCTCTCACGATCAAGTCATCTACTTGATTCCTTATGAAGTTTAAGCTTACTATTCTAAGGACAATAATTATATTCTAAAAGAATAAGTTTGCCTTTATAAAATAACATGATACAAGTGATGGATATTCACAAATATATAAGTCTCTAGTGCATATTCCTAACAATCTCCCACTTGCGCTAGAGACATTCAAACATAACTATTATGCCTAATGATCTAGTGTGTCCTTCATGCTTCTGTTGTACAAGGGGTTTAATGGGTTCGTAACAACGACTGTTTCTTGCTTCGAACTTTTCTAGCTCACAGCGCCACCATTCAAACAAAACAAACATAACCTGATTGCGATCTTCAATCATCTTTGTCGGTTTGGAAGCTAGCATCAATGTAAACATTTACAAGTAGCTCTTCCTCACCTCCTTATATCAAGAATGAATCCTCAGTTTTTTTCAAGTACTTAAGGATGTTCTTAACTGTTGTCTAGTGACCTTCACCTAGATCAGACTGGTATCTGCTAGTCATGCTTAAAGCATATGATATTTCTGGTCGAGTACATAATATGGTAAACATGATAGACCCTTTAGCGGATGCATAAGGAATCTTACTCATGCGACCTGGCTCTTCTTCACTGGAAGGAGAATGATCCTTAGATAGGCTTATACCATGTGACATAGGTAAAGATCCCTTCTTAGAATCTTGCATGTTAAACTGTTTTAACACTTTGTCTATGTATGTACCTTGACTTAGGCCAAGTAATCTTCGAGATCTATCTCTATAGATCCTGATACCTAACACATAGGTTGCTTCGCCCAAATCTTTCATAGAAAACAATCTCCTAACTAAGTCTTTACAGACTGAAGGATAGGAATGTCATTTCCTATGAGGAGTATGTCATCTACATACAAAACCAGAAAAACAACTATATTGTCACTAACCATTTTGTAGACACAAGGTTCATCCTCATTTTTAATGAAACCAAACTGCTTTACAACTTCATCAAAAATGAAGATTCCAGTTTCTAGAGGCTTGCTTTAATCCATAAATGGATCGTTGCAACTTGCATACCTTTCCAGTATTTCAAGTATTACAAAAAACTTCAGTTTGTGTCATATACACATCTTCAAGGAGACTTCCATTTAGGAAAGCTGTCTTGATACCCATTTGTCAGATTTCATAATCATGGTAAACTGCAACAACAAGCAAGATTTGAACAAATTTAAGGATGACAACTGGGGAAAAAGGTTTCATCATAGTCTATACTATGAATTTGCGTAAAACCCTTTAGCCACCAACCGTGCTTCAAAGGTACTTACATTACCATCCATGTCAGTTTTCCTTTTGAAAACCCACTTGCACCCTATGGGTTTTATCCCTTTGGGTGGCTCAATCAAGGTCCATACCTTATTGGTGTACATGGAATCCATTTCAGATCTCATGGCATCAAGTCATTTCTCAGATTCTGGACTCAAAAGAGCGTCTTGGTAAATCATTGGTTCACCTTGATCCATTAGCAATACATCCCCTTCCTAAGACACAAGGAAACCATATCTCTCAGATTGGTGACGTAATCTATCTGATTTACACAAGTCTTGCGCTACATGAGCAGGTGGCTCCACAACATCTTGTGGTATCTGCTCTTGTTCCACTATTGGCTCATCGTTACTCTGTGTTACTTGAATTTCTTCAAGTTCTAATTTCCTCCCACTTATTTTCTTAGAGACAAATTCTTTCTCTAAGAATACTGCAGTCCTAGCGACAAACACTTTGCCTTCGCTAGGATTATAGAAGTAGTAACCCATAGTCTCTTTTGGGTATCCCACAAATAAGCACTTATCTGATTTGGGTCCTAGCTTATCTGAAACTTGGCGTTTCACATAAGCTTCACAACCCCAGATTTTCATAAAAGACATACTAGGTCGTCTCCCAGTCCATATCTCATATGGTGTCTTTATGACAGCCTTAGATGGAACACAGTTTAGTGTGAAGGCTGCTGTTAACAAAGCATGACCCCAAAAGGAGTCAGGGAGATCAGAATGACTCATCATGGATCGAACCATATCTAATAGAGTTTGATTTCTCCTTTCAGAAACTCCATTCCATTGAGGTGTTCCTGGAGGAGTGAGTTGAGATACTATCCCACACTCTCTTAGATAGTCATCAAATTCTTGGCTTGAGTATTCTCCAACTCGATCTCATTGAAGTGTTTTAATAGTCTTGCCAAGTTGGTTTTATACTTCATTCTTAAATTCCTTGAACTCTTCAAAGGATTCGGATTTGTGTTCCATCAGATACACAAATCCATATGTACTGAAATTATCAGTAAAAGTGATGAAGTATTGAAAACCTCCTCTAGCCATTGTTCCCATGGGTCCACATACATCTCTATGTATGAGACCAAGAAGATCACCGACCCTTTCACCTTTTCTGGTGAATGGGGTTTTGGTCATCTTCCCAAATAAATAAGATTCACATGTCTCAATTGATTCAAAATCAAAAGAGTCCAAATAGCCATCTTGGTGGAGTTTGGAAATGCGTTTCTCATTTATGTGGCCTAGGCGACAATGCCAAAGATAAGTCGGGTTCAAACCATTTATTTTGACCCTTATGTTATAGATAGGTACTTCCATGTCAAGAACATATTGTTCAACTTTGCACAACCATATCATTCAAATAAATTGAATTGTTCTTTATAAAACACTCTTTTCTAAACAAGAAACGGAATTAAAATTCCCACTAATGGTAGGCACAAAATAACTATTATTTAGTTCAATAACTAGTCCAATTGGCAAAGTTAAATAATAGGTTCATACGGCTAAGGCAGCAACTCTTGCTCTATTTCCACACGTAGGTCGACTTTCTCCTTTATAGCCAATGACCTACTCCATTTGGATCCTACACATTCATACAAATGTGAGATCCACATCCGGTATCCAATACCTAAGATGCAGAAGTAGGTAAATTGACTTCTATAACATAAATAACTGAAGCGGAAGTCTCACTTCCCTTCTTCTTGATCTCCTCTAGGTACTTTACACAGTCTCTAATGTCCTTATTGGCCACAGTGGAAACATTTTCCTTCCTTAACTATCCCACCCATAGGCTTCGAAAACAAAGGTACTAGGCTTATCTTTGCCTTTGTCCTTTGGTTTGAAATAGGGCTTCTTGAACTTCTTCTTGCTCTTGCCTTTTCCAGGTTAGACCATCAACATGGCCTTCCCTTTACCTTTATTAATGTTTTGCTAAGCTGTTCTCAACATGCTTAGCAATTCTGGAAGTGATTCGTCAAATTCATTCACGTTATAGTTCATGAAGAATTGACTATAGTTTTCTGGAAACAATTGCAGGACAAGATCAGTGGCCAACTCTTGGCCTAATGGGAATCCAAGCCTTTCTAGGTTTTCAATGTATCCAATTGCTTTGAGTACATGAGCACCAACAGGGGTTCCCTCTGCCAGTCTACATTGGTAAAGAGCTTTTGAGACTTCAAACCGTTCAAGCCTAGCTTGTCCTTGATAAAGTATCTTTAAGTGTACAATCATATTTTATGTCTCCATGTTCTCATGCTGTTTTCAGCATTCATGGTAGTAAGCACAAGGCAAGCTACATCGAGAACAACATCCAGATGCTTTCTAAAAGCGTCCTTGTCAGTTTTTCGAAGCATTTTGTAACGGGTGTTTCAGGAATAGGCCCTTCCAGAACATACAACCTTTTCTCATGCCTAAGGACAATCCTTAGGTCTCTATACCAGTCTAGAAAGTTAATTCCAGACAGTTTGTCCTTCCCAATGACTGATCGCAGTAAAAGATTATTTGTTGTGTTCAAAATTATGCACATAAGTATCATAAAACATATTTAACAAGGTCTTTAATTAAATATGCCTCCCACTATTTTGATTCAAAACAAGTACCCTCAATATAAAGAATCAGAAAATCCCATCACTAGATTTTCTAGTGGGCCAAGATCTATATTTTGTAACATCCCAAATTTTATTAAATAAAATAAAATTAATAAAATAAGAGAAATAAATAAATAATAATAATATTAGTAAGATTAGTTTATTTTATGAATAAGGTTATTTAATAAATAATAAGAATAATAAATAGGATGAGTGGGTTGAGGGTGGGCCTAGCACAATTAAGTATTTATTTAAGGAGGGGTTCTCAGTTCACCCCAATCCTTATTCGTATAATCGTCAGAGAGCGAAATACCAAGGAGGGGAGAAACGACGTCTCAAGAAGGGGTTGCTGCAGAATAATCATTGAGAATCAAGAATTGTTGCGGTTCGATCTTCACTTCAAGGTACGGTGGGGGAGAGGGTGCTGCTTATATGTGCATGTGGGGGTGCTGGGGTAGTAACCTAAGACTTTAAATTCGTATTAATAATTGATATATTGAGTATGGATGATGAAAACTGTAGATTGATGATTGTTTGTATGATTCTTGATGAATCTTGAGTGAATTGAATGAAATAATATGACTAGAGAAAAGAGGATTAATAAGGGTTTGATGATTTGGGGTTTTGATGGGAAAACCTTGTAAAACTGTTAAAGATTGATACTTTGGTGGAGTTTGATGAATATAAACGCATATAAATGATGTTTTGATGAAAAGAATTGATTAGAGATTGAATAGAGAGGTTTAGAATTGGTAGAGATCGCGAGAACTGCGATCTGCGTCGCGGGGTAATCGATTACCAACCCTGGTAATCGACTACCTGAGCTTTCTGGGCAACCAGGAGGGCTGTTTGCTCACAGGTAATTGATTACAGAGATGCTCTAATCGATTACCAGAGAGTTTGTGTGTTGGTAATCGATTACATAGGTTTGGTAATCGATTACCAGAGTGATTGCTTGCAGGTAATCGATTGTCAAGGGTTGGTAATCGATTACCAGAGACTTTGTTTGTGGGTAATCAATTACAAGAGGCTTGTAATCGATTACCAGTGTGGATTGGTGATTTCTTGTGATGAATGATTGCTCATATTGAGTTTGATGCATTATATGATGACGATTGCTGATATTTGGTGATACTAAATGATGATTTATGATGATGATATTTAATGATGAAAATGATGATGTATAAAATGTTACTTGATGATGTATGATGATGAGGTTTGATGATAAGTACGATGTTGATGATGATGATGTATATATATATTTATGATGATGATAATTATGATGATTGGTGATATTTATGATGATGATGATTGGTGATATTTATGATGATTTATGATGAGAATGATTGATGATGATGATGTTGATGTTGTACCTGAGGCTAACTCAGGGAGGTGAATAGTGTCCCTGAGTCTAACTCAGTGAGGTGATGATGATGATGATATAACTAATCTTATGATGTTTATGATGTCTTGAGCATACATGATGTTGTACTTGAGATACACAAGCCCAGTGAGGGGTGGAGTGTTGCTCGGGGAGGTGAGTATTGTACCTGAGTTTAACTCGGGGAGGTGAGTATTGTACTTGGGTCTAACTCAGGGAGGTGAGCAATGAGTATGTTAATATTGATTATGGTACCTGAGTGTAACTCAGGGAGGTGAACGATGATTATGATTATATTGAATATGGTACCTGAGGGTAACTCAGGGAGGTGAATGATGATTATGATGATATTGAATATGGTACCTGAGTGTAACTCAGGGAGGTGAATGATGATTATGATGATTATGATGATATTGATGATTATGATGATTATGATGATATTGATGAGTATGATGATTATGATGATATTGGTGATTAAGATGATTATGATGATATTGATGATTATGATGATATTGGTGATTATGATGATGATGATATTGATGAGTATGATGATTATGGTGATATTGATGATTATGATGGTTATGGTGATATTGATAATGTTGTTGGTATATATGATGATGGATGAATATGTCTTATATATGCTGATATAAAAATGAGTTATATGATGATGCTATGATTTTGTAATGATGAAATGAGTAATAGGTGTTGAGAATAGAGTAGGCGAATTATTTGGTGAATGGGATAAGAGAATTATATAATGATATTGATGTTTGTTATATGATGAATTATAGGTGATATTATCTGATGAATTATTTGATGTTTGAGTATGTGATGTGATTGATGATGATGTTGTCTATATGAGGGTGAGGATAGGGTAGCCTCCTATGTGTATGTATGAGTAGTATTCTTTTCCTCACCGTTACACTGTGGTTATTTTACAGGTGACGATGGAGACACAACTGGTGTCGAGTTTTGAGTAAAGGGAGTGTTGCTCTGGTACATGTGACATCAGGGCATATCATTGGGGGTTCTTTCTTTATGTTTTAGTTATGAAGGATTTTACAAACCTTTCTTTAAATGCCTTGCATGCCGAGTAGGATGTTTTGTTATTTATATTTTGGAGATTCCGCTACTTAAGTATTTTGAAAACTGTTTCTACTTTTTACCCAGTGTGGGATATTATCTTCCAATATTTCGATTTATTTACTGTATAAGAGTTTGGGGTAGAAGGGTGTCACATATTTCACCTTATTTTAAGTCAGCTTTGGCTGACCGCTTAAGAAAAGGTTATTTAGGTAGGAACGCGCTTTCCAATTGCATCTCATACAACTCTTGGATTAGTTAGGTGAATAACTCTTATTCTAATTCATCTTATGAATTAATGCCTAACTTAGTGCCGCTAGGTTCTTCAATCCTATTGAATATACCTAGTTAAGTCAAAATCCAATGGTTGGCAATAGATAAATGTACCCTGCTTTGGCAGACCCACATTTAATCGATTCAAGCTTAGACATTGGAAGGCAAAACATGACTTAATATTAGTGCCTCTAGGTTCGTCAATCATATTGAATATACCCAATCAAAGACCAATGGTTGACAATCGGATATTACTTTTATCCTATCATGTCTCACTAGAATGGATAAGTGTACTCTGCTTTGGCAGACCCACACTTAATCGATTCCAGTCTTGACGAGTGTCATTTATTGGAAGGCACACAAGCATTGAGGGATTTAATCGCTTTAATTTTATTCGTTGTTAAACCATTTAACATACAAGCATGCATCTCATACAAACACACATGATATGGTTATGGACTCCTAAAACCAAATACAAAATTACATCAACTATATAATCTTGTACATAATCTTGAGCTCTCAAAATCTCCCACTGAATCCATGCTTAATGACCTCTAGGTTACATTACATAACAAGAAGAAACCTCGTTTAACATACGAGGGGATAGAGATGAGAAGAGAATTACAAGAGGAATGTTTAGAGGTAAGGCACGACACGCAGGTCGTATTTAAATTTAAAATAACTAAGTCCATAACCAATCATAATGTAAATTCAACATCCATTGATTGTAAAACGAGTGATATAATAAGATGTATATATTAAGCGAGGTTTGATAACGCGCATACGAAATAACACACTACGCAGTGTAGCACGGGGGTCAAGGGGAGGCCGCCCCTTGCGGGGTGCGGGGCAGCGCCCCGACACAAAAATTAGATTTGATAAACATTTAACCAATCATCAATAAGTGTCTCGCATCAAATGAATACTTCACAAACCGATAAACGAGTGAGTCCCTCGTATCATTTGAATACGTTCTTGTCAACAAATTGATAAGTGGCATGTTTATCGCAGCCAATATTTGAGTCGAGACAAGGTTTCAACAATTGAACCCTTTGACTCCCAAGACATGAACTCTCTCATGTTCCATGGGACCCTCCAACATTAGAACATATAAACATATATACATCGCACATAAAACAATCAATAAGAAAACAAAATACGTAAGCTGCGCTCCAGTCTGTGCTATAGCGCAGGTGAAGCGCAAGTATCAAAATCAAAATTCGTAAATTGCGCTCCAGTCTGCGCTCCAGCCTATCTGAAGCGCAGATCTGCGCTCAAGCGCAGGTTGAAGCGCAGATAACACGCTAAGAATTTTAGCAGAAAAACAACAAAAAAATCATAATCTTCACAGGATTAAAAGCCTAAAACGTGTTTATCGCAAACCAAAGCTCTGATACCAATTGAAGGGAATCAAGCATGTGGTCAGTGTGCAGCGGAAATAAATGGATTCCCTCCCTTGTTATAATCGTTTTGAGAAAACACGAATCAAGGCATAAAAGGTATTGAAACGAAAGGTCGTACCTTATTAAGATTATAAACGAGGCAAGTGTAGCCACGTCTCTATTGGTATCCACGCCAACAGCCGAACTAGGATACCCTCCTCAGCTCTGCTAGTAGCCTTAGAAAGTAAGAAGCGATTGCTCATGTGTCTCTGGGGTAGTGCATCTTATGCTCTATTTATAGAGTGGTGGCTAGGGTTTTACCCCCTCACTCACTTAACCCTCACACTTATGGGCCTGACCCATTATGTAATAATTTTAATTTAATTTAATTAGAATTATTATCATTTTCTAGTGGCTTGTTGTATGCGTGTGACCCAATAGGATTTTAATATTTTGTTATAATATTAAAATAAAACCATTTTATATTTAATATCATAAATAGTGAGCGGTATCTAGCAACACATCACTATCCAAATATTGAGTTTATCAATAACTTTGATAAATCCTATTTTATGATAATAATTTATATGATCTGTCCCTTTGTCCAAATATCTAATTGAACACAAGGGCATGGATTGTGTCAACCTTGTGTAGTTCAATTTATATTTTCTTGATCCCCAAGTAGACTATACTGAAAATAAACATCTCATGTTTATCCTCCTGAGCATGGCCATGCATTTTGCAGTCTCACTTTATCAAGAGGCCTACAGATATAACTCCTGTTACATAGGAGGGACAAATCCCATCTAGGTCACTCACATTACACCACATAATAATTTATTATATGTCCAAAAACCAACTTTATGATTACCCTGTTACCGGCAACGTTTGATGATAATTAAAACATATAATTCCTTATGTAGGAATCGTAGTGATTTCAGGTCAAAGGACTTTATATAACTTTTATCAATTTAAGAAACGTTCATGACACTTATGTAACAATCCATGCAACGTTCTTAAGGTGGGTCTGTCCATTACATCATTACTCTTAATGTGTACCTATGTGAGCGCATGATATCTCATATCCATGATCTGTGAGATGCGGTCATCAATGAACTCTCATACTAGTCTAAATGCATCTTTGTCCTAAGATGATAATTGACTAGGGACTATTTAAGAATAGTTCTTCATAAGCTCTCACGATCAAGTCATCTACTTGATTCCTTATGAAGTTTAAGCTTACTATTCTAAGGACAATAATTATATTCTAAAAGAATAAGTTTGCCTTTATAAAATAACATGATACAAGTGATGGATATTCACAAATATATAAGTCTCTAGTGCATATTCCTAACGGCAGTTCAGTAAAAAAGAATAAGTTAGAAAAAGAAATCATTGATTAAGATACCCTTCTTCTATCTTTTTAGCTTGCTAATCTACACACTTATTGTTCTTTTTTATTTTTTGGCGCTTGTTTTACAAAGCTTGTGGTTCCTAATTCATAACCACCTTAACATGGCCCATTTTGTGAATCCACAGTCTTAACCAATTAATGATTTCACAGCACATTATTTTGCTATTTTCTACATCTTGTAATTTTCCCAACAACAACAACAACTTATAATTTTCCCAAACATGAAAACAGAGCAACACCTTCAACATCACAATATCAAGAAACCTTCATCTTCGTTTTCAGCTAAATTCATTAGAATAGCAAAACCCACGACGTATTTATCATCCTCTTGCTAACTTACACCTTGGGTTGCTTGTCCCGCCCGTCCTCCACCTCTTTACCACCACCACCTCTTTCTTCTTCTGCTGCTCTCCGCCTTTCCATTAACACCACCGAGCTCGACCAGTTCCGAGTCACGACTCGCTGCGCCGATCCACTCCCTCCGGAAATCGTTCGCAGGACACTCATCGACCTCCTCTCCTCTTCAATGGGACGTCACTGTTTCACAATTTCCCGCCGAAGCACGCGGCGGGGAAACTCAGGCGCAGCTTGAAGGTCAAAGGGTGTGGTTCACGGGGGATTTAGGTTTTAAACCCTGTTACAATTGGGTTTAATTGGATTTAGTTTATTAATTAAGTTTATTTTAATTAACATGTAATTAATTAACTACAAATTAATAAATTAAACACTCTGATAGTGCCACGTCAGCATTCCGTTTGCCAGATCACCACAAACTTAACGTCAGGGACCAATTGCTTTGACAGAAAATTTAATAGGGACTAAAAAACAAAAAAAAAATCTAGGGACTAAACGCAAAAAGACCCATATTTATAGGGACCTAAAACATATTTAAGCCTTTAATTAATAATAAAATAAAAAAGTCTAGATATGTATGCTCATTTTTTTTTTCAATTTGGGTAAGAGGGTATCTAAATTTTAAAATCCAAATTGCTGATGCCATGGTTTGTTCTTGTTGGGTGTTCAAATCTACTTTCCTTGGGAGGGGGTTTTCTGTTTTGTAGGACTTCTTCCAGCTATAATGATTATTGCTATCTCTTGTTTGTGCCTTTGTGCTTCTGCTGAAATGGTTGGCAGTTGCAGGTGCTGAGTGATGGGGGAAACAACAACAATAACAATACAGAGCACACCCAAACAGTTAATGCAGCTGAAATAAATCCCCCTAACTTGCAAGAATCTATGATGAGCAACAGCTAATGAACAACACAAACAAATCACCAAAATCACAAACAAAGACACCAAGATTTTAACGTGGAAAACCCCTCAAAGCAAGGGTAAAAACCACGGGTCGTCCAGACCAAAGAAATAGCTCCACTATGATTAACAAAGGGTACAAAAGAGTCTCAAACAAGTGCACAAAGCAGTGCAAACACCCAGCCAAACAACAAAGCAATAAAGCTTACAAATAGAGACCAAGGAGGATGAAAAACCCCAACTACATAGCTTCAGTGCGAACTGAATATCTCCCTACCCAGACCTCGTATCAACGATCCCACCATTCAGAATGAAGAACTAGAGGTCTCGAACCAGCTTCTAAATTTTCAGCCCGATCCAACGGTGAACGAATCTGCAGTAGCTGTTTTACGGTCGCATCTCTGTGTGAAAACGGGAATGACTTTCTCTCTTCCTCTCTCTCAAAGTGTCTGGTGTTCTCTCTTACTTGAGACCTTCACACTTCCCTCTCTTGCTGACTTAAAGCCCCTCTCCACTTACTTAAGTGAGACATCAAGTGGGCTTCTCAATTTGGACCTTTTCTCCACATAGGAAGGGAGCCCAATACCCAACATATCTCCCCCTCACAACTATGTGGAGATAACCGCCAAACCGACGATCTCACAACAAACTTTAAACTTTCCTCTTGGCAGTGATTTAGTCATCATATCAGCATCATTATCATCAATATGGATTTTAACTAACTCCAACAGCTTAGCATCCAAAGCAGCACGTATCCAATGATACCTTACATCAATATGTTTGGACCTAGAATGGAAAGTTGGATTCTTACCAAGATGGATAGCACTTTGACTATCAACAAATAAAGGATATATGTCCTGCACAATACCAAGCTCCTGCAAGAATTTCTTCAACCATAGCAACTCCTTGCATGCTTCAGTAATGGAAATGAACTCCGCCTCTGTAGTAGACAAAGCTACACACCTCTGCAACTTTGATTGCCAAGCCACAGCTCCCCCTGCAAACTTAATCAAATAGCCCGAAGTGGACTTTCTGGAATCAATGTCTCCAGCCATATCTGAATCTGAGTAGCCAACCAAGGTAGGCTTATCACCTCCAAAACAAAGCTTCATATCAACAGTACCATGAAGATACCTCAGAATCCATTTCACAGCATTCCAATGCTCTCTACCTGGGTTAGACAAGGATCTACTGACTGTACCAACAACATGTGCAATATCTGGTCTAGTACACACCATTGCATACATCAAACTACCCACCGCAGATGCATAAGGAACTCTCTCCATGTCGAATTTCTCAGCTTCATTTGAAGGACTCTGTTTAGCACTCGGTTTAAAATGAGTTGCAAGAGGAGTGCTCACAGCCTTAGCATTTTCCATCTGGAATCTCTGCAACACCCTTTTTATGTATTATTCCTGTGACAGCCAAAGCTTCTTTTTCTCTCTATCATGAATTATTCTTATACCAAGAATCTGTTTAGCAGCTCCCATGTCTTTCATGGCAAATGATTCGCCCAATTGCTTCTTCACCTGTTAATCCTGGAAACATCTTTCCCAACAATAAGCATGTCAACAACATATAATAACAGGATAATAAAGTCATCATTAAAAAACTTTTTAACAAAGACACAATGATCAGAAGTAGTCTTCTTGTAGCCTTGCTCACACATAAAAGACTCAAACTTCTTATACCACTGCCTTGGAGCCTGCTTCAAACCATATAGGCACTTTCTTAGCCTACACGCATAGTCTTCCTTGCCTTTAACCTGAAAGCCATCAGGTTGCTTCATATAAATATCTTCCTCCAAATCACCATAAGGGAAAGCAGTTTTCACATCCATTTGCTCTACCCTCCAAATCAAGAGTAGCAGCCAAACTCAAAACTGCTCTGATGGATAACATCTTCACCACAGGTGAGAAAATCTCATTGAAATCAACACCCTTTCTCTGTCTGAAGCCTTTCACCACTAATCTAGCTTTGTACCTTGGAGACACAGAATTACTCTCATGCTTCACCCTGAATATCCACCTGTTTTCTAAGGCCCTCTTACCCTTAGGCAATTTTACCAAGTCATAAGTGTGATTATCATGCAAGGATTTCATCTCATCTTGCATTGTATCCAGCCACTGTTGCTTTTCTTCACTTTCTAAAGCCTCTTCAAAACACTCAGGTTCTCCACCATCAATCAAGGTCACATACTCATCAGAAGAATACCTGGTAGATGGTTGTCTCTGTCTGTCAGACCTCCTGAGTTGAACTTGAGGTGGTTCAGGTGCATCATCAACATTTTCATCATGTGACATATCATACTCCTCTTAGTCATCATTAATAGGAACATTAAATCCACTTCCAAGCTGCTGATCATCAACATCATCATGTTGTTCACCATGTTGAACACTACTCTCAGCATTATCCAGATTGTGAATAGGCAATCGCATAGGATCAACATCAGTCAGATTTCTATCTTTCTCGGGTGTAGTCTTCTCCACCTTATCAATGTCCTCAATGGTTTGGTCTTCCATGAACTGCATATCACGGCTTCTTACAAGCTTCTTCTCAACAGGATCATAAAACCTGTAGCCAAATTCATCTTCACCATAACCAATAAAGATGCACTGCATTGTCTTCGCATCCAACTTGGATCTTTCATCCCTTGGAATATGAACAAACGCCTTGCAACCGAAGACACGCAAATGGTCATAGCTCACATTCTTGCCAAACCAAATTTTATCTGGAACTTCACTGTCAAGAATAACAGTAGGAGTGAGATTGACAACATGCATCGCTGCGTACAGTGCCTCTCCCCAGAAATGCTTGGGTAATTTAGCATCTGAGAGCATACATCTCACCCTCTCAAGTAATGTCTTGTTCATCCTCTCCGCTAAACCATTCAGCTGAGGAGTTTTAGGAGGAGTCTTCTCATGTGCAATACCATACTGCTTGCAATAAACATCAAATGGTCCAAAATACTCACCACCATTGTCAGTACGAATGCGTTTCAGCTTCTTGCCTGACTGTCTTTCAACCAAGGCATGGAATTGTTTGAACTTCTCCAACACCTGGTCTTTTCTCTGTAAAGCATAGACCCATAGTTTCCTGGAACAATCATCAATAAAGATAACAAAGTAAAGTGCACCACTAAAGGATTTTACCTTCAATGGACCACAAACATCAGAATGTACCAATTGCAACAACTCTGACTTCCTTGAGGGTGGATACTTCTTGAAGGATACTCTGGTTTGCTTGCCAGCCATGCAATGAGAACATTTCTCCAATTCTGCACTCTTTAACCCTTGAAGAACATCCTTTTTAGCTAAGCAATTCAGCCCCTTTTCACTGATATGACTAAGCCTTCGGTGCCACAAAGATGCCTCCATATCCACAACATTCACACTGTCCTTAGCAACCAAAGCTTTTGTCCAATATAGTTTAGATGATTTCTCCCCTCTAGCCACGACCAAGTTACCTTTGGTGAGTTTCCACTTTCCAGAACCAAAGTGGTTATCATAACCACCATCATCAAGTATCTGCACAGAGATCAAATTAAAATGGACATCAGGAGCATGTTTGACTCCTCTAAGCAACAACTGCATTCCCATGTTGGTTTGCAGGAAAACATCACCAACACCAATCACCTTAGACACACCATCATTACCCATCTTCAACACTCCAAAATCACCAGAAGTGTAAGATGTGAAGAACTCCTTCCTCGGTGTAACATGCAGTGTAGCACCACTATCAACAATCCACATGCTCTCATCTGATACAAGATTAACTAACCCATGGTCACTGAGAATAACAAGATCACCACAAGTAGCAGTAGCAACACGATCATCATCATGATCATCCTCTTTCTGCTTACCCTTCTTGCCTTTGTTCTCCTTTTTCCACAGAAAACAATACTTCTGTATGTGCCCTGTTTTATGACAATAATGGCACTCCATATTCTTGTATATGGACCTGGACTTACTCCAGCTCTTCTCTCTACCACCCTCCGGTTCCTTTTTCTGAATTCTCCCCCTGTTTTCAGTGACAAGCACCTCAGACTGAGATGAAGAACCATGTGCCTTCCTTCTCATCTCTTCATTAAGAGCACCACTCTTTGCTGATTGCAAAGAAACAACACCATTAGGGGCCGAGTTGGTAATAGAAACCCGAAATGTCTCCCAAGACTCAGGTAAAGTGTTCAGTAGCCATAGTCCCAAAACTTCATCATCAAATTTGATACCCATTCCGAATAACTGGTCTAGGAGCCCTTGAAATTCATTCAAGTGATCTGAAATGGAAGAACTCTCCATGTACCTCAAATTCATCAGACAGTTTAAACAAATACAATTTATTATTCCCTGATTTAGAAGCATACAAGGACTCAATCTTCTCCCAAAAAGTTCTAGCATGTGTCTCATTAGCAATGTGATTATAAACATTGTCTTCTACAAATCGCCGAATAAACCACAAACCTGTTGGTGTTCAAAATCACATTCTTCTTCAGACATAGAATCCGGCTTCTGAGTAGAAAAGACAGGAAGATGCAATTTCTTCACAAATAGCAAGTCTTTAGTCTCGCCCTTCCACAAGTGATAATTAGTGCCATTCAAAGCAACCATTTTAGTATTTGCCTCCATCATTCAAGCAAGTTAAACAGCCCCAAAACCAAAGCCAAAGAGCTCTGATGCCACTCTGATGGGGGAAACAACAACAATAACAATACAGAGCACACCTAAACGGTTAATGCAGCAAAAATAAATCCCCCTAACCTGCAAGAATCTATGAGGAGCAACAACCAATGAACAACACAAATAAATCACCAAAATCACAAACAAAGACACCAAGATTTTAACGTGGAAAACTCCTCAAAGCAAGAGTAAAAACCACGGGTCGTCCAGACCAAAGAAATAGCTCCACTATGATCAACAAAGGGTACAAAAGAGTCTCAAACAAGTGCACAAAACAGTGCAAACACCCAGCCAAACAGCAAAGCAATAAAGCTTACAAATAGAGACCAAGGAGGATGAAAAACCCCAACTACACAGCTTCAGTGCGAACTGAATATCTCCGTACCCAGACCTCGTATCAATGATCCCACCATTCAGAATGAAGAACCAGAGGTCCCGAACCAGCTGCTAAATTTTCAGCCATCCAACAGTGAACGAATCTGCAGTAGCTGTTTTACGGTCGCAGCTCTGTGTGAAAACGGGAATGACTTTCTCTCTTCCTCTCTCTCAAAGTGTCTGGTGTTCTCTCTTACTTGAGACCTTCACACTTCCCTCTCTTGCTGAATTAAAGCCCTTCTCCACTTACTTAAGTGAGACATCAAGTGGGTTTCTCAATTTGGGCCTTTTCTCCACATAGGAAGGGAGCCCAATACCCAACACGGAGTTCTGATGTTGGTGTATAGACTAAAGAATCCAAGCTGCAACTCACAGGCTCTCAGAGCTTTTGTCAAAAAATGGAGGTTCTCTGGGTCAGGGCGTTGTTTCTCTTGGTTTTCTGTTTGTGGAATCCCATGGAAGTGGTGGGAAGGACAGGGATTACCATGGTGAACTCTACTGTTCCTTCAAGAGCCAGTGTTTTGAGAATTGGAGCGCTGTTTACTTTTGATTCTGTAATTGGAAGATCAGCTAAACCTGGAATCTTGGCTGCAATTGAAGATGTTAATGCTAATAAGAGCATTCTCCCCGGCGTTACGCTGGAATTGATTTTACATAATACTAACTGCAGTCCGTTTCTTGGAACAGTGGAAGGTATTTGCCAAAACTTGAATTTCAGTAGCTATCTATAAGCTGTAGAGGTCTTGTTTTGGAGGAACATATTTGTAATTTTCAAATTTTGGTTTCTGTCTTAATTATTTATAAAATATAAGATTTATAGTTTCTTATTTTTCTGTTTTTTATAGTTCATTGCCTCCTTTTACCAGACAATATGGAAATAATCTTATCTTCCTGTCATTTAGGCCCATCACTTTATAGTGTATGCATCCTTCAATGTATAATGATGCTCAATTTTGTAACTTTATGAATTCCCATGTTAATAAAAAATATGAATTTCAATTTTAAGAGTATCATTCAGTTTCTTGCATAATTACTTTGCTTTCTTCTCAGACTAGCTATAAGTTATATTCTGCTATGTAATAGTGTGTGTTTCATTGCATATGAAATGTCTGATGCTTCTTATTTTGTTGGTGCTAAACTGCGCTAGATTCCAAATAAAGCAAGGTATGCATAATTGTTACCCTATTTGTGTCACTATCTTTAGTGCATAGTCAATCATTTAATGAAGTTTGCATAGGTTCTTCCCATTGACAATAACAGCATCTTAGAGTGCCATTTCATAGATGTCCATGGGACAGAATTTAGAGAAGAATTTTCATGGATCATATTCACATATTCTCTTATTGTCCCCTCCCTCTGAATGTATATGGTGTGTGAAAAAGAAGTGAACAAGCTTCATTGATTTTCTTGATCATGTAGCTTTGCAGTTGATGGAGAATGAAATTGTTGCTGCAATTGGTCCACTGTCCTCTGGAGTAGCTCATGTCATCTCTCATGTTGTTAATGAACTCCATGTTCCTCTTCTTTCATTTGGGGCAACAGACCCTTCTCTATCTTCTCTGCAGTACCCATATTTTGTCCGCACCACCCACAGTGACTATTTTCAGATGTATGCAATTGCTGACTTAGTTGACTATTATAGATGGAGGGAAGTAATTGCCATTTTTGTAGGTGATGATAATGGAAGGAATGGGATTGCAGCACTAGGAGATGCTCTTGCAAAGAAACGTGCCAAGATCTCTTACAAGGCTGGTTTCCCTCCTGGATCCTCAAAGAATGATATCAGTGACTTGTTAAATGGAGTAAACTTAATGGAATCACGGGTCTATCTATGTTCTTCATGTTAATCCTGATTCTGGTTTGTCAGTTTTCTCTATTGCCAAGAAGCTTGGAATATGTATGGATTGCAACAGATTGGCTTCCTTCAGTGTTGGATTCAATGGAGTCAGTGGACACTATCACAGTAAATATGCTACAAGGGGTTGTGGCTTTGCGTCATCACACTCCTGATACTAATCTCAAAAAGCGTTTTTTCTCTAGGTTGAAGAAACTTCAAGGCATGGAGAATGCAAGCTTCAACTCTTACGCATTATATGCATATGATTCTGTTTGGTTAGCAGCACATGCTCTTGATACTTTTCTTAAAGAAGGTGGAAACATTTCTTTCTCCTCTGATCCTAAGTTGCATGACACAAATGGAAGCATGTTGCATTTATCATCACTTAGCGTTTTCGATGGTGGTCCATTATTTCTCCCAACAATTTTGAGAATGAACTTCACTGGTATGAGTGGTCAAATTCAGTTTGATATGGAAAAGAATCTAATTCATCCTGCTTATGATATCTTGAACATTGGTGAATCTGGATCCAGGAGAATTGGTTATTGGTCTAATTACTCTGGTCTATCAGTTTTACCTCCGGAAAATTTGTATAAGAAACCACCTAACACTTTACCAAACAAGTTTAATTAAGCAACGCAGCAATAATGAAAACGGCAAAACACAACATGAAATTAATTGGAAATTTAATTTCACTTTATTAATTTCAGCCCTATCTGAGTAAGTTTTTCACATAATTCAACAAAAAAAAACAACTGCTACATCTAAACCGCTCTACAATCCGGTTATATATTTTTCTTTTTTTTCAACAAAGAGCATTCAATTGGCGACGAGAATATCACTGCCGAAGGAGTCGATGACCAGATCGGGGGAGTCGGCGGATGGATTGACTGGAATGAAGAAGACAGACTTGGCAGCGACGAGCTTCTTCCTCTGAGGGCAGCGAGGACCATAGATGCCGGCGACGAAGAAAGGAAAGGCGTCGCCTGCGTTGACCTGAGGCTGATCGGCGGAGGACGGCGGCGGTGAGGGAGGGCGGTAGAGTGGGATCTGAGAAAGGGAGTTGAGGAAGCGGTGGGATCTGGCGCTGATACGAGAGTCGCGGATCCGGGCTAGGGCACCGGGTTTGAGGTACTTGTGGAAATGGTGAGGTATGGCTGATCTGGTTCTTCGGTTCATGGCGAAACTGAGAAATATGGAGAGAAGCGAAAGAGAAAGAGAGAGGGGGAGAAGATGGATTAGGGATGGTGGAGAAAGGAGGTAAGAAGGATTAGGGATTTTAAGGAGGGAGTGGAGAGAGAGAGGGGCGGGAAAAGAAAGAGCGGGGGGGTTGGGTGAGGGTTTCAAAACACACACAGACTGGGAGGCGGGATTTTAACATCCTTTTGTTTTTTGTTTTTGGCTCCTCGCGGATTTTTTATCTTGCAAAATCACTTTTCACTTACCCGCTTAGCCTCTTTCACTGCATTTTCATTTTCTATTCCCCTCCCAACACGCATTTTTATTCTGGAGCATTGATCATGTACACCAAATAGTAGTACAACGGTAAATTATAAAAAATATAAAAAAAATAAAAAAGTAAAGAATAAAACTCAATAAAACCTAACCGCAAACAGTGATACAAATGGTATATCACCATTAGCGGTATATGAAAACTTTTCCTTTATTCTATTTACTTGCCCTTGTCTTTCGACCAGTCTTTTTTTTTATATGTTGTTTTATATGAACTAGTATTTTATCTCACACAAAAAATATATTAATTTTATGTAATTAGTATTTTATCTGATACATAGAAAATATTTATTTTCATATGATATACCGTCATAATAGGTGATGACTCTTAACTGTGATTAAGACCCGAATAGGATTATCCCCGGTAAGAGGGGATACCTATGGTGAAAATCAAAAAATAATTATATATATACCATCAAATTCTTCACTCTGATTTTTTATACTGAAAGTTGTCATGTGTATACCTATCTCTATTGGATGAATTGGAGCATGTAAATGGGTATGTGACCTTCTTTGTGTGTCTGGAATGTATTTGTAAAATTTCATAATTTTTGGAGCTATGTGTGATTTTTTATTATAGATTGTGTTATCAAGTTTTATACTGTGATTTTCTAGGCTGAAAGTTGTCATGCACACTTCTCATGGAATTGGATGAAATTGATTGTAAAATATTTGTAAAACTACTTAGTGTCTTCAGGGCTGACCCAACACATATGTAGGTCTAAAGTAAATTATAAGATGGAAGCTTAATTCTAAAATATAAAACACCTTAAATGACATATATGTTTTTTTTAAAAAATAGTCTAATTTTAAGAAAAGAAACTTTTATTAAATTTTAAAAAAAATATTTTTATAAGGAAAAAAATGTTTTTAATTATTATCTATTAACTAAGGTGAGGTGAATTGGTTTTGAAACTTGTGTAAAAACCATTTCAACCCTGTTTTATCCAAACACTTTTTGTTTTCAAATTTGGATTTCGAAACCAAAAACTGAAAACTGGAAACTACCCTAAACGGCAACTAAGGTGACCGCTTTTCTAAGTGGATGTATCGGGGGTGTTGTGGGGTTCAGTCTCCACCTTTCCCTGTGCATAATCGACTCTCGAACTCAGTTTGATTTACGCAAACCATATTTCTCAGGTTTTATCTAATTTTCCCTCAATAAAATTAGTGGCGACTCTATGTTCTTTATTTTAAACAAAAAGGAATAATTTTTCAAGGACGGGTAGCTACAATGTTATCCCAAGAACATTATATTAAGAAACTTCTTAGTAAGTTTGGTCATCTTGATGATAAACCAATGAGTACCCGTGATGATGTTAAAACTCAATTAAATAAATATAAATGTGATCTTGTTGCCCAATCTGAGTGTGTCCAAATTATTGGGAGTTTAGTACACTTGATTAACTTTTCTCGACTTAACATGACATATGTTGTGGGCAAGTTAAGTATATGTACATAAAATCCTAATCAGGATCATCGGGTTGCACTTGTGAGACTCGTGAGATTTTTTAGAGGTACCATGGATTATGGTATTAAGTATAGTGGATTTTCCACTATTTTGGAAGGATACAGTGATATTAACTGGATCTTAGATTCAGATGAGACAAAATCCACCAGTGGTTATGCACTAACACTTGGTTGTGCAGTGACTTGGAGATCATGTAAAGAAACTATAATTGCAAGATCAATTATGGAGTCAGAGTTTATAGCTTTGGAATTGGCTAGTAATTAGGCAAAGTGGTTAAGAAACTTCTTAGCATAAATTCCTTTGGGAATAAAACCAACACCATCAATGTCAATGCATTGTGATTTCCCGGCGGTAATAGACTTTATAATAAATAAGACTTTCAATGGTAAAAATAGGCATATGCAATTAAGGCATAATGTCGTAAAGCAATTGCTGAAAGATGGAACAATATCCATTGATTATGTGACGTCAAAAGTGAATTTGGTCAATCCTTTAACAAAGCCTTAGGGAAGGAAATTGATATATCAAACATCGGGGGAGTGAGACTTAAGCTAATTTGAAATTAACAGTGATGGTAACCTAACCTTTGTGATTGGAGATCCCATGAATAAGGTTCATATAGGTAAAAACAAACCATCACTTGTTAGTTCTTCTAACACTATTAATAATTGTCCCTTCATATGGTGTGAGGATTGCTAGACTACATTATTGAGAACAATGTTATTAAAATCGGACCAGACTGGCCGGTTCGATCGGTTCAATCGGAAACCAGGCCTATAAACAGTCTAGTTCGGTCGCAGGATCAGTTATGTCATCGAACTAGTCACTAACCGGTCCAGTTGGCCCGGTATTTGAAATGCAACAACGACTTCTTACTAAAAAAATTTCATAAAGTGTCAGCAGCAAACGTCAAACCCCCGTTCAAAGCACAATACCATCAGCACTCAACCACTAGGCTAATGGTGTATTTCATTATATATGTGCCAATTTCTATACATATGGATTTCTAGCAGTAATAGTGAATATAACTCAAAATGGACTTCACAATACATTTATAATGGGCCACTACATCACTTATATTCTTATAATTACAAATGCTTGACAAAGTATTTGGGCAATGTTTTGTTTTTAAAATTTTTAATTTAATATATAATTCATTAATTAATGTAAAATATTAAATTTACAAAATTAATAAAAATATTTTAAAAATATTTATCATATAGGATATATATATATATATTATATTAGTGGTTATAATTTTTATATCAAATAATAATTCTGAAGTATTTTCATATTTAAAAAAAATACATATATAATAACTTGGAGCGTATATTTATATTTTTTTATATACCGGTTTAACCGATTCAACTAGTGACCCATCGATCCGACTAATGACCCAATGACTCAGTACCCTGGTCGAGTTGATGACCAGTCTGGTTTTTATAACAGTGATTGAGAGGTTAAGCTTAAAAGATTTTAATGATTCTCACATCTATTATGGGTGGTGTATGAAGTGTAGCATACACTTGATAAAATCACCTATGTGAGTTTCGAATGGGGCCGTTTTATGAGATTATGGTGAAACTTATAAAGCACTCATGAATATCAGGTGTGTTCATGGCCTATTAGTGTAAAACAATGTCAACAGTGAGAATTGTGGCGGTGTAGAGTAATTGGTAGATCTCTAACATACACCAAAGTGTTTGGTTCATAGAGCTTGCTCTACCAAATCACTTGTGTGTTATGTCCTATCAATCAAGGTCTACGTCATAGTCCAAAAGGCACCAAATTCAATGCATTGTCATCCATGTAGTAACTCAAAGTAGTTTTTCTATTTTACTTTATTTTGAAAATGTGTTGAAATATGCGGGGGATTGTTGTGAAGCTTTAAGTATTTCAAAACCTTTTCGAAAACCAATGTCCCACATTGCTTGGGTTGGAGCAAGTTTAAGTGCTTATATATTATAGTGTGATTGGACTTTACAACAACTTGAGTAAGGCTTGGACTTGCATACATGATTATGAGCCATGATGGGTTATTTCAGTTCAAATCCATTAATTTGTCCCTCATGCATGTGATATTTGGCCTCACGGGCTTTTTATTCCTGCTCCATTTTAAGTTTATCTTTTAAATTTTATATTTGAATTTCAAAATTGATTTGATACTTATCTGAAATAAGCTAATTTTTTAATTTCAAATTATACTTTGTCTTCCAAATATTTTTGTGCTTCAAGTAAATCCACATTCTGATCCTCTTTTAACTATTTCTTATTTTTATCTTATTTGTATCTTATCCACGTCATATCATATCCTATCTAAAAAAATAATTTTTGTTATTCAAACTTGGATTTTTTATTTTTAATTATATTTTTTTAAATATAATCAGTTTTTCGGCTTTCGAAACATATTCTTCTTCTTTCTTCATTTCCTCACTACTTTGGCTTACTGTCAATTCCTCTATTGTTCTAATATCTCAGCCACATCCTGGAGGAATCTGTTATATCTTAGGAGTGTCTCGCTCCAAGCAAATAAATTATTAAGGACAACATACATCTACGCGTCTCATGGTACGTCATTCCTTCTATTTCAGCGACATCATATAGGTATGACTACATTTTCATCTCATTTTTCCATGTCATTGATATGGACTTCTCCCCCTAGGGCTATGCGCTCTTCTCCTCTGCCCCAAACCTAACCTTCAACCTTTGCAAGAGTAATTCTTAAGTGAGCACAAACCTAACATCTCACCTTAGACACAACCAATAAAAACCTTACAACTCATTAAAATAAGAAATAATATATGAAAATTGGAAAAAGAATAACGTGATCACTCCCTCTCATTTTTTTTCGGCTTTTGTAAATAAAACACCATTATCTCCTTGTTCTATCGATCTCTACGTGCACTTCTGGTTGCTTTTTTGACATTGCGATTGTGCTTTTATTAAACGAGATTCGATCACCATGGCCTTTGGCTTCACCAGTATCTTCATTGCCTCCATCGAGATCTCGACCCCTGACATCTTAAACGTCGATCTCCCTCGACATGAAGATGTTGTGCTATTGTGCCCATTCACTGTCTTTAGGCACGACAATTTGGCTTCGGCACGAGGTAACCATCGTCGATTAGATCCTACTGATCATGAGTAGAAGTGGAAAATGTTGATTCAGTTCCTCTATTTTTTTCCCCTCAAAAAATGTAATAAAAAATTATCCCAACTTCTCCCGAATCAAATTGTGGGAGTTCATAATAAGGATTGTCATTGACCATTGATGTCCTTGGCTAAAACAGAGTCTTCATTTTGTTTTTTATTAGGAGCAGAATCAGTTGGACTATTGAAGTGTTGTTGTCTTTGATGGGGGAGGGGGTTTGCCAAGTGGTGGAGAAAGAGAATTGAAAGGGAAGTGAGGGGTAAAACGGGAACATAATTTTATGAGATAGGATTAGAACAAGTCACGTGTTCATATTTTTCATTTTTTATTTATATAAATTTAAATGAGGTGTAAATTTTTAATTGGATTTGTTTAAGAATGAGTTGTTAAATTTGTGCTTACAGAAGAATTACTCCCTTTGCAATATCTTTTCTTGTGTCACATTATTTGCTATCTATGCTCGTTTACCAATCATGCTCCACTTCCTTCTCCTCAGTGGCGGAGCAAGAAAACTAGTACAAAAAGGGCCAAAATTACTGAAGGGGTGCCAAAACATACAATATATGATGTACTTTTAAAATTTTTTAATTTTTCTTTTATCATATGAAAAAATACACAAGAACTATTATAAAATTGAAGGGGTGTCATGGTATAGCCATATACCCTTTTCCCTTCGCCCTGGCCTAAATATGTCATATATATATATATATATATATATATATATATATGAGACAAATCAAGTGAAAGGGTTTTATTTATATGAGAGTGAGATGGTTAAATCATGATCATCAAATCTTACTATGAATGGTTAAGATTAAAACACAAAGTCACATGACTCTTTCAAGTGATCAAGTAACCATTAAATGACTTTTAATCTATAATATATAGAAGGGATCAAATTAATCGTTGGAATGAAAGTTACTATCATATATATAGATTATATTTATAAAATTTTACATTAATCTAATATTATTTAATACATCTATTAGATATATAACTTTGGTTTTTTTAACCCAATTATTGAATTATATTTGTTCATCATATTGATTATTTAGGTCAAATCTTGTAAAATTTTAACAATAATAAATTACTTAAATGTAGGGATATATACATGTCATATGAATTTTAGAAATTACCTCATCTTTGAAATATGTACATGCTATTTGAATTTTAGAAGTGATTTAGATGAATACCATTATATGGGATATTTAAAGAGATTATCCTGTGGGTAAACAATTGTATTTATAATTTAATTGTCTAATTAATTCTTTCATATATAAAAATATTTTAAAAAATTAAAAAACACAAAATCAAAGAAAGAGTAATGTATTATGGTTCCATTGGCTTATAAGAGGCATCTAAGAATTGATATCTCAATTTATAAGAAATGAAGAATGATTAAAAAAGGAAATTGAATGATAATTAACTATAAAAAAGAATACATAAGAAAAGAGAATGAATGGGTTAATAGGAAATTGATCATAAGAAAGATAGAGAATATGGTATGGGATTCAACCAAAATATGACACATTAGACAAATTTATGACATGGTAATAGTTGAGTTGATTATAAAATTATAAATTATTTCTCACAAAAATGCCTTATAATGTTAATATTTGCTAAAAAAACATTATAAAACAAACATGCTACAAGGTGTTTAATTTAACAAAATTTAAGGAAATGAGTTTTTAGTCATTTTATGATTTCTTTTTAAAATAATTTTCTTATTGAAATTTCTCCAAAATATACACTTTTTAATTTTATTATATTTATTTTTTACAATTTCATATAATTAAAATCATCTCTAAATAAATAAATAATTTCTTTTGTTTAAAATTTTTTATATCCAAAAGTCACATTAAATGCTAACTAATTTAAACCAAATGAATCCACTTAAGTGGGTATGTTCTATAATAATAGAATTATATTAGCATGTTTGAATTTATGTCAAATAGTTCTGAATTATATTAATTTAGAGTCTTTTCGAAGAGTTTGTAACATCATAAATTTTATTAAGTAAAATATTAATTAAATTAAATAAATAAGTAGAGGAAATAATTAATAAAATAATAGAAATAAATAAATAATAATATTAGTAAGATTAGCATATTTTATGAATAGGGATATTTAATAAATAATAAGAATAATAAATAAAATAAGTGGGTTGAGAGTAGGCCTAGCCCAATTAAGTATGTATTTAAGGAGGGGTTCTTAGTTCACCCTAATCCTTATTCGTATAATCGTCAGAGAGCGAAACGCTAAGGAGTGGAGAAACCAAGTCTCAAGAGGAGATTGCTGGAGAGCAATCATCAAGAACCACGAAAGAGTCCTTCTTGTTGTTCGATCTCCACTACAAGGTAACGGGGGAGAGGGGTGCTGCTTGTATGTACATGTGGGTGTGTTTTGGTAGTGAGGGCAACCATAAGACCCTCTAAGACATTTAAATTTGATTTGGTAAATGTTTATATTGAGTATGGATGATGGAAACCTGTGATTGTTGATTAGTTCTATGAATCTTGATGAATCTTGAATGGAATTGAATGATAATAATGAGAATAGTGAAAATGGGATAATAAGGGTTTGATGATTTGGGGATTTCGATGGGAAACTCATGTAAAACTGTTAAAGATTGATGATTTGGATGAATTTGATGAATAATGAATTTGATGAATAATTGATGATTATGAATGGTGTTGTATTGAAAAGGATGGGGTAAAACGTACGAACAGTATAATCGACGACACGTGCGCTTCAGTAGGCGCTGAGCGCGTACTGGAGCGTGTGAACCTTGAACCCGCGCTGCACCCGGGCTGAGCGCGAGTGGAGCGCAGCTTGCTGGCATGAGCGCTGCGGGTGCGCTAAGCGTGGGCTAAGCACAGCTCGTAGATTGATTTATTTTAAAAGGTGAAATTGAGTGGATGCTCATTGATGTGTGTATTGGCTGATGTAATGGATGCATAATGTGTATTGATTATGACGTGAGTGTTATCATATATGATGTTTGATGTTTATAATATTGTGGTGTATTGAGAAGTGATTGTGCATATGAGGTGTGTTATGACAATGATGATTGATGATGACTTATGATGAGAGTGTTTAATCGATGATGCTATGATGATAATTGATGATGTCTTGTGATGCTTTGTAATGATTATGACGATGATGCTTTGAGTTTATATGTTGTTGTACTTGAGATGCACAAGCCTAGAGAGGGGTGAGGTGCAACTCAGGGAGGTGAACTGTACAAGCCTAAATAGGGGTGAAGTACAGAACAGAGAGTTGTTGTACTTGAGATGCACAAGCCTAGAGAGGGGTGAGGTGCAACTCAGGGAGTGAACTGTACAAGCCTAAATAGGGGTGGAGTACAGAACAGAGAGTTGTTGTACTTGAGATGCACAAGCCTAGAGAGGGGTGAGGTGCAACTCAGGGAGGTGAACTGTACAAGCCTAAATAGGGGTGGAGTACAGAACAGAGAGTTGTTGTACTTGAGATGCACAAGCCTAGAGAAGGGTGAGGTGCAACTCAGGGAGGTGAACTGTACAAGCCTAAATAGGGGTGGAGTGCAGAACAGAGAGTTGTTGTACTTGAGATGCACAAGCCTAAAAAGGGGTGAAATGCAACTCAGGGAGAGTTGGTACCGAGGAGCATAAGCCTAGAGAGAGGCGAGTGCGACTTGGGAGAGTTTGTACCGAGGAGCACAAGCCTAGAGTGAGGCGAAGTGCAACTCGGGAGAGTATTGATGAGGATGATGAGATTAATGTTGTTAGTGATGTGTTGATGTGTTGATGTGTTTGATGATAGATGGATATATATTATATGATTGATGATGTTGTTGATGATGTGTTAATGTGTTTGATGATAGATAAAGATATATTATGACGATTACGGTGATATTGATTATGGTACCTGAGTGTAACTCAGGGAGGTGTATGATGATTATGATGAGATTGATGAGTATGATGATTATAGTGATTTCGATGATTATGATGGTTTTGTGATATTGATGAGTTTGGTGTATATAATGATGGATGAATCTGTGTTATATATATGATGATGTAATTGAGTTATATGATGATGTTATGAGTCTAATGATGAAATGAGTATATTGCGTTGAGAATGGTGTATGTGCTTTCTTTGGTGAATAACATTGTGAGATTTATATGATGATATCGATGAGTGGTTAAGTGAGTTTATAGATGATTGTTATTTGATGAATTACTTGTTGTTTGGGCATGTGGTGGTAAAAGAAGATGATGATTATATGTGGGCGAGGGTATGGTAGCCTCCTATGTGTATGTATGAGCAGTATTCTTTTCCTCACCGTATACTGTGGATATTATTTTTACAGGTGTTGATGAAGACACGATTGGTGTCGAGTTTGATTAAAGGGAATGTGCTCTGATAGATGTGACATCAGGGTATAACTTGGGGGTCTTCTATTATGTCACTAGTTAGGAAGATTCTTGTGAACTATTTTGGATGCCTTGCACGGCAAGTAGGATAATTAGTATTTTTATTTCTTTGGAGATTCCGTTGCATGAGTATTGAATTACATTTGAAGTTTCATTTCATTTTAATTAAGTTGTTTTCGAACTAATGAGGTTTTTAATAAGAGAGTTTTGTGAACCTTTTACCTATCGTGGGACATTATCTTTCCTACATTTCAATTTATCAAACATATAAGAGTATGGGGTAGAAGGGTGTCACAGAGTTTATTTAAAATTATCCTGTGACGTAAGTATTTATGTAAATATTTGAATAAACTAATAAAAAGAAGTTATAGTTTGTTCATAAGCTATTTTTACCTTGTTTTTAATAAGCTCTTTAGAGTAGTTTATCAAACAGTTTATACAAAATTTGAGCACCTTGTCTCCTTTTTTATTGTAATTCACTCCCTTAAGTGCTTATTATATAAACTCTTATGTAAGCATTTATTGAATAAACCCTTAATTAAAGCGCACCCTTAACTTATAATGTGATTTTGTAAACAAAATTATGTTTGGTTATTTGAATTAAAAAAAGTGATACAATGCATTGATTTGAGCTGAAAATATTATACAGAGTTTTACAACAAACTTACTTTTAAAGAAAAAAATCAAATATAAATATAATTTAATTAATTTTATAAAATTAATGTTAGAAATACATTCATTGATGTGTCCTCCAGTCCACCCAATAGCCTAAGTTTTTGGGATAATTGGTTTAAGACATGATATCATAACATCTATGACCAAATGGTCAAGAATTCGATCCTTGATGCCTCATTATTCCAATTAAAAAAAGGTTTAGTTTTAGCATAAGGTAGGTGAGCTTATATATTGTACACACTTCAAAGCTAATGTGGGGCGTGTTAGAAATATATCAATTTTCAATTGATGCATCTTCCTCCAACAACTTAAACTTTTTGTATAATTAGTTCATCACAATTAACATAATCTAAAATCAATTTTATATAACACGCGGTGTGTGAATTTAAAAAGATATGAAAAGATGATGATTCTACTTCTCAGGGCCGGATATTCAACAAGGTAATTAAGGCCATTGCCTAGAGCCCCAAATTTATAAGGCCCCCAATTTTTTTAATAGTAGTATTATTTATATAAATTATTTTTTAAAAAATTAATAATGTTTGAGATAGGACCCCATATTTTATAAGGCCCATATCTTACATTTTTTATATCTCTTTTTTTTCTTATCATTTAAACTACTTAAAAGTCCACAACCCATTTATTAATTTTTGCAAATGAAAAGTCACTCAACATTCAACAGTGAGTTTCCTTGTAACGATAGTATTGCTGAGCCCATAAATCATAGAAAAGAATAAATTATCTCATTATTTTTTATATATATTAGATCAGTCTATTTCTTCTATTGAGAGTCGATTTGAACAATTTTTAGAATATGAAAACATGTTTGGTTTTTTATTTAATTCAAATAAATTTAAAACTTTAGGGGAAGCTTAATTGAAAAAAATATTGTATCAATCTTGAAAAGATTGAGTTTTGAGGACCATTCTTATATTGAAAGAAATTCTAACAAATGAAATTAACACACCATTAAAAATATTGAACTATATAAAAAGATTAGGTTCTTTTCCACATACATACATTGCTTATAGAATATTATTAACATTACCTGTAAATGTCGTGACCGCTGAAAGAAGCTTTTCAAAATTAAAATTGATTAAATCATATTTAAGATCAACTATACTACAAGATAAATTGAATGGGTTAGCTATATTATCTATTGAGAGTGAAATGTTAGAATTACTCGATTATAAAACTTTAATAAATAATTTTATAGCTCAAAAAGCCAGAAAAACAACATAAAAATTATTAGTCTATATTAACATGAGTCATGTCTTAATTTTTGCTTAAGGCCCCGAAATTCCTAGATACGACCCCGCTGGTACTCCTCATTCACCATGATCACCGGTCACCACTTAATAACTGAAAAAAAAAATTCATCATTTTTTCTCTCCTAAGCATGCAGAGGGGATGCACTAAAAATTGCACAATTAATAAGAAGAAGAAATCTGAACATTGAAGCTATCCCAATAAGTTTTTATTTTTATTCACTTTTTATCATGCTCCTCTGCATTTCTGGAAGTTAACTTCACATGAGACCTGACTAGTTATTAATTATATATCTCAGCCCAAATGCTTTTACTTTCTTTCACATCTTATTTTGGAGGTTAGACATATGCAGACAAACAACAGTAAATTGCTTTAGCTTGACTAATTTAGAAAAGTTTCCTTATCCAAGAAGCTTCATTCATTGAAGAAGAATAACCATCCAACTTTGTTTTTTTCCTGTGGGGAACAAAGTACAAACACATAATCAGTGACATTTTTTAATCCACCACATTGACACATTCATCATCATTTCCAGTTTAGTAAAAGGTCTTTACTCAGATTTCACCCCAATGCCATTTGATTAACAGTTATGGTTCTTCTGTCTCTATAACTTCATCTCGAAAATCAACTCTAGGAGGAGGAAATGCCACCAAAAAGGACTCCTTGAAATTGCTTAAAATTCCTCTATCATACGGGCTCCTAGAACCCACATAGCGTTGCCTAAAATTCTCATAAGCTGTCTGCAGTAACAAAATAAAATGAAACAGTAATAAATTTTGGAGCAAATTAGGTGGTTGTAACCCAATGTAAGATGGACCTGTTTTCTCTGTCCAAAGAACATCATTTATATTTTGAGAGAAAAAGCCAAAGACTACTGTGTGAAGTTGGTAGACCTTACACAAATATAAAAAAGTTTGTTTCTTTTTCTTGCTTAATATATTTCTGTCATGTTAAAGAAAATGAAAGGGTTTTGGACTAGGATTCTCATGACCATTGTAAAAGGAGCAATTATTTCCTTTCTATCATTATTCACTTGGGATTCAACTTGTAACCAAGTCAAGATTTGTCAAACTATATAACTAAGGAAATCCTAACATACTCTAGCCTCTAGGTAAAATAATTTGTAACCATCTTGATTTTAATTTCATAGTATTTTTCTAAGTTTTAAAATTTTACTAAAGTAGTGTAATATTTTAAAGTGGATAAGAACTTGTCGTCAAACTGACCTCGTTTACTGCTATCAAATACACATGGTAGATAGCAAGGGTCCCTAAAAACCCAATAGCAGTTAAGCCAAATGCAGCCAATGCTAATGTTTCTGGATAGGTCTTTACTATTCCAGAAATCCATAGCCATCCTTCCGCATTCTTTGATGTATCCTCCAACAAGAGAAGGAAAATATGTATACATAGAAAATTAAGGCAAATATCACAAGTGTCATGTTAATTCAGATGAAAGTATAAATCAACATAGACGCCCTTTTAGGTTTGTTGCTGTCTGGTTAACTCACCCTAAATTTAATGATTTTGTTGTTGATTCTTGCCCTAGTAATAAAAGTTGGGGTCATACTATAAGCTATTTTAAGGGTGGCCACTACTATACAACCGTATGAAGAAGGTTGTAACTTACAACCGTGGGTATTTTTGGCAATTTCAATTGCACGCGGCCCTTTTTCAGCAAAGTTAAACTTTTTAATTTTACATTTCAGTCCCACGTATATATTTGATAGTTGAAGCATGTTTTAGGTTGGAACCCTATTCCAGGAGAGAAGTTCTTCGCGCGGCGTCGAAACTATCCGCAGATGAAGGACCTAAACTCGTACCTTGAAGTGCAGCCCTCAGTTCCGATTTTGCCGGCAATTATCCTGAAATATTGGCATCTCAAGTTTAACTATATTCAAATATTAGATACAATGGTATAAACTCTCTCGTTGAAGTTTTTTAACTATATTCAAATAACTCAAATATTAGATACAATGGTATAAAGTCTCTTGTTAATCATAGGTTTTTCTCAAACACACTTTTTTAAAATAATTTTTTTTAACTAAATCAGACTTGTTGATGACATTATTTTTCTTAGTAAAACACACATATCAATTGATATTTTAAATTAACTTACTTTCTTTAATTAAATGAAATTAAAGTCACAGTAATTATTCTTTAAGGGTGTCGGGCTCTCGCCGAAACCTCACAAAACTCCACCACTAACATCCACCACTGAAACGGACATCCCAGTCATTTTCCCACATTTAATCGGCGTATCTAACTATTTTCAATCAATTTATCACTATTTAAACGTAATTAATTCACCATAATTAACCTACGTATCAATAAATCACCAAAACTTGGCATGATGTCCCCCTCACCATCCCCCACCTCCTACTAGGCCACCGGGACTAAATCAAACCGACAAAACAACACCACCCACTCCACAAGCCAAAAAGAGACTTAGGGTTTAGGTTACCTCCTCCTAACCAATCCTTAATGCCAAAGGGTGTCGAGCTCTGGCCGAAACCTCACGAAACTCCACCACTAACATCCACCACTCAAACGAACATCCCAGTAATTTTCCACATTTAATCGGCGTATCTAACTATTTTTCATCAATTTATCACTATTTAAATGTAATTAATTCACCATAATTAACCTACGTATCAATAAATCACCAAAACTTGGAATGATGTCCCCCTCAACCATCCCCCACCTCCTACTAGGCCACCGGGACAAAATCAAACTGACAAAACAACACCACCCACTCCCCAGGCCAAAAAGAGACTTAGGGTTTTAAGTTACCTCCTCCTAACCAATCCTTCATGCCAAAGGGTGTCGAGCTCTGGCCGAAACCTCACGAAACTCCACCACTAACATCCACCACTCAAACGGACATCCCAGTAATTTTCCCACATTTAATCGGCGTATCTAACTATTTTTCATCAATTTATCACTATTTAAACGTAATTAATTCACCATAATTAACCTACGTATCAATAAATCACCAAAACTTGGCATGATGTCCCCCTCACCATCCCCCACCTCCTACTAGGCCACCGGGATAAAATCAAACCGACAAAACAACACCACCCACTCCCCAGGCCAAAAATAGACTTAGGGTTTTAGGTTACCTCCTCCTAACCAATCCTTCATGCCAAAGTGTGTCGGGCTCTCGTCGAAACCTCACGAAACTGTTCAGTTTTTTCAACAAAGGTAAATTGGGTCGTATTATGGGCTAACAACAGCCCACCAAAAAAACCATTTACCTTTTCTCGGACTGTCTGAGAACAATAACTGCCACAATTTTTAATTGATATTACCAATTAGACCATTAAATAAATGAATTCACCACATGATTTTTAATAATAAATAAATTAAATACGTACAAAAAGACAAAACAAAAAACACAAATCCCCTAACAAAAAAATTCCACCAGCCCCTGCCGCCCTCCTCCCCTAACTTTCTTTGTACCATCGCGCAGCCACCATTAACGACCTTCTCACCACCATCTACACCCTGCTGCTACATACTAAAATCAACCTTTTCTAATCAAACTAAACAAAAAGAACTGCTTATAAAGCAATAATTTACTAAGCTAATTTCAATGACTCAACCGACAGATTAACCCCTTCACAAAATAACTTCCTCCAAGTAATCCACCAAAAGTACAAATCAAAGAACACCAGTGATACAACAAACACATTAAACCGTTCAAAAAAATAAAAGGTTCGTGCATGTATTCCACCCAACCGCCCAACCCTGCACCTCTCTTACGCAGTACTTCGTCGCCGCCAATTTGGTCCACCAATCTCTCAAAAAACACGTTAACCCCTTCAAAAATAAGTTCATCCAACTACTCCACCACACCGAAGATTTTTTTATTACAGTCATAAACAAATGGGGTACTAAGACTATCGATTCATAACCCAGGACTCAACTTCACGTTGTTTGTCAAGCACCATCTCTTAGAATAGAGGGGTTTCAGGGCGGCTGAAGTACAGGGCACGGCCTTCTAATATCACAATTGTACAAGGCCCGCAAAGCAAATACAAGAACAACTATTAAATATCCTATCAATGTCAGCAAAAAGAAATAGTGGCCGCTAGATTATTTTGACAGATATCGCAGGCTCAGCAATGGTCCAAAACCAAGGGTCGTAAGTTACAACCCTCAAGTTAGGGTCGTATAATAAATTGTGCCCTATTTTAAGGATCAGCTGCGGGTTTGGAACAAAGATGTGTTTGGGCATATAGGTAAGAGGAAAAAAATTTTGCTAAGAAGGATGGAAGATATTAACTGTAAACTTATGGTTTCTAATGATCCTAGTTTAGATAGCCTTCTTAATAAGTTGTGAAGAGAATATGAAGAAGTGGCTTATCAAGAGGAAATTCTTTGGTTTCAAAGTCTAGGTGTAAGTGGATAAAATTTGGTGATAAGAACACCAAGTATTTTCATGGCACTACTATTGCTAAGAGGAAAAAAATGAAAATTGAATGCCTCCAGAATAATAATGGTGAGTTAATTTCTGATCCTCAACAGATGGAATCTATGACCACTGCTTTTTATGCTAATCTTTTCCATAATGATGGGGATTATGATACCTTTTGTCTCTCTAACTGTTTTCCTACTTTATTGTCTAGTCATACTGATCTTCTTAGTAAATCTATTTCTGATGATGATATCAAAAGAGCTTTATTTTCTATGGGAGGCCTAAAAGCTCCTGGGTCTGATGGCATTCATGCCATTTTTTACCAAACTCAATGGGGAATTGTTGGTAAGGATATTTGCAAGCTTATTCAGAATATGTTTTCTAATCCAGATACTATTAGTGAGGTTAATGACACCTTAATTACATTAATTCCAAAAACGGATGGTGCTAATAAATTATCTCAATTTAGACCCATAAGTCTCTGTAATGTGACCTATAAGATTGTGACTAAGATTATTTCTCAAAGATTAAGGACTCTGATTAGTCATTTAATTGGTCCTAATCAAAGTAGTTTTATCCCTGGCAGGCATAGTAGAGACATCATTGTAATAACTCAGGAGATTATTCACTCTATGAGAATTAAAAAAAGGGAAAAAAGGGTGGATGGCTATTAAAATTTATCTTGAAAAGGCCTATGAAAGGCTTAATTGGGATTATATTGATGACACTCTTAGAGAAGTTGGTATTCTGGATCACCTTATAGAGGTTCTTAATAAATGTATCACTACACCTAGGATGAGAATCCTGTTTAATGGTGAACTCTTGATACTTTTTCTCCATCTAGAGGTATTAGGCAAGGAGATCCCATTTCTCCCTATATTTTTGTCCTATGCATTGAAAGGCTTTTTCACCTAATTAACTTAGTTGTGGATCATAAATTTTGGAAACCAGTCAAAATTAGGAGAAATGGTCCAAAAATCTCTCATCTTGCCTTTGCTGATGATCTAATTCTCTTCTCTGAAGCTAGTCTTGATCAGGTGGAAATTATATCTACTATTCTGGACCTATTTTGTGCTAGCTCAGGTCAAAAGGTCAGTCAGGAAAAAACTAGAGTTTTCTTCTCTAACAATGTGTGTTTGCAGGTTCGGGAAGATATCTCTAATGCCTTGGGCTTTCAAAGGACTACTGATCTTGGCAAGTATTTAGGTGTGCCTATTTTACATGGTAGAGTCACTAGAGCCACTTTCAATTCAACTATTATCAGAACCAAGCAGAGGTTGTCAGCTTGGAAGGCCAGAAATCTCTCCTTTGCTGGAAGATTAACTCTGTCTCAATCTGTCCTAAATGCAATCCCATCCTACTTAATGCAGTCTGCCTACTTACCTATGTCTACTTGTGAGGAGATTGATAGACTCTACAGAAACTTCCTTTGGGGTGACACAAAAGTTAATAAGAAGATTCATCTCATAGGGTGGGACAAGATATGTAGCCCTAAACTTTTGGGAGGTCTTGGTCTTAGGAAAAGTAAAGACATCAACATAGCCTACATGATGAAGATTTGTTGGGGCCTTATCCACCAACCTTAGGATCTTTGGACACAGGTTTTAAAAGGCAAAATACAATTATGGTAGTTCAATAATTCCTACTATTAAGAAAAGAGCTACTGCTTCAAATGTCTGGCATGGAATATGTGATGTTTGGCAGGATTTTATGGAAAATTGTACCTGGAGGATTCTTAATGGGTCCGGTGCTCGTTTCTGGACTGATAATTGGGTCCATGATGTTGGTTCTCTTTACCCTCATGCTCTGACTTCTGTGCCTGAGAAAGATCTCCTGCTTGCTGTACAATCATTTACTGATCCTCAAGGTGATTGGAATACCGCTCTTCTCCAGAATTTGCTTCCTGCACCAATTTGTTCAAAAATATTAGTTTTAACTCCTCCTGACCCCAGTTTGGAAATGGATAAGTTGATTTGGAAACAATTCTAGTGATGGCTGGTTCTCTATTAGCTCGGCCTATGAGGGAATTACATCTATTAGACATTCTGGTCCTAATAAGTTAATGAAAGTAATTTGGAAGTGGCAAAGATCTCAAAGAATCAGAAGTCTTCTTTGGAAAATTGCTTCTCAAGGGTTATTGACTAATGTTCAGAGGAAGGCCAGGCATTTAACTACAGATGATACTTGTCCTATATGTAATAGTAAACCTGAAATTCTTTTACATCTATTTCGAGATTGTGATGCATCAATTCAACTTTGGTCAAGGTTTATTAACAGAAGGGACTTACAGAAATTTTACAGCTCCCATTCTTTGAACACCTGGCTGATGGAAGCCCTTCAGTATCGTCCTCAAATTGGAGACTGCCTGCGTCGAGATTTAGTGTTCGGATTAACAATCGAGAATATAGGGAGACATAGAAATGACATCATTTTTAACAACATTCGACTATCTACAGAGGCCCTTAAGTATAGGATCTGCTCTCAAATGCACACTTCATTGATTGGCTCTAAGAAACCCGATAAACAAAAACAATCAATACCTGGGTCAAGCTGTGAATCTCAAATGGGAACCTCCTCCCTCAGGCTGGGTTAAAGTGAATTCTGATGGTGCGTTTTTCCCCACACCCGTTCTATTGGATCTTGTGGCGGAGTTGTGAGGGATGATTGGGGCCGTTTCTTGGTAGGGTTTGCGCAAAACCTTGGGCATTGCTCGATCTTAGAGACTGAGCTTTGGGGAATCATGAGAAGTCTTAGAATCGTGGATCAAAGAGGTTGGAGGAAGGTCGTTGTTGAGGCTGATTCCTCTCAAGTTGTTCGATTTATCGAAGATGGGTGTCCTCCTACTCATGCGTCGTTCTCTCTGGTAGCTCAGATTTGGAAAGCTGCAGATTGTTTCTCTGACATTAGATGAAATAACATTCCCATAGATCTGAACCACCTTGCCGATTCACTAGCTAAGCATGGTCTTGAGTTGTCTTCAGACCTTAGGGTTTTTTATAGCATTCCCCCTTGTGCGATGCTTCACTATGTTGCTGATAGCTCCAGTAGTCTCTCCCAACTTGGGCCTTAGCCTGTAGTTGTCTGTAGTATTGTCCTTCCTGGCCTTTTTGGCCCTCCCCTCACCAAAAAAATATATTCTTTTTCATACCCCGATAACATTGGTGTTTATTTGATTATTTCATATCATTTGAAAAATTTAAAAGTTAAATATTCTATTAACATTCAAGACATAACTTAATTTTAACTAATTAATAAAAAATATATTAATTACTTTTTCTTTCTGATATTTTTGCACACATTTAAAGTTGCCTTGATTTTCATGATTTCTAGATAAAATAAGATTGCTCCATTACTTTTTTACTAAACCCTCATTTACCAACGGAAGTTGGTTCAAGTGATACATACTTGATTTCCCTTAAGCAAGGTCTCGAGTTCGAGTCTTGTAGATGGAAAAAATCCCCACTGGGAGAGCTAGCCCCACCATGATGTGGATGTTCCCGGCTCGAACAGGATTGCCTCCTGTGAAGGATACTTGTGGTTAAACCAAAACCCTCATTTGATTTTTGAAAAATTTGAAGTTAGTCACCCTAGTACCTGAAAGAAGGAAATTGCATTTTGGTCCTGAAAGATGAAAGTTATTTAATTTAGTCATTGAAAGATGAAAATTCATTCACGTTAGTCATCGAAATTTTTTTAATTGATGATGTCAATTTAGTCCTTAAAAATGGCTAATTTAAATGAATTTTTCATCTTCCAGAGACGAAAATGTAATTTCTATCTTTTAAGAACTAATGTGAACGACCTCTAATTTTTCAAGAACTAAATTGAGAGTTACTCATTACTTTTTCTTTGACTCTTAAATAATTTCTTGTAGCTAAAGTGGAGAAGAATAAACAAAGTATTTCATAAATAACATATTATGATCATGGGGATTTAAATAGTTTAGCATAAAATCTTAGCATTCCTTATAAAAACATAGAGTATTTCATAAATATAATGTATAATAAATCAACTAAAAGAATGGCCTTGCAGATCTACATTTAGTTTAACATAAATTGAATAGCCCAAATTAAATCACCTAATACAAATTAACGAAAAGAATCTATTTAGTAATAATTTTTTTAAAGTATTTTAGTAATAGTTAAAATTTAAAATGTTAAGGAGATTAAATATATTTTTAAAGAGGTAATATATTTATACAACAAAACCTTACAACAACTTATACAATACATTTTTTCTTTCTATCTCACTTTATCACATCATCCATCATATCTCACATTTCTCTCTTTATTGTAAATACTTGTAATTGTACAAATAGTATTTCTTTTTTAAAATATGATAATGATGATTTCTTATAGAAAAATGTATAACTATCAACTATACAAATGCAACTCAATCATTCACAACCAATTTTGTGGTCCAAATATAGCTTTTGTGATAAAAGAGAGAAATTAATTTCTAAAGCTGGTTTAATTTCCTCTTATTTGTATTTGTTGAAGATCTCGTGTTTTAGAAAGTAGAAACTGACCGAGACACGTAGGTCCAAGATGTGTGGGACTGCAACATGACAAAAAGATTTGTGACAAAGAAGTGCAAATCACATATCTTTACTTCATTTGAAGTGGTAGTAGCATTAGAGGGTAGTGCCACTTAATATGTGTAAGTAACATTAATTATCATTTCATAAAAAAAACATTATTATCAACTTATTATTTGACAAAAGAGAAATGGTATTTATACAATCAGGTCGTATAACAATAACATATAATACTGAGAGAGAAAGAGAAAGAATACAAAGAGTGTGTAAGATAATAAGATGTGATAATTAATGTGATGAAGAGATATGGAGAGAGAAAAAATGCGTATATGAATTATTGTATATAATAATGGTAAGAATTACATATCAATTGAAAAAAGAGACTACTGATGAACCAAATTGTCCTTTCGACTAAAAAGCAGAAATTGGGGGGGGGGGGGGGGGGGGGGGGCTCGTGTCGTGGTTGTTCATATTCTTAGATAATTTCATAATTTGCATAATTTTAGCCATTAGGCTTGTTTGGTGTGTTTCACTGAATTAGGATAATTTAAGACTTAATAATGATAAAATTTGATAAAGTTTAATATTGTGTAGTATTTGGTGTGGTATTATATAAGATTGAATAAGAAAAAAATTAATACTATTATTTTTCTTCATTAAAACACCTTATTATAAAGGTCATAATTAATATATATGACTTTCTTTAGGGTGCACAACCAGTTTAAAAGTTATTTCACCATAGACAATTATATTTTAACTATTAAATATTTTTAGGATTATTATCCATTGTTTTAAACTCAAATCTAAAGGTTAAACATGATCAGGCCGCTCTCATGAATAGAGATAAATGAAGAGAATTAACAAAAGAGAAAAAAAAAAAATCAAAGATACATAACAAAGAAATAGGACCCATTTGGCACATGCACATAGGACCCATTTTGCAAGCTGGACTTGAAATTTGAAGTCTAGTAGCAAGTGTTTACATGTTACCGTTATGTATTTTTCAAAACTTTTGCTAGGAACTCTAAGAAGAATGATCTATATTTGATTCATCGAAGCTTTGAATCCTCAGGTGAAATAGTAACTCAGGTGTATAGATCATTAGCACTTAAAATACACAACATGTTACATTTGTTTTAAGTAAATCATCTTTAACAGCATGACCTTCTAAAACTGGGAAAAATTGGAATACTACTTCTACTGCTACTGATATATATATACATGATGGGGTTGTGACGATTGTCACATTGAGTGAAATATAACAGCAGTTTACTGAAATATACAAATTGGAGTCCTTTTGCAACACAATCATAGTATTCATCTCAGTTGGGGTTGTGACGATTGTCACATGGAGTGAACATTTTCTTGATGGCCTCTTCCTTCTCATCAATGAAGTTAAAGAAGTTTACAACCACCTGGGAACAATGGCTGTTTGATGATTCTGAGGATGAAAGAAGCAACATCCTTTTGTCTTTGTTTGAAGCGGGCATATTGGCAAATCATTCGTAGCAGAAACAGCATAAGTGCAGCGAGAGAGACAACACCACATGAGAGATATAGTCCCCAAAAGCTAACCAAATGAAGTTGATCAGGCTTAGGATTGCTTTTCCTTTCTCCAGGACAACCCATCTTACAGAACCACTTCTCATGTATCTTTTGAAGCTCTCCACTCTCAGAGAGTTTCAAAATTGCTGTGGACATGTCAAGTGCAAGAGGAGAGTCTCTTTGAAAAGCCTGGTAATATATTGTTGCAAAATATGTCAGGAAATGCCACAAATAGATCACAACTAAAATAAGTTACAGACAAGTTTCACAATATCCATTGTTCAAAAACCAAATGACAAAAATGTAATTCTGGATTGTTGTATTAGCAGAAGTGCATGCCATGTCTAGCAATTCTAAAGATAAGCCTTTGTTTCGAAATAGAGATTTAAGAATTTTGAAAAATCATATATTGGAGAAAACTTTTCTTTTCAGAATTTTTCCTATTATATAAACAAACTTTCATTTTTTCCTGGTTAAGATGTATAGAACCTGTGTTGTAGGGAAATCTGGAGAACTTATTTTACACTTTGATGTTCTAGTCAGATGGACACTTACAAATCCCCAACTGCTTCTGGTAAATGGCTGTCCAATAATACCAAAATCAGTTTCTTTTGATAGAATAACTCCACATGTGGAAGCTCATCAATGACAGCTGCCACCCCTCCACCAGATGGCCCATTCCGCAGCGCGTACAGCATACTCCTCAGGGGAGCCTAAGGAAACAAGTCTTGAACTTGGTACATAGAGATTATCTGTCAGATAGCTGTAAGCAAAATGACCCTACTTGGTATCCAATAGGCCAGTTACTTGCAATCAAGCTATCAATTCCTGTGATGGGCGATGAAGCTGCTCCACTGTAAGAATTGAAGTCAAACTTGCTGTATAGCTAGCTGTGATCACCATCAGTAGAAAAAGCCAGACGATCATCACCATTTTAGAAAGTGAGCTTACTGTCTTCTCCTCTGTTTTCATGACAATGTGAAATGTTATTAGACCAAAGTGTAATGCAGTGCTAAGCACAAGAAATAAATTTGGTTCAATTTTATAGGTTTATATGGGCATACTGTAGGTAAAAGACACCAACTGACTTGCATTGTTGCATGACAATGCTGTAAATTAAGTTTCTACGTAGATAATAAAAATGCACTAATTCAAGTAAAAATGTGTGCATTGTGTAAAACTGATATTGACTGATAAAAGGCATTCTAAAAGAGAAAAACTAAACTTAAGATAAATCTTTGACTTTGAGGGGGGGGGGGGGGGGGGGGAGAGAGAGAATTTACTACTAAACTCACAAAAAGAAAGGGGGCAATGCTTGTTGACATTCTTTGGTCAACTCATTGAACCCATGGATTTTACAGACAGTGAATTATATGATGACCTCAAGAAAGAAAAAGGAAATAATAAACAAACTAATAGACTCTGGAGTCTAATGTTTTCTTACGATTTGTCTTAAACAGTGTTGAGAGGCTGAACCTGAAAACAAATAAACTGTATGGAGTTAGAATCTAAAACACAATATAAACAGTGGGGTATCTACTGCTTTTCAAATTCTATAAGCTAAGTATATTAGTGGTGAACTTCTAATAGCTGCTTCATCAGGAAAAGAAAAAAAAATACATACATATTTGTGAGTGTGTGTGTGTATGGCCAATATTGCATATCTTACTAAAAAGGCTTACATAAACATTGTCACGAGTTGCCTCTTAGGAGGACCACGGAAGTCATCAATTGACTCGGTGCTCAGAATCCATATAACCACTCCAATCATCATAAATGATGCAGCAATGACACACCACATATCTGCTGTGAATGGTTTGAGGAACACACCAAGAATTTGATCTTACACTGTTGATAGGAGCCACTATAACAAGGCTGGATGATGCAAAAGGCTGAGAAAAAAATCCACAATTTTTGTCCGGTTTGTTACAATTGCAATGTCTCCAACAACTGCATCATATATCTGAACCAAACATTCAATTGTAACAAGGTTATAAAAAACCCAACATTCTAATTACTAATTACAAATAAATGTAAAGTTGCCACCCAGAATGAAGGACCTAACTGAATTTTCTTATACTGGATAGCACTGGACCACACTGTGAACAAAAACCAATAGTGCCAAGACATGTTTCAATTTCTATCTCCTTCTATCCTCACACACTACCCCACTCCCCAAGAAAATAAAAACAACATGACTGTTTCACAATATTAAGGACCTTTAAGGTAAAATTATGCAAACTGTTGAGTGAGCTAAATCTTGTTATATGTCATCCATCTGAATATTTATACATAGCACAGTGTTCTTCAGTAAATCACTGTCTTTTAACTCATAAAAGCATGATTCCACATATGAACAATATCTAATAAAAACATGAACCAACAAACTTTGGGACTATTTCTTGTTTAATTGGTCTCTCACTTACATTGTCATCAATCATTTTCACAAGTGCATCATAATTGGGATTTGCGTTTACCATTCCCAACAGGCTTGAATGCATAAGGAACATCATATGGAATAAATCGAGGGCTTTCTTGAAGATATCAATGCAGTACCCCTGCATTTGATGGACTATCTTGCAGTTCAGTTACAAATTCAACAAAACTTGCTCGCTTTGGGACTCCAATTCTTAGTGGCTTTGCATTATCAGCAATCACCCAGCCACGTGGTCTTTCAGTCTTCCCACCTGGCCAAGTAATATTATCAAGCTCTGATCTTGGGAAATCCTGCTATGTCCTTTTCTTTAAGAACTTCATGGGGAACAACTGAAAATCCCGAATAACTAGACCAATAACCAACTGTAGTAATTTCCATCTTGATTGATATTGATAACATCATAACCACCACTTATGATATTTCTGTGTGGATTAAACCGAAGTTGACCACTCACACCAGTAAAATTTGATTTTGATAATATGTTGACCAGATCAGATCCACCAACAAAGACTTTGAGCTTCTCAAGCTGAATACCAATTCCTTCTGTTTGAGGCAGCTTATTATTATCATGAAGCAAGAAGGTAATATTATTATGTAGTTCTATAAATTTGTCAATTGAAAGTGGCAACTGCCCAAACTGTATCATAAGCATAAAATCCATAGGAGTTCAAACTAGTATTAGCTACACCTTCGTTTTGCATTTTTGTCCATCGAGAAACAAAAGCTCTTTTTTTCCTAGAATCTGGAATGTGTTGACGAAGACCAACAACCCCTTGGAGAACACTGAGAGAGGTCTGATTCACTGGGGATAATGAATCTAGGGTAGCAGAGAGCCAATCTGTGGCAAGCCAGACATAGTTATTGGCCATCATTTGAAGTTTGTGGGCAGCTGAAAAAATTCTCAATCTCGGATCTGGGTTTACATGAACAACATACACTCGAGGGCCGAACATTTGGATTGATTGAGCAAGTCAGTGACTTAATCCAGATCAAACTGAATACTCAAAGGTAGTTTGTGAGCAATTTCAATCTCCTTTCTTCAAGTTCATCACCCAAAGCAGATATTCCATTTCTTCCATATCATCATCCAAGTATATACAGCAATGACCTCTTTCCATCCATAAAAATCAATTAGGTTGGCCATTGCGGTCATTTGCTCAAGTCACTTTGTATAGTACGAAAAATAAAGGAAACTGAAGGGAGGATAGTGTTGGATCAGTGGCAAGCATATGAAATAAGAGGAACCTGGACAGCATCAGCAATTTGGGAAATTGTATGAGCCATGGCAGATGACTGTGGGCCAATTATGGCTGCAAACCCCTTGCTCAAGTATCTGAAAAGCTGTATATAGAGAAGGTTCAAGTTAGATAGTGTAAATTACAAGAACCCCAAATTTAAATTTGGAAATTTACATTCAATAGGGAAATGTTTATAAAGCAATGTTTGAGTAATAATAAAACCAGTGTAGCAGAATGAGAAATCAACAAGAACTGTAACCTCAGAAAGTGCAAAGCTGTCACCACTCACCAGGAATTCATAGTATGATACTAAAAGATACTATATCATAGTATCAAAAAGACACAATAAAACAAGCATGATGAAAGTAATATGCACAATAAAACATGGTCAAACAGAACATGAAAATTTTGATATTGGCTGAGATTTAAGACGCAACAAGTCAACAACAACATAGGAAAACTGACAGAATTCAAGCTCAAACATAGAAATCACAAAAAGGGCAGGGTTTTCTGTTCAACTAAAGCTTGCAACTCTAATAAATGAAAAATATAACATAACCAGCTCAATTCTTTATAAGAATTAAAAATCAACAAATGACAAATCAAAGTGGCATCATCTAATCATGTGAGATATCGTCTCTGACATTAATTGCTACACATATCCAAATTCACATATATAGAAAATTTGTCTTCTCAAATTATCAAGTTAAATTTGAAAAAAAAAAAGAAATAGAGAATAAGAAAAGTGTTAAGGTTCAGTGCTTGCCACCATTCCTGTTGATCCCAGAAAGCATTGCACATGCCATCACTCATTATCAAACTTGAGCTTCGTCCCGTTGAGAACTTTTGGGTCCGAATTGACATCAGAAACAGCCATTTCCATAGCTGCCTTCGCAGCTTTACCTATGACCGAATCGAAGGTGAAAATTGCACCAATGTTCACACTGGCAGGCCTTCCGCTATGAGCAATACCGCAAAGGAGGATTGCCCAAATCAAACCACAAGGTACAGAACCATAGATAGCTTCATACTTGACCCGGATTTGAAGTTACCCACCATCTTTCTATTTTTACCAAAAAGACCCAACTTGTCCACACCCAGCATCTGAAAGCACCAAAAAGTCATTGAAATGGACAAAAAGATTACACTTTGATGGGTGCCGCCAGATGAGGGTATCTGGAAAAAGCACTAGTAGAAAACCCTTTCAGCAAAAAGTTGTTGAAGTAAAGTAAGAGCATCGAAACTCTACTTTCATGATGAGAATCCAACGCAATAACTAGTTTTATCAAGAGGTCGCGGAGAAGAGAGCAATTGAAGCAAGTATGGTTGGGGATAGCAAGTATGAACAGTGGGTGTGTGAGAATGAGAATCCTCTCCGGGACATACTGGTACTATGAAGTTTGGTCCAAAGAATGATTGTAAAGCAGTGATAGTCTGACCACGATGGATGCCACCCAAATCAATCGTGTTTGCATTAACATATGTAAAATTGAGTTTGTCTAGATATGAGTTTGAATTAAAGTGATTTTGAAGTGAGTTTAAATTAACGTATTTTTTGTTTGGATAATAGACATCGGAAAAGTGATTTTATCTAAGAATATTGTTTGGATACCTTTTCTCATAATTGCTTTTGAAATGTATATTTATCAGAATGGGCTTTAATGTTCACGAACAATTATTTATATAAGATTGTATATTATATTTTTTTAATATAGATATATATATGAATAATGTTTTTCACTTTTCGAAATAAAATGCATATAACCCTATTAAAAACATTAAAAATTAGATGAAATAAATAACAAAAACATTAAATAAGCATAGCCATCAAATAGTATCTCTTAATAAAATTACAAATAAGAATGTAATATACCAATTTATGCAATATGCAGAGTTTGGTAGCGTGCAGTATAAGGATGTAATATACCAATTTATGCAAATGAAAGCATCATAAATGATAATTAATGAAAAGTTGCCGGTTTGGTGAGTAGAGATTTGGTGAGCACCTCCATCTAGCAGATTGTGTAGTGTCATGCAAATACATGGGTGGAATTTGCACTTAACAAGAGTGGGAAAAATTAAATAAATGAATGAAAAAAAAGGGTAAAAATGAAATAAATGAGTACCCAAAACTCATAATCACGTATTGGAAGATCCATAAGCTAGCCAGGACCGTATTAAAAAAAACGCACATAACTTAGCTTGAATCACTTCTGAAATGTAAACCAAACATCTTAGTCAAATCTTTTTTTCACGTTTGACCTCTTAGAAGTGCGTTTGTGAGTTGCCAACTCATTTCCAAACACACACTTTGTAACATCCCGCTTATTAGGCTAATATAACTTGTGAGATTAAAAAGTTAATCTGTGCATGTTTCTTTGAAAATTAAAAGTAACAAGTAGTAGAGTAAAAATCTAAGTTTTGGAGTCCTAATAGAACAAATCTAGGAGTTTAAGTCCCTGGTAATCGATTACCAAGAGTTAGTAATCGATTACCAGAGAGTCAGGTCCCTGGTAATCGATTACCAAGAGTTAGTAATCGATTACCGAGAGTCGGTCCCTGGTAATCGATTACCAGAGTTAAGTAATCGATTACCAGAGAGTTGGATTTTAGTAATCGATTACGAGGGTTAAGTAATCGATTACCAGAAGTCTGGATTCCAGTAATCGATTACCATGAGTGTAATCGATTACCAGGTTCCCAGAAGGGGTTCGTAAGTGTATTTTAGCTGTGAGTAATCGATTACCATATGTTGGTAATCGATTACTGAGCGGAAAATATATATACCAGGAACGTTTTTAAAATCAGAATTTTGGAGAAAACCTAACCTAGAGAGAGAAAGGGAGGAGTTCTAGAGAGAGAAAGTGACGAATCGACGTGGGAACGAAGGATTGAAGCTTGCATTCATCTCTTCTCCACTTCCTTGCTTGAATTTCTAGTTTAGGTGAGTAATCCTCACTTGATTGAGTAGGATAGAATTGGTCTCAAAGCATGCTCCCTACTTCTCCCTCTCCCATTCTCTGATTATACTGGATATTGATTGATTGTTTGTGTTTGTGATTGATTTTTGAACGTTTCGTGATGATTCTATTCGGATTGATTGAATTGATTTTCGACGTTCTTTGGTTTCGAAACTTTCGAATCGAAAGTTTCGAAACTATCGAAATGTCGAAACGCTTCCTTTTCTTCGATAAGAATTGTTCCGGATTGGAAAATAAGGATCGATAACTGATTTTGATATGGGAATTGATAAATATATGATATGGTTTTAATCGAGCGTTGAATCTCTTTGGTTTCGAAAGTTCGAAACTATCGAAATTGTCGAAACTATCGAGAACGCTCATTTTATCAATTTTGATTATCTAATGGGTTATTCGATTATGTTTTAAATTAAGGACTTCGGTCAATTATGGACTTCGGTCAAAATAAGAGAGGGTGGGATTCGTCCCCTGGGGAGATATCCCCTGTAGTCTGAGCTCGGGTCTAACTCTATAACGTGATGTGAACATGGCCTTTGGGCAAAGCATATAGTGTATCATGATGCATATGGATTATTGTATGTGAGAAGTAATGATTAAGTATAATTTGATATAATTGTCATAGATATCTGTTCCCTGCATTCATGCATTGAGTTTTATTCACTGAGATTTTTATCTCACCACACGATATGTGGTTTAATTTTAGATGTTCAGGTTCCTCCCCCTCGGGATACTCAGCCTCGGGAGTGATTAGTTTGGATACAGGAGCTTTGGATTTTGATTGTATATGACTATGCATATGTGTTTATATTTCTAAGTTATGTTTAGAAACTCATGTATTATGTTGTATTTGGAATTTATATGTATCCAGGACTTTGTAATATAAACTTTTGGGTAGTTAAGCTTGTTGAGTTGAAAGTTATTTTTATAATGTTTGATTAAATTATCAGGATATGTTGGAATTTTGATAATTTACAGAACAGGTCGATATTTAAAATGAAAGATCCTAAATTCTAAGTCTTGAATTTGGTTTCCAACGGATCAAATTCTGACTTATGAAATTTAGAGTGTTACATTTTGGTATCAGAGCAGTTCAATCCAATTGGACTGTGAAATTAGGATATTCTGTTGTTTGTTGATAATTTCTCATGTATTATTTTGTGAATTGAGAGACTGATCACCTCGATATTTACTTTATGATATGTAGAGAGTTATGGCAGGCAACAGGAGGGGTAGGCCAAGGGTTATTCATCCCTCTTCACCTTCTTCATCTTCTCAAGAACCTACACCGGACCCCATGGTGGCAGCACTTCAAGCTCTTACTCAAATGATGGGAGACCAGGCGGCTACCAATACACAATACTTCAAGAACTAGCTAGGCAACGCCCCGAACAACCACCACCTCCTACTGTGGATTTCTTTTCAGTAGGATTGTCTGAGTTCAGGAAGCATAATCCTCCACAATTCAACGGGGTATATGATCCTGACGTGGCAGCTGGTTGGCTTAAGGATCTGAATCGAATTTTTGATGTAATGAAGTGTTCCGATGAATCTAAGGTGGGGTTGGTTTTACATGATGAGAGGGGAAGCTGAAGATTGGTGGAAGACTGCAAAGATTCAGGCTGCAGAGGCAGAGGCTCCACTAACCTGGGAAGTATTTCAAAGTCTTTTCCTGGAGAAATATTTTCCAGCCACTATCAAAAGGCAGAAGGAGGCAGAGTTTCTACAACTCAAGCAAGGAGATATGACGGTAGGACAGTATGTATCGAAGTTTGAGGAGTTGTCAAAGTATTCACGCTACCTTAAGGCAGTCAATGACGAGGAGTGGAGGTGTACTCAGTTTGAGGGAGGTTTGAGGCCGGAATTGATAGATCGAGTTGCAGCCTTGGAAATCAGGAACTTCTCTACTTTAGTTGGTAAATGTTACATAGTTGAAAAGAATTGCAAGGGAGCTGTACCATCTTCTATACCACAAGAGATCAAGGGAAAGAGAAAGGTAGAAATTAATAATCAGGGTAAGAATTTCAAACCCAAGTGGCAAGGTAAACAATCTGTGGCAGTTCAATCTTCTCAGCGTAAGGATACTAGAAAGTGCTCGGAGTGTGGGAAGGAACATTTAGGGGAATGTTTAACCGGGAAGAACGTTTGTTATTTCTGCAAGCAAGCTGGTCACTTCAAGAAGGATTGTCCCAGAATTAAGGAACGCCAGAAGCCTCAATCAACTGGAAGAGTTTTTCACTCAGCGGTCAAGTAGCAGCTTCGTCAGATAATCTGCTAAGAGGTATATGCACCTTAGGGGAGAAGACTTTAATTGTATTGTTTGATTCAGGAGCATCACATTCTTTCATTTCTTTTGATTGTGTGAATAAGTTGAAGTTACCTACTGTTTCTTTACCCTATATCCTTAATGTTATAACTCCAGCTAAAGAAGCTATTTCTACTTCTCTTGTGTGTCTGAATTGTTCTTGATTATTCAAGAAAGAGCATCTGTGATTGATTTAATTTGTTTGCCTTTGACTGGTATTGAGATTATTCTGGGAATGGACTGGTTATCTTCCAATCAGGTGTTATTGGATTGTCTTAATAAAAAGGTTGTTTTTCCCGATCTTTCTATTCCTCCTAAGGAAAAACCACCCATTCTTTTGTCTAGTATTGCACAGATTTCCCAAAGTATCCATGACGGGGGTGAATGTTTTGTTTTGTTACTTTCCTCAACTTTAGAATCCAAGTTAGATTTGAGCAGTGTAGCTACCGTCCGGGAGTATCAAGATGTTTTTCCTAGTGAAGTTCTAACCCTACCACCTGAGCGAGAAATAGAGTTTACTATAGATTTGCTACCAGGTTCAGGACCTATTTCTAAGACACCTTACCGGATGTCTCCTTTAGAGCTTAGTGAACTTAAGAAACAATTAGAAGATTTGTTAGAAAAGGGGTTCATCAGGCCTAGTGTTTCTCCTTGGGGGCTCCAGTGTTTGGTGAAAAAGAAAGATGGGAGTATGAGACTATGTGTAGATTTTAGACAATTGAATAGGTTACAATTAAGAATAAATATCCCTTGCCCAGAATAGATGACCTTTTAGATCAGCTTAGAGGTGCCTCAGTGTTTTCCAAGATAGATTTGAGGTCAGGATACCATCAGATTAGGATAAGGAAGGAAGATGTTCATAAAACAGCTTTCAGAACTAGGTATGGGCACTACGAGTATTTGGTGATGCCATTTGGTGTCACCAATGCGCCGGCAGTGTTCATGGACTACATGAATCGAATCTTCCGACCTTTCCTAGACAAATTTGTTGTTGTATTCATAGATGATATCTTGATCTATTCCTATAGTTTGGAAGACCATGAGCGACACCTAAGGCTTGTACTAGAAGTTTTGAGGGAAAAGAAATTATTTGCAAATCCGGGGAAGTGTGAGTTTTGGTTGAATAGTGTCCATTTCTTAGGTCATGTGATTTCAGGAGAAGGAGTGTCAGTTGATCCCATTAAGGTAGAGTCCGTTCTTAAGTGGGAAAGGCCTAGGACCGTCACTGAGATTAGAAGTTTTCTAGGTTTAGCTGGCTATTACAGGAGATTCATCAAAGGATTCTCCCGTTTAGCATTGCCTCTCACAAGATTGACTCGAAAGGGTCAAGCCTTTGTGTGGGACAATGGCTGTGAGCAAAGTTTTATAGAATTAAAGAATAGGTTAACTAGTGCCCCGGTATTGGCATTACCTGATGTGTCTAGAACCTTTGAGGTGTTTGTGATGCCTCTGGGAAGGGACTAGGGGTGTTCTTATGCAGGATAGGAGAGTAGTAGCATATGCATCTAGGCAGTTGAGGCCTCATGAGGAAAATTATCCTACCCATGACTTAGAATTAGCTGTTGTGGTATTTGCCCTCAAAATTTGGAGGCATTACTTGTTTTGTGAGGTTTGAGGTCTTCAGTGATCACAAGAGTTTGAAATATCTTTTTGATCAGAAAGAACTCAACATGAGGCAAAGGAGGTGGATGGAATTTCTTAAGGATTATGATTTTGAGTTAAAATACCATCCAGGTAAAGCCAATGTAGTGGCTGATGCTCTCAGCAGGAAATCCCTGCATGTGTCATCTTTGATGATACATGAGATGAGTCTTTTGGAGAAGTTTAGAGATTTGAATCTAAGGGTAGAATTGGGAGTAGGTAGCATTCAGATGTACAGGTTAGAAATTTCTAGTGAGTTTCAGACTCTGATTAGGGAAGCTCAGGGTTCGGACCTTGACCTTCAAAGTAAAAAGGGGCAGTTAGGATTCTCGGAGTCAGATGAGGGAATGATACTTTTTCAAGGGAGAATCTGTATTCCTAAGGGGGGTAGAGTAAACAGTTGGTGTTAGAAGAGGCCCATAAAGGTAAGATGTCTATACATCCTGGTTCCACCAAGATGTATCAAGATTTAAGGAAGAAGTTTTGGTGGGTAGGTATGAAAAGAGAGAGCTGAGTTTGTGTCTAAGTGCTTGACTTGTCAGCAAGTGAAAATAGAACATCAGAAACCATCCGGTATTCTGTTACCTTTAGAGATCCCTGAGTGGAAATGGGAGAGCATAGCTATGGACTTTGTGGTGGGACTACCTCGAGTCCAAGCTGGGTTTGATACCATTTGGGTTATAGTGGATCGTCTAACTAAGTCAGCTCATTTTCTTCCAGTTAAGAATACCTTTTCCCTAAGTAAATTAGCTGAACTGTAGTTAGGAGATTGTCAGATTACATGGTATTCCTTCTAGTATCATTTCTGATAGGGACCCCAGGTTCACCTCAAGGTTCTGGAATGCACTACACCAGTCATTCGGGACTAAGCTTAGGTTTAGCACCGCTTATCACCCTCAGACTGATGGTCAGTCAGAGAGAACTATCCAAACCTTAGAGGACATGTTGAGAGCCTGTGTGCTAGAAGAGTCGGGCAGTTGGGATAGATACTTGCCACTAGTAGAGTTTGCCTACAATAATAGTTTTCATAGCAGCATAGGCATGGCACCATATGAGGCCCTGTATGGTAGGAGATGCAGATCTCCTTTGTGTTGGCATGAGGTCGGTGAGAAGGCCCTTTTAGGTCCAGAATTTGGTTCAGGAAACCTCAGAGAAGATTAGAACCATTAGGGAAAAACTTGTTACTGCCCAGAGCCGTCAGAAAAGTTATGCTGACACCAGAAGGAAGGATTTAGAGTTTGAGGAAGGGGAACATGTGTTTTTAAGAATAACTCCTGTCATTGGTACAAAGAAGTCTGTGAAATCTAGAAAACTGAGTCCCAGGTTCATTGGTCCATTTCAGATCATGCAGAGGGTTGGCCCTCTTGCATACAAAATTGCACTTCCACCTCATTTGTCCAAAATTCACAATGTTTTTCATGTGTCCAAATTGAGAAAATATGTGTATGATCCTTCTCATGTGCTATCTTTTGAACAAATACAATTAAAGGACAATCTCACCCTACCTGCAAGACCTGTTCAGATTATTGACAGAAGTGCCAAGACCCTGAGGAGTAGAGATATTCCTTTGGTTAAGGTGGTTTGGCAAGGTTTGTCTGTGAATGAAGCTACATGGGAAAAGGAGGATGTTATCAGAAAACACTTTCCTAGCCTTTTTGAATAAGGTAAGATCATTTTTACCTTGTGTTTACAATTTTAGGGACAAAATTTCTTTAAGGGGGGTAGAATGTAACATCCCGCTTATTAGGCTAATATAACTTGTGAGATTAAAAGGTTAATCCATGCATGTTTCATTGAGAATTAAAAGTAACAAGTAGTAGGGGTAAAAATCTAAGTTTTGGAGTCCTAATAGAACAAATCTAGGAGTTTAAGTCCCTGGTAATCGATTACCAAGAGTTAGTAATCGATTACCAGAGAGTCAGGTCCCTGGTAATCGATTACCAGAGTTAGTAATCGATTACCAGAGAGTCGGTCCCTGGTAATCGATTACCAGAGTTAAGTAATCGATTACCAGAGAGTTGGATTTTAGTAATCGATTACGAGGGTTAAGTAATCGATTACCAGAAGTCTGGATTCCCAGTAATCGATTACCATGAGTAGTAATCGATTACCAGGTTCCCAGAAGGGGTTCGTAAGTGTATTTTAGCTGTGAGTAATCGATTACCATATGTTGGTAATCGATTACTGAGCGGAAAATATATATACCAGGAACGTTTTTAAAATCAGAATTTTGGAGAAAACCTAACCTAGAGAGAGAAAGGGAGGAGTTCTAGAGAGAGAAAGTGACGAATCGACGTGGGAACGAAGGATTGAAGCTTGCATTCATCTCTTCTCCACTTCCTTGCTTGAATTTCTTGTTTAGGTGAGTAATCCTCACTTGATTGAGTAGGATAGAATTGGTCTCAAAGCATGCTCCCTACTTCTCCCTCTCCCATTCTCTGATTATACTGGATATTGATTGATTGTTGTGTTGTGATTGATTTTTGAACGTTTCGTGATGATTCTATTCGGATTGATTGAATTGATTTTCGACGTTCTTTGGTTTCGAAACTTTCGAAACTATCGAAAGTTTCGAAACTATCGAAATGTCGAAACGCTTCCTTTTCTTCGATAAGAATTGTTCCGGATTGGAAAATAAGGATCGATAACTGGTTTTGATATGGGAATTGATAAATATATGATATGGTTTTAATCGAGCGTTGAATCTCTTTGGTTTCGAAAGGTTCGAAACTATCGAAATAGTCGAAACTATCGAGAACGCTCATTTTATCAATTTTGATTATCTAATGGGTTATTCGATTATGTTTAAAGATTAAGGACTTCGGTCAATTATGGACTTCGGTCAAAATAAGAGAGGGTGGGATTCGTCCCCTGGGGAGATATCCCCTGTAGTCTGAGCTCGGGTCTAACTCTATAACGTGATGTGAACATGGCCTTTGGGCAAAGCATATAGTGTATCATGATGCATATGGATTATTGTATGTGAGAAGTAATGATTAAGTATAATTGATATAATTGTCATAGATATTGTTCCCTGCATTCATGCATTGAGTTTTATTCACTGAGATTTTTATCTCACCACGCGATATGTGGTTTAATTTTAGATGTTCAGGTTCCTCCCCCTCGGGATACTCAGCCTCGGGTGATTAGTTTGGATACAGGAGCTTTGGATTTTGATTGTACATTGACCTATGTATATGTGTTTATATTTCTATGTTATGTTTAGAAACTCATGTATTATGTTGTATTTGGATTTTATATGTACCCAGGACTTTGTAATATAAACTTGGGGTAGTTAAGCTTGTTGAGTTGAAAGATTATTTTTATAATGTTTGATTAAATTATCAGGATATGTTGGAAATTTTGATAATTTACAGAATAGGTCGATATTTAAAATGAAAGATCCTAAATTCTAAGTCTTGAATTTGGTTTCCAACAGAATAAATTCTGGCTTATGAAATTTAGAGTGTTACACACTTAATGTCATTTTTTACACGTTTAATACACAAAAAGTTGCATTGGAGACAATAATTATTACACTCGCACATACAAGTTCATGTTTGGTGATCACTCGAAATTTTTGTTCAATCTCCTTTTAATAAATTCATGAAAAACAAATTTAATCATAAAGGACATGTAGTTGTTCCTTGTGAGTATTTTCTCAATGGAATATGTAATAGTTAGCTATGCTAGTTTTATACAATGAGTCGCCATGTGACCTATTTGTTCAAAATTTTAGGGGGCAAAGGTCTTAATTAAAGTGATTCATGTATTTAAGTTTTAAAATTTTTATCTTTATTTTTATCTTTCTTTTTATATTTTAAAAAAGATATTTCAGTAAAAATATTATTAATTTAATTTTTGTTTTCTTATAATCAGAGACGGATCTATTTAGTAAATTGTGGGGGCAATGTGCGGGCAGTTGCCCCCACAAGTATTTTTGTACACACATATGTAGTCCCATTTTTTTATAGTAATATTTTTTAGCACTTAATTTTTTATCTAATAAAGAATTAGAGGAAAATTATTACTTAATCTTAGTTTTTTTATCTCAATTCATGAAACTAAATGTGAAAATTGTCAATATTAAAACATGGATTAGAGAAACAATTAAAAATATCATTTAAAGCCAGGAGATATTGTCAATAATAAAGATTTTTTTACATGTATCACTTGAAACAACCTCTGTTGGTGTCAATAATAAAGATTTGATACATATATTCATACTTTAAAATAGTATTATATTATATTTTTTAACAATATATACACACACATAATATATAATGTGTGTGTGTATTTGTATCCTCGTTAGCAACATAAATCTGCGGCTTCCCAAGGTCATTTTTTCAAAAACAACTCCTTGTTGTTGTGGGTTGAACGTGGATCTGTATTCTAGGGAACGCACTCCAAACAAGCACATATGTATGTTATTCCCACAATTTAAAACTTCTGGATCTGTCACTGCTTACAATCATTAAAGTCATAATGAGTATTGGGTCAGTGATATCATCTTTAAATGTATTTTACTAATGGATGAATCGAGACACTTATTCCTCCTACATTGCATTTAGATTTTGACTCTTTATTTTCCTGAACATTAGAAAATGTCACTAATATATTCATAACCTTCATTGATTCAAATTTCAAATTTATTTTTCATCTGTTTTTTAAATTTAATTTTCTTATTTATTTTCTAGGTTATGTGTGCACATTAAGAAGAGAGGAAAAGTTTTAGTATTATTTTTTCTTCTCTTTTTTTTTATAGTTTGGCTTTTTCTCACAAAAACATTGGTTTGGTTTTAAAAACATTGGTTTGAAGAGTAATAAATGAAAAAAAGAAAATAAGGGATATAATATAAATGTAAGTAAAAGTTTTCTTAAAATTAAAATATCAATAATTTTCTTAATTCATGTGCACAACTTTAAACATCACGAAATCAAATAAAGGGAGTATAATTTACAAATCTTAAAATTATCCATTACATATATTTAATACATCTTACACACACATATTTTTTTTAAAGTACACGTATATATTCAAATATATGAAATTACTTTTAAAAATATTTTCAAAGTACTTTTCAAGTTTTCCCTTTTCCAAATATCCTTCACTTAAGTATAGTCATTTCTTTTGTCTTAAATGTTTTAAATAATGGTGGTGACCCCTCTTCCATCAATAATTTCTTTATTTGTTTGATCCCAAAAATTAAAAAGCCCAGGCACACTAAAGATTTTAGACCTATAACATTGTGTAATGTAATTATGAAATTGATTACAAAAACAATTGCAATAGGATTAAAATTTATCTTCCAATATTGTGAGTTGTAACCAAAGTGCTTTTGTTTCGGGGAGATTAATTACTGATAATGCTCTTTTGGCCTATGAAAATTTCCACTTCATGAAAAAAAAAATCAAAAGGCAGGATGGGGTATGTTGGGCTTAAGCTAGATATGGCTAAAGCCTATGATAGAATGGAATGGTCTTTCCTTAAGAATGCCCTTATGTCAATGGGTTTTCCTATCTCTCTGACTGATCTTATTATGAGATGTGTCACTGTGGTTTCTTGTTCCGTGCTATTAAATGGAAACCCTTGTGAAACTTTTAATCTTGGAAGGGGTCTTAGGAGGGGAGACCCTTTATCCTCATATTTGTTTATTCTATGCTCTGAAGTTTTTTCGAGCTTAATATTAAAAGCTCAGCAAGAAAAGTCTCTCCATGGAATCAACATTGCTAGGAGAGCCCCGGAAATCACTCATCTTTTCTTTGTTGATGATAACATCTTATTTTTCCGGAGCAGTGATAGGAGATAGTTGTGGTCTTAGAAATCTTATGTCAGTATCAACAGGCTTCTGGCCAATTAATTAATCTTGACAAATCTGAGTTATCTTTCAGCCGAAATGTTCGTGAAGAGAGAAAGATCTTGATCCAAAGATGGATGCAAATTAAGGCAGTTGATAACCATTCCAAATACCTGGGTCTCCCTACTTTCGTTGGTAGGTCGAAAAAGCAGTTTTTGAATTTGTTCAAGAGAGAGTTTGGAAGAAGCTAAGGGCTTGTTTGGTTTGCATTTTTATTTCCTGTTTTCATTTTGTTTCCTGTTTTCTAAAATTTTACAAAGGAAAAACTGGAAATGCTGGAAATGATGATTTTTTGTTTCTAGTATTTCCAGTTTTTCCTTTGTAAAATTCCAAAAAACAAAAAACAAGAAATGAAAACAGAAAATGGAAACGCAAACCAAACAGACCCTAAAAGGGTGGAAAGAAATTTTTTTATCTAGAGCTGACAGAGAGGTTTTAGTGAAAACAGTTGTCCAAGCTATTCCATACTACATTATGGGGTGCTTTCTTCTACCTAAAGCTGTTTGTGATAAAATTGAAGCAATGATTGGTAGATTCTGGTGGGAGAATAAAATGGAGAAAGGAAAATTCACTAGACTCGATGGGACAATTTGTGCCTAAGTAAAAAATCAAGAGGTATGGGCTTTAGAGATTTTCAAGCCTTCAATTTAGCTCTGTTAGCTAAACAAGGTTGGCGCATTATTACTCAACCTCTTTCACTGGTGAGTTCGGTCTTGAAGTCGCGTTACTTTCCTCGGGTCCCGTTTTTGCATTCTCCAGTTGGCTTTAATCCGAGCTACACGTGGCGAAGCATCCACAACTCCTCTTGGATCCTGAAGAAAGGTGGCTACTGGCGGATTGGTGGTGGTAATGAGGTTAGCATTTGGTATGATAGCTGGATTCCCTCCCAATTGGGACGTTTGCCTTGGGGCCCGCCCAATTATCACTTAGCAAATGCCAATGTCTTTGAGCTTATTGACCAAGATGTCTGTGCCTGGAAGGCTGACCTCGTTGAGACGACCTTCTTGCCGAAGGTAGCAGAACAAATATTACGCACACCTCTTCCTACAACGCCCCAAGAAGACAAATTTTGTTGGGGAGAGGTGAGATGTGGGCTATATAGTGTCAGGTCTGGTTACCATGTTGCATTACAAATGTTCAGAGGAAGCCCATGAAGATAATAATCACTCTCTACCACCGAATTTTAACTAGAAGAAGCTTTGGGCTTTGCCTTGTCAACCTAAGCAACTGCATTTCATATGGAGACTCCTTCAGGGAACCCTTCCAGTGAGAAATAACCTCATCAAAAGAGGAGTCCAATGTGACACACAAGGTGTGAGGATACTGCTGAAACTGAGGACCACTTATTCCGGGATTGCCCTTGGGTTGCTGATGCTTGGGTCCAATCGCCCCTGAAGTTGATAGTTCAGACCCTTCCACCTGACTCTCTTAGCAAGTGGATCAATGATCTCATTTCATCAGGACTTGAAGAAAAACCTGCCTCTATATCGCGATGTGTCATGGTTTATGGTTTGCGAGGAACAAAAAATTTTTTGAAGGCCGAGAGGTCCCTCTACAAAGCATTTTCTCCAAGGCTTGTGAGTCAATCATTAACCCATGTTCAGGTGTAGATCGTCAGCTGCCTGCACTGGCCTCAAATACAATACAGGAACATAATTGGGTGGCTCCCCCCACGGGATGGTACAAAATTAATTGTGATGTTGCTATGGCTGCTGCTGGAAACTGGGGCATTGGCATCATTGCTATTAGAATTCACAAAGATAGAAGACTGAAATTCATTCTGTTGTATTATTAATTGAATAGAGAAGCTGGTCTTATATACAAGAGAGGAAAAAGGGAAAGGAAAACTGAATAGAACAGAAAAACTGAATATAACAGAATTACAGTTTTCTGTTTTACAAGATAAAACTTGTATCCTGTGCGATGTGGGACTATCAAGCTCCCTGCTGCTTCTGTTTCTCTTCCAACTTCTGTTTCTCTTCCAATACCCCCCCAAGCTGCGGGGTGGAAAATATTCAACACCCCAAGCTTGGAAAGATAAGAGAAGGTCTTTGGCAACAAAGCCTTGGTGAAAAATCTGCTAACTGCTCTGAAGAGGAAACGGGAAGAAGGCTGAGTAACCCAGACTGAACTTTATCACGAACTACATGACAATCAATTTCCAGGTGTTTTGTCCGTTCATGGAAAACGGGATTATGAGCAATATGAATAGCACTTTGATTGTCGCAAAAGAGAACCGGAGACTTGGAGCAAGAGATATGGAGATCTTGAAGCAGAAATTGGAGCCACTGTAACTCACAACTTGCAGCTGCAAGAGCCCTGTATTCAGCCTCTGCTGAAGACCGAGCAACAGTAGTCTGCTTCTTTGAACGCCAACTAATGAGAGAGTCTCCAATGAAGAAACAGTACCCAGATATGGACCGCCTAGTATCAATGCAACCAGCCCAATCAGCATCCGAGAAGCCCTTTATCTGGAGAAAAATTACGTGGGAAGAATAAACCAACCCGGGTCTTTCTTCAAATAGCGCAGTATTCTCATGGCTGTTTTATGGTGAACTTGAGTGGGTTGAGCCATGAATTGGCTAATCTGCTGTGTAGCAAAAGCTATATCTGGTCTAGTGGATGTAAGATAGAGAAGGCGACCTACCAACCTTCTATAGGAGGAAACATCTGAAAATGAAGAACCAGAATCCTGATGAAGTCTGATTGCTGGATCTAGAGGAGTGTTAGCTGGCTTACATTCAAGTAGAGAAGCATCATGTAACAATTCTAGGCAATACTTGCGTTGGGAAAGTGAAATCCCAAGAGAGGATTGAGCAACTTCAAAACCAAGAAAGTATTTGAGAGTTCCCAAATCCTTTATACCAAAAGCCTGCTGTAATTCCTTCTTGACATAAGAGAATTCAGATAGAGTGTTTCCAAAAATTAAAACATCATCCACATAAACTAGCAAACCAGTGAAAGATGAGCCAGAAAATTTCAGAAATAGAGAGTGATCAGCTGTAGCTTGATGGTAACCCAGGTTAATGAGGAAATGGGAGAGTTTATCATACCATTGGCGACTTGCTTGCTTGAGGCCATAGAGGGACTTGATAAGCTTGCAAGCCTTGGTGGATGAGTTAACAGACATCCCTTGAGGAATGCACATGTAGATGTCTTCCTTGAGGTCACCATGTAAGAAGGCATTATTTACATCAAGTTGATGTAAATGCCAATTATGTTGGGCAGCTAGAGCAAGAACAACTCGAATTGTGGTAATTTTGGCAACAGGAGAAAAGGTATCTAGATAGTCCAGTCCTTCAATCTGAGTATACCCCTTAGCAACTAATCTTGCTTTATATCTCTCAATGGAGCCATCAGCCTTCCTTTTTATTTTATACACCCACTTACTGCCTATGGGAATAACCCCTGGGGGTAAATCCACAAGTGACCAAGTTCCATTGATTTCAAGAGCTTGATTTGATTTCTGCATTCATGGCTTCTTTCCAACAGTCGAATTTGCTAGCTTCTGCATAGGATGTAGGTTCTTTTTCTTGATCAAGGGCTAGGCTGTATGCAGCATGTGAAGGTGATAAATGATCAAAGGAAGTATAAGAAGAGAGAGGGTAAGATTTACCTGATTGATTCACCTGAGATGAAGTATTTGAATTGCATTGATAATCTTGCAGGTAAGAGGGAGGCCTTGTTATTCTGGTAGATTTTCTGTTTGTAGGGATTTGAGATAAAACTGTGAATCTGGGCAGATAGGTAGGGATGCAGGTGCTGACCCTGTGCTTCTGTTTGAGGTGTTTCTGTTTGAGGTGAATTAGGTAGTGGTATAGGAAATGAATTAGTAGCTTCTGTTTGAGGTGAGGTATATGGATGAATGGCAAATGATTGGTGAAAACAGGATCTGGAATGTAAGAGGGGGTTGACTCATCAGCATTGCATATGGCATTATTGGACCAAGGGAAAATAAACTCTTCAAATTGAACATTTCTGGATACAACTAATTGGATTTTATGAAGATCAAATACAATATATCCCTTGGTTCCTGATTTATAACCCAAAAAACACATTTGTGACTTCTAAGATCAAATTTTGATCGGTTAGATGTAAGGGTAGATATATAACACAAACAACCAAAACTCTAAGATAGGACAATTCTGGTTTGTGACAATATAGCATCTATAGGGAGACTTAGAACTTAATAGAGGTGTGGGAATTCTATTTATCAAATGTACAGCATGTGCTGCAGCCTGTCCCCAAAAATATTTGGGAAGATGAGCTTGAAACAGTAGGGCTCTGGCTATATTAGAATATGTTATGTCTTCTCTCTACTCTCCCATTTTGTTGGGGAGTTTCACACAAGATCTTTGATGGATTATACCCTTTTCTTGATAAAAGGAATTGAGTAAAATTCTCTGCCATTGTCTGACCTTATAGCTTTATGGTAATATTAAATTGGTTTTCAATCATGTGAACAAAATTTTTAACATGATGTTGAGTCTCAGTTTACTTTTTAAGAAAATTATCCATATGTATCTACTGTAATCATCCAAATAGTGAGAAAATACTATGCTTATGTATAGTACTTACTCTATAAGGACCCCAAATATCCATGTGGATTAAATCAAAGGCCTGCTGGCATTGTGAGTACTAACAGAAAAAGGAAGTTTTTTTGTTTTGCAAAGTGACAAATGTCACACACATGTCTTTATTTGAACCAGTAGAGAGGGATACAAGCCAATCAGAATATCCATTCTAGAAGTAGAAATGTGCCCTAATCTATAATGCCATAAAGTTGAACTGGGGAAAGAATGTAGTGCTTGCTGTTACATTGCTAATTTTGGTTTTTGACAGTTGAGAAATCCTTTGGAACAAGAATATGATACAATCCATCTACCATCTCAGCTGAACCAATCATCCTCAAATTGTTCAAGTCCTGTATAAGGCAAAAATTTGGTAAGAAAATCAAGGTACAGTTAAGGGAAGAAATGAGCTTGGATACTGAAATGAGATTAATTGAAAAATTAGGCAAGTACAGGACTTGTGTAAGATGCAGATTTTGGGTAATCTTTACTATACCAACATGTGTAGCAAAGGTACTATTACCATTAGGTAATTTCACTAAATGGATTATTTGTGAGGGGTTCAATGGTTGTAAACAAGTTCTGGTCAGAGCAAATGTGATCTGTTGCTCCAGAGTCAAGAATCCATGAGGTTGTTGCTGTCTTATTTATGGCAAAAGCAAAGGTATTACCTGGATGGGAAAGATGTTGGTTATTAGTGGTGGTGTTTGAGGTTGTGATTGCTGCTACTTGACTGGATGCAGAGCTAGTGCCACCTGAAGATTGAATCAAAGCCATGACTGCTTATATTGCTCTCCTGTCAATGAAAATTGATGTTGTGATTCTTCATTCTTTTCAACAATTTCTTCATATTCAGAACTCTCTCCAATCATGTTATTTGCAGATGCTGTGTTAAAATTCTTCCCACGAAAACCTGCTGGGTATCCATGTTTCTTGTAACACACTTCAACAGTGTGACCATTCTTCCCACAATAACTACAAATCTTGAAGCTACCTCGACCACCATATCCACTCTGCCTCTTCCAAAGGGTTTCTTTCCATCTATTGCATTAACAAAGACCTGTGAATCTTCATTGTTTGAGGAATTAGCAGATAAAATTCTTCTTTCTTGCTGTACAACTAAAGAAAAAGCTTTGTCTATGTCTGGAAAGGGATCCATCATGAGTATTTGTGTTCTAACTGCCTCAAATTCTTCATTCAGCCCACTCAAAAATTTCATTATGCAATCCTCCTGTCTATACTCTTTTCCTTCTCTAGTGGATACAAACACATTTAACTGAACATGCACAATCATGAAAGGGTCTAAAATTTTCAAGTTCATCCCACAGAGATGTGAGTTCTGTCAAGTATTGGGTTACTGTACTTCCACCTTGCTTTAACATCATCAATTCTTGTTGAAGATTAAAAATTCTTACCTTGTCAGCTTGTGAAAATCTTTTCTTTAACAGGTTCCATGCAACAGCAGCACTTTCAAGACATTCAATAATTTTGGCAATTGTAGGTTCTACCGAATTAAAAATCCAAGCAAGAACAAGATTGTTACACCTTTCCCAGGCATCAAAACTGGGATCAAAATCAGAAGATGGCATTGGAAGGCTTCCATTAACAAATTTCAATTTATTTTTGGAGATAAGAATCCTTTTCATTGCTCGTGCCCAACTGTGGTAATTTTTCTCTATAAGTAATGAAGAAACAAGAGAAGCGGAAGCATTTTCACCTGGATGAATGTAGTATATGCTGAGGGGATCAAGTGCAGGGTTCTGAATAAGAGGGTGCCAGCACCATTGTTGACACCACTATTGCTTGAACTTCCTCTGTTAACCATGACTGCAGAAATTCACGAAGCTCTTGAAATCTAAGAGCTTTGATACCATATTAGAATTCACAAAGATAGAAGACTGAAATTCATTCTGTTGTATTATTAATTGAATAGAGAAGCTGGTCTTATATACAAGAGAGGGAAAAGGGAAAGGAAAACTGAATAGAACAGAAAAACTGAATATAACAGAATTACAGTTTTCTGTTTTACAAGATAAAACTTGTATCCTGTGCGTGTGGGACTATCAAGCTCCCTGTTGCTTCTGTTTCTCTTCCAACTTCTGTTTCTCTTCCAATAATTGCTAGAGACTCAGACAGATTTGCTATCGTTGCTACAACTCGGATAATAGAGACTCTTGTGGATGTGACACTAGCGGAGCCAATGGGATTAAGACTAGCAATGCAATTTGCTTTGGATTTATCATTAGAGGATGCAATTTTTGAAACTGATTGCAAGGTGGTGGTGGACCAACTGGTGCAAAAATTCTTTCATAGGTCATATGCTGGTTTTGTAATTCAAGATTGTTCTAGTTTGGGGTCTAATTTTAGGAACCGTAACTTTCGTCATACACGTAGGAATAGTAATTTTGCTACTCATTTCTTAGCTAAGTTTGCTTGCTCAAATCCAGTAATCTCTTGGATTGAAGAAACTTCTGATTGTATTTTCTCAGTTGTGGCTGTGGATATTTGTCCCGGTCCTCCTTAATTTATCATGATACTCTTTTCGTAAAAAAAAGTATGGTCTATAAATTTTTGGAAATTATTAATCCTATTGCAATGACTATAGACTGCATGTTTATTTTAGATAATGAAGTTTTAGAATAGTCACTAAATCAGAAACAACATTGATATGCTTAATGTCTCTTTTAATACGAAACTTAGAATCTAATCTATTTATGTATAAATACAATTTATAAATGTTAAGAACATTTTCTCGGTATAGAAGTGTTAAGAACATTAATTATATATATTTAATAATATATATATATATATATATATTAATATATGGGTGGAGATCAACTTACTCCAGGAGTAACTCTGACAAAGTTACTCCGCTTAATACTTCTTATAGAATGTGAATTTAACAAATCTAATCGTTGATTAATTTGATATTAATATGATGATTATGCACACCAAACTTTAGATTAATCGGACATTCATAGGTATGTAATTTTAGAGTGAACATTTACTTATATTTTAAAAAGTATATTGCACGTTAAATTGAAGTGATTTGGTGAAACATTAAATGATTTTTAAATTTTATGAAATTTTGTAGGTTTGATCTACTTAATGAAAACTGGTAATATGACGTTGGATTGATGAAATTCAATGTTGATAAGAAGTTATTAAGCAGAGTAACTTTACCCAGAGTTACTCCTAGAGTAAGTTAATCCCCACCCTATATGTATATATTCAAATATAAGAAATTACTTCAATATATTCAAGTATATGGTATTACTTCAAAAAATATTATACATTTAAAAACCATTTTTCATCTTTAGTTAAAAATAATAATTTATCAAACAAATATTCTCTATATTGTCTATTAATACTTTTCATGATTTTTTTTTCAAATATCCTTCTCTTAAATTTTTGGAAATTGTTAATCTTTTAACCTCTTGCAATGAATGGTTGTCACTTATAGATTGTATGTTTATGTTTTTTTCTCCACACAGTAAAGTTTCATAAAATTCATTAAATCAAAATCAATATTGTTATATTTTTAATATCTTTTTTAATATATAGTGGTAGGTTATGTTCGAGTGTGAAACTCGGACTTGGATGCTCCAAGGATCTCGGATTCAGGGCTCTCTGTGATCTCGGACTCAGAATTGAACTCTGGTGATTCTCTCTACTCTATCCACGGCGGGGAAGTACCTACAAAGATACTCCAACGCCCAAGTCAGCTTCAGCCCTAATAGAGCATAGTAAATGAGGTAAGTAATGCGTTCATGACCTCTAACATTACCAATATTTATAGGGGAATATTTGGGGATTTGAACCTTGGACTTTTACCCATGAGATTTGATTTGATACGGAAATGTACGGACGCGTCCACGGTACTGCAAAATTAGGGTTTACCCTGGTTTCTGGGTTGGGCCGACTTGCACTCTTGGGTTGACTTCGTGTACTTGATGATTTCAGGACCTTATTGGGCTGACTTGCGCAAACCAAATATTAATGGTATGTTATAGATGCCCCACACATGAGCCGAGGTGAAATACGAAATGAAAGTCGGTTTAAGCTTCTCCCAAAAATTTAATTCATCTTATTAGTCTTCCATCATACTTATATCATATTAAATTCCAATATATCATATTAAAGTCCAAATCCATATATGTAAATAGAGCCCTTATAAGAGTTACTATTGATATTAGGGAAATGCTAGCAAGTGCCTAAGAGCATTGCTAATTAAGAAATCAAAGTTAGAAAAATTTTATTGAACGGTGAACATTTAATATTATAATGCAATTAATACTGTGATTTCTAATAAAGATATACTATATATGAATTCCTTAACCAATATCCTTAGGGCACTCGTTAGCGAGACCCTTAATATTATTATACATAAACTTATAATATAATACTCCCTTAGTTTGTTCACTTTTTAGCATTTTGTTAATTTTGCTTTGTTCATGTTATTGGCATTTTTATGAAATCAATGACTAATTAATGCTATTTTCCACCTTTATCCTTTGCAATTAATGTTGTTTAGTTGAATACCAACAGGAATTGGTTCAAGTGGTACATATTTGATTCCCCTTAAGCAAGGTCTCGGGTTCAAGTTTTGTGGATGGAAAAAAATCCTGCTAGGAGAGCTAGCTCCACCATGATGTGGATGTTCCCAACTCGAACAGGATTGTCTCTCGTGGAGACTACCTGTGGTTAAATAAAAAAAATGTTGTTTAGTTGAATAATGAGTTTCAAGCATAGTTATCAAAACTGGACCGAACCAATCGATTCAATTGGTTCAACCGGGAACCGGTCCGGTGACCAGTCCATATCATGTTAAAAACCGCCTTGTTTTAGAACCGGTGGGAACCGGTCCGACCGGGAACCGATCCGGTGACTGGTCAATATCATATTAAAAACCAGCTGGTTTTAGAACTGGTGGGAACCGGTCAAGAATCGGTTGAACTGGACAAGAACCGGTGAAAACCGGTAAAAAAAATGGTGTCACAAAACCGGTTGAACCGGTCAGTTTTTAATTTTTATTTTTTTTTTAGTTTTTTATTTTTGATTTAATTTAAAATATTTTTGGGATATAAGATTGAATTTTTAAAAATTACACATAAATATTTATTATTTAGTTAATTATTATTAATTCTTTATCTTATAGTACATATAATAAGGTCCATTATATTTTAACCTTATATATCTTGATTTCTTTATAATTTTATTTTATTTATTACATAAAAATATTATATAATATTAAAAAATATATTTAATTATTACCGATTTGACCACGGTTGAACCATTGAACCGTGAACCAATGCCTTCACCAGTTCAATCATCGATTTGGTTTTAAAAACATTGGTTTGAAGAGTAATAAATGAAGAAAGAAAATAAGGGATATAATATAAATGTAAGTAAAAGTTTTCTTAAAAATTAAAATATCAACAATTTTCTTAATTCATGTGCACAACTTTAAACGTGAAAGAAATCAAATAAAGGGAGTATAATTTACAAATCTTAAAATTATCCATTACATATATTTAATACATCTTACACACACACATATATATATTTAAAGTACACATATATATTCAAATATATGAAATTACTTTAAAAATATTTTCAAAGTACTTTTCAAGTTTTCCTTTTTCCAAATATCCTTCACTTAAGTATGATCTATAAATTTTTGGAATTTATTAATCCTATTGCAATGACTATTCATCTTTATAGATTGCATGTTTACTTTTTTCAGATAATGAAATTTCAGAATAGTCACTAAATCAGAATAAACATTGATTAGTGAGTGATCCGTGCAATGCATGGAGAATAAATATGTGAAAAATGATAGAGTTAAGTATTAGATTTAGCTAAGAATATAAGTAAAAATAATTATAACAATAATTATTAAATTTAGAAAAATCATTTATTTTTATTAATTATTTTTTAACTTCTATCAATATAATCACAATTTAATTTAGAAAACACATTCATTTTTATTAATTATTTTTAAAAAATTAATAACTAAAAAAAGTAAAACATTTATAATCAACCCAAGTTTATATTAAAAAGTAATTAAATTATAATTTTTACTCCGTGTGACTTAATTTTACCCATAAATTAATTGTAATTAATTTTATGTATTATCATTAAAAATAATTATAACATCACATAATTACAAAATATTGACTACCAATTATAATTTATATATTATTTATTTCGTGTCTTTTTGATAAGTCATATTCCTTACCTTTTTAAAGTATTGATTTAGCTCGGAATCTAATTACGGAAATTGATTTAATAAAATAATTTAAAAAAATAGCCTTAGTTGAATAATAACCGCAAATTTAAATAGGAAAAAAAAGTTGGAAAGTTTAATAGCTCTCAACAGTCGTTCATTTGCGAACACCATAAAAAAAAAAGGGAAATAATTAATTAGAACAATTAAAGACTATAACAAAATATTATATCGATAATATAATGCACCGATTCAAATATTTTAAATTTTAAAACCCCAAGAATAGCTATCAATGACAAGGAAAAACATCATATAATTAAAAAGGAGTATTTAAGGAAATAAATCTTGGACTATAAGAAATTTCAATTTCAATCAACTCATGCAATAATTCATACAAATTAAATTATAAAATTAAAAAATATCTCTTAGCAGGAAGCAAGTATAACCTCTTAAAATTTTAAAACAGAAAATAAAAATTTCCAATTTCAGATAATCAATGTTTTTAAAATCGGACCGGTCATTGAACCGATCTGGCCACCGGTTCAAGGTTCAATGGTCGGACCGTGATCGAACCGTGGTCGGACCGGTAGTAAATAAAATAATAAGTTTTTTATATTTCTACCTAGTAAATTAAAATTTAAATAGCAAAAAATTGATATCCATGACTTCAAAAACATTTAAAATTAAAACTCACTCATCATTCATAAGTTAAACATTCATAATTAGTCATATAAAATAAAGTCAAATACAAGATAACATGAAAATCTAGGTTCACCAAAAGATAACAATGTCTAATTGTCCATTACCAATGATAATAGCAGCATAAATTTTTTTTTTGTAAATAATAGAAAAGGAAATAAACTTATTATTTTTATTTTAATCATTTTTATTATTTTTTATTATTATTTTTTTAAAAATAAAGAAGGGAAGGGGATCAGGTTTAAAAGAAACCCTCACGCCCCCGATTAACACACACACAAATTAGAATTAAAATTAGGGTTGTTTAAAAAGAAAAGAAGAGAGGAAAGGAAGAGAGAAGGGGTGACGGCAGAGAGAGAGGAAGAGAAAGAAGAAGAAGAAGAAGAAGTGAGGGGAATAGAGAAAGGAAGGGAAGAAGTGTAACGTCCTAATTTCTTAATTCGGAAAGAATGCCTGTTGGGAGCACTATTTCCAAACTTATAAAATTAATTCGTCAATTTCGCGTATCGAAAACAAATATAAACGTTTGTGTAATCCAACCATTACCAAAGCTCCACATTACATAATTAAAACATAAGGAATCCAACCTAATTGCCATCAAGGCTCCAGTAGAAAGCACTAAGATCAACATAGTAAATTCCTAGGAAACAACGAAACAGAAAACTATGGTAGTCCTAAATAACATCAAGAACGATAACAGAAATCAAGGTATAAACAGAAATCAAATCTAGTCTGTGGTACTTCATGCATCCTCTACTACTCGTCATGATCCTGAAACTCATCCTGCATAACTGAAATATAGTTCCCGTATCGTGGGATGAGACTACGTCCCAGTGAGTGTAACCAGTGTGTGCTGTGTGGGGAAAAACAACCAAGAACTACCAGGGCATTCATGTTAATTTCATGAAAACATAATGAAAGCAATAACGCACAACTGAGCATATTGAAGACAATGATTTGTATGTAATGCATGACTGTGATGGTGTTGTTACCCGACACCCGGGGTCTTTTCTCTGTAACGTTACTGTGATGAGCGCTCGGCCATGTAACCAAGGACCGTCGTCCAAGGTTACCTATGATTAAATCTTAAATAGCATTTAAACATAATACTGTGATTGGGGACCCCATCTCCCTCTTGGCCATGAGTTCGATGTGGTTACCCCGTTGTTATTAAATAATTTGCCCGAAGGCCTGTGATGGTCAATGACCCTGTGATAGCCTGAAGGCTCTATGATTTCTCTTAAATTCATAATTTCATGACTGTGATGGCCAAAGGCCCATGAATTACAAAATAATATAATCAAGAATCATCAAACATAATCAAGAACCATCATACAGAATCATCCAATCCTCTACCCTAAGGTTTTGGTAATTCAATACATACAATAATCAGTATATTCGCAATTCTTATGTTCATACTATACATATATCACTAATTCATAGAAAGAAAGGGAAAAAAGGATAGGGAACATGCAATGACAATCATCCAGAACAAACAAGTGAGAGTCCACCCACCTGTGAGTCGGAAAAACGGAGAAAGAACGAGGAAAGGAGTGCCTTGATAGGGAAAGATTGATGCAAGACTCGTTCTTGATGAGTAGAAATCGTTCTTGGCCTTCGCCGGGACTTCTCTCACTAGAACCACTCTATCTCTCTCTGAAAAATGTGAAGAAACGGAAGGAAACTGACTGAAAACCGTCCAGGGGCGTGTTTTAAGTGGTGCAGTAACGTGCCACTCGCTTAAGCTAAAAATTCGCTTAAGCGAGTTCTCTAAAATTTGGTTTCGTCCCCGATAAATTCGCTTAAGCGAATTCTTTCCAGAGAGCACCCCAAAAAGGCTTTGTTTTTTGCTTAAGCGAATAAAATTCGCTTAAGCGAAAATGAGTCTGTTTGAAGGTGTGATTTTCATCAGAACCCTATCATATAACCTATCAAACCGAAGCCCCGGAAATAAGCTTTCTAATGAGAGTGGAATCACCTAAATCAAACATCTACAACTCTAGATATTTGCAATTTAGTGCACCAAGGTCATTAGGCTTAAAACCAAAATCAAGCTACAACCTTAGTTTTTGCCTCTTAAGCTTTCCTGTACCTATTCTTTTCTTCATTCTACTTTCAGTTATGATATTCCTATGAATTAAAGTCTTAATTAGTGGGATGTTACAAGAAGAGAGGGAGAGGGGCGTTATTCCTCAGGGGTTTGTCCAGAGGGAGAAGACGCGGCTCCTGGCCGCAGTGGCTGGAACGGCAGGGCTGTTTGCTGCGCAGTTTGAGTGGCGGCGCGCGCAGGAACAGTGGTGGGCTGGAGAGAACCAGAAGTTCACCGGTTCGGGACCGATTTTACCGGTTCTGCACCGATTTTATGCCAATCCGGTTTTCTGGCCAATAGAACCGTTCTCACCACCGGTTACCGGTCCGACCGGTCGAATCGGCCGGTCCGGACCAGTTTTTACAACACAAGATATAATTGAGAAAATAGTATTAAGAAAAGACTAAAATAACACAACTATTGGGCTAAACACATATAATTTAGTCAAGATTGTAACACAATTGACAATTAACATATATTACTTTAAAACATGGCGAATAACGTAGTAAACCATCCACACCACCACCCTACCAAATATTTATAAGGATTACATAAACATCTCTATACCAAATTTGGTATATTTGGTTCACAAAATCAACATCTTTAAAATATATAATAAGGCTATTTATAATAAAAAGTGTTCCATACTTTTTTTGCTAAGCAAAGAAAATTAATAGAGAGTACAAGGGGTACTCTAACCCATAATACAAAATTAATATTCAAGTGAAGGTGGTTAGAATAAATAATTGAACAACATCCACCAATGTAACAAAGGAGAAGAAAAAAAGTAGAGCTCCAAAAGCATAAAATAAACCACCACCAAGTGGACGTAAATTAACAGTAAGCCAAGTAATTATGCCACCACCTTCCAGTAGAACGTCCTTCCAAAACCAAGCCAAACCAATGTAAAAAACCCAGCTAAGAACCACCATCAAAACCATGACTGTAATCTTAATTCCAAAAGACATAATGACAGTAACATGACAAAATTGGATGTCACAACAATATGATCCCGGACAGCAGCACAAGAAATGAAACATTAGCCATATCAGTTAGACAGCTGCAGCAGAAAATGACAGAAGTGGCAGAACTCGCCATCAGCCCAAAAATAGAGAGAGGACTCCAATATCAGATTAAGCAGAAAACTAACCCAGTAACAGACTCAAACCAGTTCACACACAACCACCACACCAGACAACAGTTGTACTGCTGTTTGTGCAGTACCGTACCACATGTATCACTCCACCTTACATTCTCAATCATCAAAATTAAGACAAACAAAAGGATTAGCCATCCAAGATGAAAAAGGATAGACAAATTTTGCATCCTTTGCCTTTAGCCACTTCCAAGATAGCAATTTAATCAAATCTACTAATTCATCAACATCAATAAGATGGTTAGAGAATATTGCCTCATTTCTGGTTAGCCAAAGGGACCAAATTATTGATAACCAAACCACAACCCATCTAATCCTATTTTGTAAATTATAGTTAGGCAAGCCCACAAATTGTGCCAAATGTGAGTAACAAGAATTATGTTGTACAGATACCAAATCGAACCACCCCAAGCAAAGCTTCCAAATTCTATATGCAAAAAAAAAACACTCAAATAAGATATGAGAAACAGTTTCTGGTTCATGACCACACCAAACACACAAACTATCCGTAGGTAAAAGAACTTTCCTTCTGATTAAGTTTACTTTAGTAGGAATCATGTCTAAACTAGCTCTCCATGCAAAGGTAGAAATTCTAGAAGGAACATACTTATTCCACAAGAATTTATATTCCGGAAGCTCAGCAAAAACCACAGAATGAACTATAGCATTATAAGCAGATCTCACAGAATAAGTTCCACTAGTATATAATGACCAAAGCCAACAATCATGGTAATTTTCACGAAAGCAAACAAATTATAGTTCAGCTACCAGTTGTTGTAATTGCTCAAGTTCCCATTGAAAAGGTCCCCTCCGCCAACTCCATTTCCAAATCACATCTCCATCCCTCCTATCTACCAACTTAGCAATAGACATATCTTTATTATTGGTAACATAAAAGAGCCTACTAAAGCGGGTAGAAAAAGCACACTGACCACACCAAATATCTGTCCAAAAACGAGTATCCTTACCATCCCCAATTTTCTTTGTACAAGAGCCCGTAAACCAATCTCTAGTAACTTGAGAATCTTTATCAATTCCCCAAACATCACGCCACAAATTCGACCCATGAATTGTAGAACCTCTCAAAGAATCCACTCCCTCACCATAAATAGAAGTAACCACCTTATGCCACAGCCTACCTTTTTCACCTAAAAGCCTCCACCTCCATTTCCCAAGCAATGGTAGGTTAAAATCTCTTATATCACGGACACCTAAATCTCCATACTTCTTATCCCTACAGACTTCCTCCCAAGCAACCCAAGAAATTTTATTTCCCCCTGAGAACCCCCCCCCCCCCCCCACAGAAAAGACTTAAAAAGAGAATTAAGGCGAGAAATAATACCTTTTGGAGCCTTGAAGAAGGAAAGGAAGTAGATCGGGATGGAATGCAGGACAAATTGTAGAAGGACACTGCGACCTCCAAATGAAAGGTTTTTGCACTTCCACTTGGATAAACGTTTCCGCACTTTCTGAATTACCGGGTTCCAGGTCTTGATACTTCTCGAATTTGGCCCCAATGGCAACCCCAAGTATAGAAAGGATAAGAAAAGGACCTTGCAATTCAAAAATTTCGAACAGTGCTTCTAGCACAACCAAACCTTACATTTGACACCCACCAAGCTTCTTTTATGAAAATTCACCTTTAGTCATGCTACCAATTCAAATAGATGTAAACACTGCTTTTATCACCCATACAGTTTCAACTGTAGCTTTCCCACAAAAATAGTGTCATCTGCATATTGTAAGTGAGAAATAGTAACTTCATCATTTCCAACCCTGTATCCTTGATTGGACCGCTCTACACATAAGCGATGAGGCCTTCTGCAGCAATAAGAAACAAAAAAAGGTGCAAGAGGGTCACCTTGTCTTAGACCCCTGCCAACCTCAAACTCAGAAGTTGGGCTACCATAATCAAAACAGAAATCCTAGGGACCTTAAACATTTGCAATCCACTTTCTCCATTTATGATGAAAATTCATTTGTCCCATAACATATTGCAAGAAATCCAATTTACATAATCGTATGCCTTTTCAAAATCAATTTTGAAAAGTAAACAATTCTTCTTTTTCCGTTATTCTTCTTTTTCCATTTTGCCTCTTCAAGGATTTCATTTGCAATGACTATATTGTCAAAAATAAATCTGCCTCTCACAAAAGCAGACTAACATTCAGAAATGACATCACCGATCACCTTCGCAGTCTGTTAGCAAGCACCTTAGCTAAACTTTGTACATGCACCCAATTGAAGAAATTGGCCTGAACTCTTCTTTTCTGAGGGCTATCAATCTTGGGCACCAAAACGATGAAAGATCTATTTGACCCCTTAACAAATTAGTCCATTTGCATGAAACTCATTTATAAAAACCCATGAAGTCCTCTTTTTATGATGTCCCAGAAATCTTTTAGAAAGTTGAAGTTGAACCCATCAGGTCTAGGACTCTTCGAACCACCACAATCAAAGATTGCCTCCTTGACCTCCCCAGAGAGAAGGTGGAGATCAAGCTCAGCAGCAGCATCAGACAACGAATTAAATACCACGCCATCAATGGTAGGTCTCTGCCAAGTTTGGTCTTTAAAGTGAGACTCAAAAACTGATGAAACTGCTTCTTTTATGGAAGTGGGCTCGGAGAAACGCACATCTTTTACCTTTATACTTCTGATTTCATTCTGCAATCTCCTTTTGTTGATACAAGCATGAAAGTATTGGTATTAGCATCTCCCTCTTGTAACCATCTCATTCTGATTTCTGAAATAGGAGATTATGCTTCATTGACAATAAATGACAATACTGAGATCTCCATGCTTGTCTTTGTTGAACTTCCTCCATCCGTAAAAAAACCCATCCTCACCTTGAATATCTAACTGATGACCTTCTTCCTTGGCTTCATTAATTTACAGTCTAGATTTCCAAATGACTCCTTATTCCATTTCTGCAACTGATTTTTCATTGCCTTTAGCTTTTCTTTCAGTACAAATGAAGACCGACCCTCCACTTTTATTTCTGACCAGGTTGTCTTAACAAAATCTGCAAAACCAGGAAAGCCTCTCCAACAATCAAGTACTCTAAAAGACTTTGGTCCCCAATTGATCAACTCTTGTTTTAGCAATATTGCACAATGATCTGACATACCTCTTTTCAACCCCCATTGTGAAGTGCTCCTCCACCTCGAAATCCAATCAGGTGAAATAAGGAATCTATCAAGCCTGCTCATGCATGAACCATCTCTTTTATGCCAAGTATATTTACTCCCAGAAAGTGGAAGGTCAATTAATTCCGCCTCTTCAATGAATTCAGCAAACACAACATGTCCTCCCTCCTCCATAAGCTAGAAGCCCCTCGTCTCTCTGACTCAGATTTACAGAATTAAATCCCCCCCAAAACACAATAAATTCCCCCCACGCTGCCTCTTAGCATTTAGTAAATTCACCCACAATTCTTTTTCTCGACTAAGTCACATGGAGCATAAACATTCACAATGAAACAAAATATCTTTTCCACCCTCACCATCCACTAACACCTAGGAAATTTGTGTCAGAAAATGTCTCATATACCTCAAAAGATGATTTCCTCCACATTGATAGTAGCCCCCCTGACAAGCCAATGGAAGGAACAAAACTCCACCCAAACTCATCCCCCCCACATAAAGAAAGACATAGTTTTGTTAGGAATATGCACTAGAGACTTATATATTTGTGAACATCCATCATGTATCATGTTATTTTATAAAGGCAAACTTATTCTTTTAGAATTAATTATTGTCCTTAGAATAGTAAGCTTAACTTCATAAGGAATCAAGTAGATGACTTGATCGTGAGAGCTTATGAAAACTATTCTTAAATAGTCCCTAGTTAATTATCATCTTAGGACAAAGATGCATTTAGACTAGTATGTGAGTTCATTGATGATCACATCTCACAGATCATGGATATGAGATATCATGTGCTCACATAGGTACACATTAAGAGTAATGGTGTCCTGGACAGACCCACCTTAAGAACGTTGCATGGGTGTTACATAAGTGTCATGAACGTTCTTAAATTAATAAATGTTATATGAAGTCCTTCGACCTGAAATCACTACGATTCCTACATAAGGAATTGTATGTTTTAATTATCATCAAACGTTACCTGTAACAGGGTAATCATAAAGCTGGTTTTTGGACATATAATAAATTATGTGGTGGAATGTGAGTGCCCTAGATGAGATTTGTCCCTCCTATGTAACATGAGTTATATCTTAGGCCTCTTGATAAAGTGAGACTGCAAAATGCATGGCCATGCTCAGGAGGATAAATATGAGATATTTATTTTTTGTACAGTCTACTTGGGGATCAAGAAAATATATATTGAACTATACAAGGTTGACACAATCCATGCCCTTGTGTTCAATTAGATATTTGGACAAAGGGACAGAGCATATAAATTATTATAATAAAATATGATTTATCAAAGTTATTGATAATCTCAATATTTGGATAGTGATGTGTTGCTAGATACCGCTCACTATTTATGATATTAAATATAAAAGGATTTTATTTTAATATTATAACCAAATATTAAAATCCTATTGGGTCACACGCATACAACATGCCACTAGGAAAGGATAATAATTCTAATTTAATTTAATTAGAATTATTACATAATGGGTCAGGCCCATAAGTGTGAGGGTTAAGTGAGTGAAGGGGTAAAACCCTAGCCACCACTCTATAAATAGAGCATAAGATGCACTACCCTGAGACACATGAGCAATCCCTTCTTACTTTCTAAGGCTACTAGCAGAGCTGAGGAGAGAATCCTAGTCCGGCTGTTGGCGCGGATACCAATAGAGACGTGGCTACACTTGCCTCGTTAATAATCCTATAAGGTACGGCCTTTCGTTTCAATACCTTTTATATCTTGATTCGTGTTTTCGCAAAACAATTATAACAAGGGAGGGAATCCATTTATTTCCACTGCCCTGACACATGCTTGATTCCCTTCAATTGGTATCAGAGCTTGGTTTGCGATAAACACGTTTGGGCTTTTAATCTTTTGAATATAGTGATATTCTGGTATATTGTTTAATCGCAGGACGTTTTTTTTTAAACGTCGTTTATTTTCGAATCTGCGCTTCACTCACGCTGAGCGCAAGTAAAGGCATGTGAAGCGGAAGTGAAACGCAGGTAAAATGAAGCGCTGTTTTCTGCGCTGCAACCTGCGCTACAGGCAGATCTGCAATTAAGGACTTTGTTAAGACGTAATATAATAACATATATAGTTTTATTAGTGTTCTCGGTAAAGTATAGTAGGTCGACTCCTCCGTCGGGTAGAATGCTCGTTCGGGGAATCTCCCTAGGCCTTTACTGGATAATGTGAACTGACCTGCTTATTTCCCCGGGTGCCTCTTTTATCCTAAGTTCCTCTAACCGTCGACTTCTCCCACGTCTACGTCCACCCCTCCCTGTTACCTTGTAACTGCCAGTTTTTTGGTTATAAGTGGGGGTGTAGACTTTTTGCCTAGCCGGTGTAGATCTCCGCATTTGGGCCTTCTAATCGGCCCATAATCTAGGGGAGTACACAGCCCCACGAGCCTAAGCCTACTCGTAGAGTAGTGCGCAAGGGGTAGACTGATGAGACCTTGATGAGACCTCCTTGGACCTCCCTATGCCAGGGGAGTATACACAAATGTTCTCATGATAGATTTGCGAAGAAGAAAGAAAGCGAGGCGCTTTTCCCTATCGTTTTTCAGACATCATGCCACGTGTACAAAATAGCCATTAATTGTCATTATCATCTGAGCATTGATGGGGCATGATCTGAAAGGTTATAACGCTTCCCAACATACACCGTTCCGTATATGGCTTCAACGACTCTATCATCAACGGCTGTGATGATTGGACGTTTGATCTTCAATGGTTGTGATTAACGCGCTGCGACCAACGGTGACGATGATGCGTCATTTAACTTCTGAATGGTCTCGATGAAACGACGTATGGATTCGTTCGTGAACTCTATATATGTTGTCCTTTCCTTTCTCAGACACTACCACTACTCCTCATTACAACGCACAAAGTTCAACGTTCTCTCTTCCACCCCCCATCCTTTCTGCGTATTCTCTTCTTCCCAGTTCTCCGTTCACCCAACCATCGTGGTGCCCCTCTGCATTTCTCTTTTTTAGATAGGTACTTTCCCTTTCCTTCTCACTTTTGCTTGCCTACATAATCTTTACTGCCATTTCTGAGTGGAGTCCTTTTATCCATTTTCAAAAACTTATAATGTCGGGAGACGATTTAAGCGATTCACAAGACCTTTCTTTGAATGTTTCCTTATCCTCTGATGAAGATACCAGTGTTACCGAAAGTGATTCCCTGTTAGGTAGTTCTGATACTGACAGTTCTATAACATCCCGACTACCTCCTCTCCAGACTTCTTCTAATAGAGTATCTGTTCCAACACTCCTATTATTAACCTAAGTGACGAGGGTTCTCCTGTTATGAATGTGGAAGGAACAGGAGATGAAGACCCTAGCTTGAGTCAAGGTTTAGAAGTACACCCAACCGATCCAAAGGTATACACTAATTTCTTCAGCGAGGTTGCCGACCACACGTCTAGATATACCAGTGTGTCGAGCATAGTTAATTTTAGGAAACATGCTGTAATCACTTCCCTTGACTTAGATAATACCATTTTAATCGAGCCTTGTAATGAGCATGAGAGGATATGCGACTCCTACCTAGTCGACCATTCTGTTCCTCTTTACACTTACCTATACGATACTTTTTTACTAAACTTAACCTCCGACTTCCGTTCTCCACCTTTGAAAGAAGTCTCTACATACCTTAATATTCCCCCTTCCCAATTGCACCAAATAGTTGGGCATTCGTCCGAGCTTATCAAATAATGTGTCGTCATTATTCACTTGTTCCCGATTTAGAAAAGTTTTTTGCCTTCTTCCAAGTCAAACTACCTTCTTCTCATGAGATTGGGTGGATATCCTTTAACAACATTCCAAAGAAGGGGCCATAACAGCCTATACTTCATCCTATAAACTATGGAAACAGAGATTTTTCAGGGTCCGAGGTATAGATGCCTCTAGTGACCTTTTATTCAACTCGGATGGAGTCCCCCATTTCCCCTGTTTTGGTCCTTAGAGCCTCACCGAGTTCCTCAAACACCATTGAGTGCTCTTTCTGAAGATGATAGAGCTGCTGTAGAATGGCTAAGGATGCAGAAAAACATAGATTGCTGCGCTTTACTTGAAAATGAAGATAATCTGCAGGCCTTCAAGCCCTATTGGGTATATCGAACTTAGAATTTAGAACAGTTACGTATCTATTGCCATTCTTATTTTCTACTTATCCAGTGTTATAATGTTGCAGGAAACATGCCTCCTAAATCTCAGATGGCCAAGCCCATGGATGAAGTGGCCATGTTGAAGGCTCTCCGAGCTAAAGAAAAAAAACCAAAGCCGCCGAGAAGAATGCTAAACGTCGGTGGAATGTCTAGGTGCTGGTCCAGTGCAACACGCTGATGGAACCAACTCCTTAGAACAGAGGAAAAAGCAAAAGATCAACGAAGGGAATCAGCCTGGGGATACAGGAACCAGACCACCACCTTCGAGTAGTAACCAGAACGCTCTCAACAACCCAACTCCTAGTCCGACTTCTGGGGTTTCTGATAAGTGGTGGGCTTTGTTGAACGACTACGAGGGGTCCACGTCAGATGTTTGCTCCCTCTTTATCGACGATATCCCATTGATCAAATTTGACAAACACTTCAATCTAAAAGAAGATAGGACTCGAGTCCAAAGGTTGGCATGAAGAACCTGGGAAAGAAAATTCAATCCAGTGGGTCACAAATGGCGTTTTTTGGGCCTTTGTGTCGGACCAATATGTTAGTAGCGCTGAAAAGGAGGTAAAGAAACTTCTATTGAAGAACAGGGAGCTCACTGAAAAACTGAAGAATCATGAAGATGACATGAAATGTGGAAAAACTGAAGACCGACTTGCAGGCTAGTGAAAACAAGACAGCTGAGTTGGCTTGTCGAGAAAGAGACTTGGACTGGAAAGTTCTCCAGTCTAGAAAAGAAGAATGGTGACTTGCAGAAGAAAAATGATGATCTTGTTACCAAGAACATCGACTTGGAAAACAGGTTAACTAAACTTACTTCTGATAAGGGAGGCTTTGATTGTTGAGAAAGGCTCCTTGACTGCCGAACTGGAAGACACCAAAGCTCAAGTCGCTATGCAACATGCTGCGGGTTTGAAAAGGCTGTCAATCAACTTCAGTTTCTGTATCCCGATCTCAAAACTGATGAAGTTGGTGCCTTCAAGTGCATAGTCGATGGAAGCTTGTCGACATTACCATTGATGAAGATGAAGAATGAAAAATCTTGCTATTTTTGTACTTTTTATATGCACTTCTCCTATTACTGTTTTGTTATATTAAGAATTGGCTTCTTCTTAGTTTATATATCAGACATCAATTAAATTTTATTCTCCCCCTCTTTCTTGTTGAGACTTTTGTTTAAAAACGATTTCGATTTCGACTTAAGAAAATTCACGTTACCTTTATCGAAAATCCCTTCCCCAAAAGTCAAAGGACTATACTTTATCAGTAAATCCGTTTTTCAGTAGGTCGACGAAATGTATTCACACGTCAACCAAGTTTCTCATTGGAAACTTCAAATTTTATGGGATATGAAAGCCCACCATTTTATGATAGGAAAATATTTCTCATCATGTCGACTATCTATGTTTATAACTCAGCACAATGTTTGAGTCGGCTGACATATAATCTTTATGTCGGTGCCTTTTCTTAGGCCGAAGTGTAATTCTTCAAGTCGGTGCCTTTTCTTAGGCCGACATTTAATTCTTCAAGTCTGTGCCTTTTCTTAGGCCGACATATAATTCTTTAAGTCGGTGCCTTTTCTTAGGCCGACATATAATTCTTCAAGTCGGTGCCTTTTCTTAGGCCGACATATAATTCTTCAAGTCGGTGCCTTTTCTTAGGCCGACATATAATTCTTCAAGTCGGTGCCTTTTCTTAGGCCGACATATAATTCTTCAAATCGGTGCCTTTTCTTAGGCCGACACATAATTCTTCAAGTCGGTGCCTTTTCTTAGGCCGACATTTAATTCTTCAAGTCGGTGCCTTTTCTTAGGCCGACATATAATATTTCAAGTCTTGCGAAACTAATTCTCAAAATATAGAAAGATCTAAATGCAGAAAGATCTAATGGGCCTCATTAAAAACTCTTCCAGTGTGAAAGAGAAAAGAGTACCCATGTCGACCACTCCATTGTTATCATAAACACATCACTTACAATGGAGATTTTAACATAGTTGCTAATACACGAAAAAGACCTATAATCTAAAATTTAACACTGCACAGACATCACATCCTAAACAAATAACAACCCAAAAACAAAACGACAATGAAATATAAACTTACTCCTATATTCTAGAAGGAAAAACTGCTATCACTAGTTACCCGGTCATTCCATGAAGCCTTCAACTAAAATAAAAACGTAGGGTGTTCTGAGTTCCAGGTGCGCGGAACTTCTTTCCCTTCCAAGGTCTCCAGCTTATATGCTCCCTTTCCTTTGACTTGCTTAACTCTGAAAGGTCCCTCCCAGTTGGGTGCAAGCTTTCCTGCTGTCGGTCCTTCGTAGCTCTCCTCATCACCAGGTCTTGTACCCGAAAACTTCTAGGAATTACTTTGGAGTTGTACTTTCTTGCTGCTCTTTCCTTACAGGCTACTTCTTTGACATGGGCCATCTCCCGGACCTCTTCTATCAAATCCAAATCTCCACGTCGGCCGAGATTGTTGTCTTCCTCTGAAAAACTTAATGTTCTCCATGTAGGTGTGTCGATCTCAATAGGGATCATGAAGTCACTCCCATATACCAACCTGTAAGGAGATTCCTGAGTTGTCGAATGTGGAGTGGTATTGTAAGACCACACTACCTGATACAGGTGTTCTGCCCATCTGCCTTTGGCATCATCTAATCTTCTTCTCAAACCGCTAAGAATTACTTTATTTGCTGCCTCCGCTTGCCCATTTGTTTGCGGATGTTCTACTGATGAGTAAACCAGCTTGATACCGAGTTCCTGGCAAAATGCCTGTACAACTCTACTAACAAACTGAGTACCATTGTCAGAAATAATCCTGTTAGGTACTCCATATCTGCATACCAACCTTTGCCAGTAAAACTTTTTCACCTTCTCGGCAGTGATTGCCGCCAATGGTTCTGCCTCTATCCACTTAGTAAAGTAGTTAATAGCAACTAACAAAAATTTTACCTGACCAGGAGCTTGAGGAAAAGGACCCAAGATATCAGCTCCCCAAATCGCAAAAGGCCAAGGAGAGTAGATGGAACTGAGATCGACCGCTGGGGCCTTGTGTAGATCTGCGTGTCTCTGACATTTATCACATTTTCTTGTAAACTCCATGTATTGTCTGCGAAGCTTAGGCCAATAGTATCCAGCCCTGATTACTTTTAACGCCAATGCTCCACCTCCAATATGACTCCCACACGTGCCCGAATGAACCTCGACGATGACTTTCTTCCCTTCTTCTTCTGTTAGGCATCTGAGAAGTGGTGTTGACATTCCCCTCCTGAATAGTAGATCTCCAATCAATACATACCCGACTGCGTTTCTTTGGATCTTCCTGGCCTCGTCTCTGTCTTCTGGAAGTTCACCTTGACTCAAATACCTCTGGATTGGGCTCATCCATGAGATCTCGACCACTACGATGTTCATTACCTCCATCTTCTTCTCGGTTGTTGGGGATGTCAAGGTTTCTTGGATGACAGAATGGTTATTGCCAAGTTTTTTAGTGCTCGCCAACTTAGATAGTAAGTAAGCCCTTGAGTTCTGATCCCTGGGCACAAATATCAAGTGAACCTTGTTAAAGTGGACCAACAATTCTTTGACCAAAGCTAAGTACCTGGAAAGATGTATATCCTTGGTCTGGTATTCGCCATTAACTTGTCCTACCACTAACTGGGAGTCACTTTTAACCTGTAAGTTAGAGATCGCCATCTCTTTTGCCAAATTTAACCCCGCCACCAAGGCTTCATATTCTGCCTGGTTATTGCTAGCTCGGAACTCAAATCTCAAGGACTGTTCAATTAGTACTCCTCCTGGTCCCTCCAGAATGATTCCAGCTCCGCTGCCCTTCAGGTTGGATGCCCCATCGACTGATAGTGTCCACATGAACTCATCTTTTTTGGCAGGACCTTCATCTATAGGTGCAGATAATTCAGCCACAAAATCTGTTAATACCTGGGCTCGTACATGGCCTCTTGGTTGGAATGAGATGTCGAACTCGGAATGCTCTACCGACCACTTCATCATCCTGCCTGCAAGATCTGGCTTTTGTAAAACCTGCTTGATTGGCTGATCAGTCCTGATAATTATAGGAAAGCTTTGGAAATATTGGCGCAGTCGTCTAGCTGTAGTGACAACAGCCAAAGCCAACTTCTCTATTTTCTGATATCTCTTTTCTGGCCCCTGTAGAACCTTGCTGATGAAATAGACTGGATACTGCCCCGACTCCTTTTCTTGTATAAGAACAGAACTCAACACCTCGTCAGTTACAGAAAGGTAAATGAATAAGGGCAAACCTGTGTCAAGCCGGACAAGGATAGGCGGACTAGCCAGAAACTCTTTCAGCTGCTGGAAGGCTTCTTCACACTCCGTGGACCATATAAACTTTTCATTTCTCCTTAAGCATTTGAAAAATGTTAGTGCTTTATTTCCGGATTTTGAAAGGAATCGAGGCAGTGCGGCCATTCTTCCCGTGAGTTGTTGTACTTCTTTGATGGAGGTCGGACTCCTCATCTCCATAATCGCTTTACACTTATCCGGGTTCGCCTCAATGCCCCTTTCAGTCAACATAAAACCCAGAAATTTCCCCGAAGACACGCCAAAAGCACACTTCTGTGGGTTCAGCCTTACTTGGTATCTCCTTATCTCGGAAAAGACCTCTGTCAGATCGGCCAAATGTGATTCTTCTGACGTCGACTTCACAATCATATCGTCGATGTAGACCTCCAGATTTCGTCCTATCTGATTTGTGAAGATTTTATCCATCAATTGCTGGTAAGTCGACCCTGCATTCTTCAGCCCAAACGGCATCACCTTATAACAATAATTAGAGTGTTCCGTCATGAACGCCGTTTTCTCCTCGTCCATGGGATGCATCCTAATCTGGTTATACCCAGAGTATGCGTCCATCAGACTCAACATCTTATGGCCAGCCGTTCCGTCCACCAGGTTGTCAATGTTCGGTAATGGGTAGGGATCCTTTGGGCATACTTTGTTCAGATCAGTATAATCTGTGCACATCCGCCACTTCCCATTAGCCTTCATCACCAATACCACATTAGCTAACAACGTTGGGTAGACTACTTCTCTGATAAAGTTGGCTGACAACAATTTTTCAGTTTCAATCGCCACCACCTTCCTTCTTTCCTCACCTATCTTCCTTTTTCTCTGTGCCACCGGCTTTGCTTTAGGGTTCATTGAAAGTCGATGACACAAAAAGTCTGGATCAATACCCGGCATATCAGCAGCTTGCCACGCGAAGAGGTCTTGATTTTCTTTCAAGAAGTCGACTAAGCTTACCAACAGCTCTCCAGTTAGCTTTGAACTTACTTTTGTCTTCTTGACTACAGAATCTCCTATTTGTACCTCGAGCAAGTCCTCTGTTGGTTGTGGTCGCCTATTGTTGAAATCTTCTTTAGGATCCAACTCTGCAAAAAAGACATTATGGTTATTGACATCATCCACTTTCTTATTCGTCCCCATTCCCCTTCTGGTTTTCAAGCTGTCTCTATAACATCTCGCAGCTGCTTCTTGATCGGCTTTCACCACCCCTACTCTGTTGCTGTCCAGGGGATACTTCATAGTCAGATGGACTGTGGAGACCACCGCTCCCAAAGAATTCAAAGCAGCTCGACCTATGATAATGTTGTAAGAGGAAGGAGCGTTAATCACGAGGTATTTCACTTTGACAGTTTTCTTGTGCTCGCCTTCTCCAAAAGTGGTCATAACATCTACATACCCTCTGACCTCAACCGAATCACCTGCAAATCCAATCAAAGATCCAGAGAAAGGTAAAAGCCACTCCTGAGGGATCTGTAACTTCTGAAATGTGCTCCAATACAGTATATCCGCCGAACTCCCTTGGTCGACCAGTACTCTCTGTACCTTGTATTTGGCCATGATTATGTCGATCACCATCGGATCATCCTCATGTGGCTTTATTCCCTTCATGTCTTCATCAGAAAAAGATATCACCGGGGATCTGCATCGCTTTTTATCTACAACTTCTGCGCTAACTGACATCACTGATCTAACATACTTTCTTCGGGCCGAACTCGTCTCACCTCCTCCACTGAAACCTCCTGCTATAGTAGTGACCACTCCTCTTATCTCTTCAGATCCTTCTTTGTCGGCATGTTGCCCATCTTCCCTCCTCCTCTTGCCAGAATTTCCTCTGCTTGAACTTCCTCCCTCATCTCGACCACCCCCCTTTGCTCGCCCTCTTTCTACGTAACGTCCCAGGAAACCCTCCTTTATTAACCGTTCTATCTTATTCATCAGGGTCCAACAGTTCTCCGTGTCATGGCCCTTTGCCCGATGGTAGTCGCACCACTTGCTAAAATCAGGACCTTTCACTCCCTCTGCTGGTGGTGGTAGTCTGAGGAGATCAGACTGGTAAACGTCCTTCAAGATACGAGTTCGAGTTGTATTCAGAGGTGTAAAGTCCCCCTCCCTACTTCTGTCTGTCGACCATGATCTCCGAAAACCTGACTTGATCCTTCCATCACTTCTACCGAACGGCTTGCCTTGTCGACCCATGTAACCAGTCGAGTTGAAAGTCTCCCTCTTGCTACCCGGCTTGTCTTCCCACCATTTATTTTCGCGCTTATCTGCGTTGCTCTCCTCACCCTTTATATAACAAGCTGCTCGATTCCGGACCTCTTCCATAGAGGCCGCCGGCCTTTGTGCCAAAGATTCATTGAAAGGTCCTGGTAATAAACCCTCTTCAAATGCCGACACCAATAACTCCGGGTTGGGGTTAACGACCAGCAGTGACGCCTCGTTGAATCTACCCAAGAAGTCCCTTAAAGGTTCATCTGCCCTCTGCCTAACGCTGAAGAGTTTTCCTGAAGTCATCTTCCTCAACCGTCGAGCAGAGAACTGAGCCATGAATTTCTTCAGAAAATCCTGTATACTACTTATGGAAAGTGGAGGGAGATTTGAGTACCAAATCATGGCTGTCCCAGCGAGGGTTCCCGAAAATAACTTACACTGGAGTGCATCACTGAGTCCCTTCCTCAACAAATGGGTCTTGAACGTTGTCACATGAATTTGAGGGTCAGCAGTACCATCATATTCTTTCAACTTTGGTTCCTTGAAATCAGCGGGGAATTGAGCCTCTTCGATTTCCAGTGAAAATGGGGTGGAAACTCGCCCAATCCTGTCTCAATATCTTCCTCTTCTGCTCGGCCCCTAGTAAGGGTGTTCATCTTGGCTTGTAAGGATTGACTTTGTTGCTGTAATGTTTGATTCTGCTGTTGCAAGGCCTAGTTCTGCTGCTGGAGCTGATCGACACGTTCCAGGATCTGTTGTAACGTCGGGTTGTTGCTCTCTTCTTCTCCCAGCGGGGTTCCTTCTTCTTCATCTTCTTGACGTCTGCTGACTCGTCGTCGAGTAACCATATTGATCAAATGAAATAGTGGTCGGCGGGAAATGTTTTACCGCCGCCCCACGGTGGGCGCCAAATGTTCTCGGTAAAGTATAGTAGGTCGACTCCTCCGTCGGGTAGAATGCTCGTTCGGGGAATCTCCCTAGGCCTTTACTGGATAATGTGAACTGACCTGCTTATTTCCCCGGGTGCCTCTTTTATCCTAAGTTCCTCTAACCGTCGACTTCTCCCACGTCTACGTCCACCCCTCCCTGTTACCTTGTAACTGCCAGTTTTCTTGGTTATAAGTGGGGGTGTAGACTTTTTGCCTAGCCGGTGTAGATCTCCGCATTTGGGCCTTCTAATCGGCCCATAATCTAGGGGAGTACAATTAGTAAAAGAAATATGATTTGTTATAAAATAATTTTGTAGATATTTTTTATTTAATATGCAAAATAAAAATTTGCAATTTTCAAAATCCCGAAGTAAACTTAACTTGAAATTAGTCAATACAGTATTTATTTAAAAGTCCTTGAACATAGAATAAAAATAAAATAGATCATTTTTAATTTATTTTAATTATACATATTCTTTAATATAAACGTAATAATTACATTACAGCCTTTTCATCTCAAGTCACGACAATAAAAGCTTGGATTTATAAAATGTGTATAACTTAATATTTATCCTTCTAGTAATATTTACCAATCCACTAATATATACCCATCCTAATTTACGGAGATATATAGCTTCTTATTTTTATAATATAGTGAAAGAAATCTAATATTAAAAAAAATTGTATAAATTTTAACTAAGAAGGTTATAGCAATTTTAATGACATATTTAAATTTTAACCTATACAAAAATCTAACATTATAGATAACATTATTTAACATAACAGAAACAACTTTTTTTTATTTGTAAAAACATATAAGTTTATTCCATGATTACTCACATCCATTTTTTCAAGAATACCAAATTGATGCCTAAATTCAATATTATGTCCACTTACTTAGTAAATTATTAGAGGTTGGAACTTTCACATTGAGTGACATCAACATCATTGATAAGCATGAATTCAGCCCAATCATAAATGCAAATGTAATCAACTTCGCCAGTAAAGTGCAACCAAATAATCGTTCGACTGAAAATGTTGGTAAAATACTTCTCTTTTAAAAAATACACATTATTTAAACTCCAATTAAATATCCCAAATCAAATTAATTTCATTATAAGGATTATATTTTTGTGAACTTTCAAAGCGAAAACCAAGGCGGACAAAAAAAAAAAACTTAAAGAAAAGGATGTATTATTATTGGCAGGGGAGCACATTTTCCAATTGGTCATTCAGATATAATGATTTTCTTAAGAAAACATAACAGCTCACCTAGTTTCATCATTATAACTTATAAATAATATGGCATGAAACCATAAATATAACAATAATTTTATCGAATAACTCTAACTATGATTATTGTCGTTGATATTAATTAGTGGGATATCAAGTTAGGAACATATTTGTACAACTTTGGAAAACATAACATAAATGGAAAGAGGATATAGAGGTATCGCAGTGCTACCAGAGACAACTTCCTCTGTGCCCAAAGGCCTCGTATTTCCTTCATCGGTGTGTGAATGCCTCTGTCAAACATATGATTTAACTTACTTGCTCTCAGATACCTGCTTGTGCCACAGATGATTTTGCTAGCAGTTTACTTTGGTATCGTTCCCTTCTTATAATTGTTCATTGGTTAACTCTCAAGCAGATCATTATCATGTAATGATATATATGTTACTGTACCCAAGGAGTAATTTATGCTTACTGTTAAGTGGTGCGTACTGGTTCTCAAACATACCCTTACAAAAATAGCAAATAGCATTTTGGGTTGTTAAAAGTATTATCAAATCTAAAAATTGTGCATTAGATGTAGGACAACCAAATTCCACTTTGTATAAATGACTGATTGATTATGCAAGATTGAAATGGCTCGCATCAAGAAGAATATATGTTAGAATCCCACGGATATACTGATTCAAGCAAACAATCAAATAAAAAGGCTAAAAGTGAGTGATACAATGTCAAACATTGTTATCTACTTCACCATTTCATTAGAGTCAAAATAGCTACCTGTACATCTTAACACAACACATAAGTGCTTCTAACAACTCATGGAAATAGCTTAGCAAATATGGCACATGTAGGTGATTGATAAAAATCACAACATGAAAAGTAATTATTAGAATACACTATAATTAACTCCAAAAGGAAACATCCAGCCATGTTTGCACATGAGGTAGAAGAGTGGGCATTCTGATTTGATCATGTTATTTTGCAAGTTGTGATATTGTGATACATGAGATTATTTTCTCCTTAATAAATCAAAATATTCAACATAATCACAACCCACTATGCCAAAAAACCCTTTTTACCGCGCTCCAATTACCACGATTAAATAAAGGAACCGAGTTAAAATTCCATATAATTGGCAATTACCGCGGTTCCTTAAAACCACCGTGGTAATTGGAGTGGTGAACGAAAAAAAAATAAAAAATAAAACTTAATTACCGCGGTTCCGAATATGAGCCGCGGTAAAAAACAACGCGTCAATTATTTTTTTAAATTTTTTTTTAATAATTTGGGTATTTACCGCGGTTGTTTAACGGAACCGCGGTAATTGGGTTTTAATGAAACCCTAAACCCTTTCTTCCTCCTCCCCACGTCCCTTCCTCCCTTCTCCTTCTTCTTTTCTTCTTCCTCTTCCTTCCCTCTGCCGCCGTCGCCCTCCACCGCCGTCGTCGTTTTCTTCTGCCGGAGCCGCCGCCGTGAAGCCTCTTGTCTCCGTCGCCCTCCCTCTGCCCGCAGCAGCCCGTGCCCGCAGAAGCCTCACCTCCCTCACCGTCGCCGCACCGGTTCTTCCAGCTGCCGTCGCCGTTCGCCGTCTCACCACACAGTAGGTGAGTGTATTTTGTTTAGGTTATTTGCTGTTCTATTCTTAGATTGATTGAAGGTGCTTCTGTTCTTAGATTGATTGAAGCTCCTGATTGCCTTATTGTTCTGTTATTTTTTTCTGTAATACGTTTTAATCTTGGTGAAAGTGAATTTTCTGGAAGAATACCAAATTGGATGGGACAAAATTTGATAGCTCTGCAATTGAGATCAAATAAATTTAGCAGTGATATTCCCCTACAATTATGCCAGCTTGCTTCTCTCATAGTGTTGGATCTTGCAAATAATAGATTATCAGGAACAATACCTCACTGCCTAAATAATATCACTGCCATGGTTTTCAGTAATGCTTCAATAAGTGACATGGTTGGTACTATGAATACAAGAACATTATTTTCATTCTCTCTTCTTCTGCTCACAAAAGGCAATGAGTTAGATTATAATAAGTACATGCGTGTTGTTGACTTTTCAAGAAACCAATTGTCCAGAAAAATACCTGTGGAAGTATTTAAGCTCACTGCATTAGGGTCCTTGAACTTGTCACATAATCAATTAATGGGAACCATACTAGAAGAAATTGGCAATATGAAGCAAGTCGAATCCCTTGATCTCTCAACTAACAAAATGAATTTAAACCATAAACAAGGTGGATGTTTTTTCTCACCATGTCCACCTTAACTCCTTCAAACAATTCTCTTTTAATTAACACATTGATTGTCTGTAACCTTTAGCTCAGACATTTGGTTCCCCATGCTATATGTCATACATGTCTTTTATGAGCTCTATGTATAGGCTTCCCTGCAAACCAAGCATTCTCCATTGAGATGCTTATAGTCCTAGTATGTCCTATGTATAGCTTTCATTAAAATTGTAGACTCTAGTGATATTTCATATTTGTCTGTCACACTGTATTTATTTAAATGTATGTTTATTAGGTAGCTTGGCTCTGAAATTTATAATGGACATTATTTGGATAGCACTTTTGGATAATGCTACTTATATTTGAGTGTTTAAAAGATAAGAGAGAATCAATAGGGTTATTGAACTGCACGTGAATTGCTGCCGAGCATAAATATAGAAATAATTTTAATTGTATATAAAAAATAGTTTTATGTTAAATATGCATACAAGTAAACAACATAATCCAACACTTTCTTTAATATATGCTAATTCGAGAAACATGCTATTCCATTTGCAGTGTCCTACCCAGGATAATGGTTCGGATTGTGGGTATTATGTGTTAAGATATATGAAGGAAATTTTACTCTGTAGTGAAGAAGGAGTAATCCCACATGAAGTATGGTTTTATTTTCATAGTTATAAAATTGTCATAATTTCTTACATAAGAATACAAAATAAATATTAACTACTTTTTCCTTTCATGTTTTCATTTGCAGTATTTCCCTACCTACAGATTCGAGAAATACTCTACTGAACACATAGATGAAGTCAAGCAAGAGTGGTGCCGATATGTGTTGGAGAATGTTATAACCATTCAGTAAATATTTTTCTCATATAGGTTGCTTACATGCATGTATGGATTGATGTTGCTATGTACATACTTATTTATTTTAGGGTAGCTAAGTATGGAATGATGTTGCTAAGTACAGATAATGCACATAAATTGTCTACATGAATGTATGGATTAACGTTGCTATGTATGGATTGATGTGCTTGAACTCTATTTGCTGGATTGGAATGGTTGCAATTGAGCTTTGACAGGAATTTAGCTATTTGGGGAAGCTTAAAATACAGGGGAAACTCTGTCCAATTTTCTTTAGAATTTCAGAATTTTGCCCCTCACCAATTAATGAATTGCCTAGAGGTCAATATTGTGTTCCTTTATGTGAACATTGAGGGTCATAGTGTGCTTGATTGTAATATGTCATATCTAGTGTCTTTGCTAGCTAATTTCATGATAATATGAAATAATTCATTGTAATATGTTATAGGTTAAAGGGTTGTGGTAAATCACAGTTAATTTCAAATGGAAAAAAAAATCACTTCCTAAACTAATTTGTTTTGTGTTTTTGACAATGCTGTTAAAAAAAAAAACTTTTTACCGCGGTTCAGAAGCGCAACCGAGGTAAATAGTCATTTCAAAATTGACACGTATAAGAGCCTATTACCGCGGTTGCTTTTTGGAACCGCGGTAAAAAATCAACACCAATTACCGCGGTTTCGAGAATCAACCGCGGTAAAAGGCTTTTATCCCACTGTGCTACATCGCGGTTCTACCCGCGGTAAAAAGCCCATTTTAACCGTGGTAAAAAGGGTTTTTTGGCATAGTGACCTATGTTACCTTGTCATTCTCATCTCAGTTTACTGTTTGTTTATTTTTTCCGCATACAATAACTCTCACTATTGAATACTTGTTCTCTTGCGAATTCAATCACTAAAATTTTACAAATTAAAACCGCTCCCCGTGGATACGATATCTTACTTACTCTATAACTGCTGGACTTTTGGTACACTTGCCAGGAATCCATCACCTACACATGGGGAAAGAAGAGAAAATTCAATAAGATGGCCATTTATCTCTAAATAATCTCACTTATTACTATATGTATATTTTTGCAAATAAAAGAGCAACCATGGGGTAGCAAGGTATCATGTAGTCATTTCAATTTACATTTCAACACAGTGCTCATATAACTCCTTCAAAACCACTTCAATCATAATATATAGAATGAAGAGTATGTAAAACCAATATTCATACTTGTTTTAACACATGTTGTGCTACCAATAAAATCACTTGATTGGTTATCCTCCTCAATAGTCAGGTTCCATTTGACCAACATGAAAACAAACAAAACAAAGCATTTACTTTTAGCAGATCCATGAATACCATTTGGATGGGACATGTAAAAGGTATCAAGTAGACACCAACTTCTCTATAGTAGGAACCTGTGCTCCCACACCTGTAGGTGCATAACTTGCAAACACATACAGTAGAGAAAGCTTTTAATATGCTTAATAAAGATATGCTTAATGTCTCTTTTAATATGAAACTTAAAATCTAATCTATTTATGTATAAATATAATTTACAAATGTTAAGAACACTTTCTCGGTATAGAAGTGTTAAGAACATTAATTACATATATTTAATAATATATATATATATATTCAAATATATGAAATTACTTTAATATATTCAAGTATATGGAATTACTTTAAAAATTATTTTACATTTAAAAACCATTTTTCATCTTTAGTTAAAAATAATAATTTATCAAACAAATATTCTCTATATTGTCTATTAATACTTTTCATGATTTTTTTTCAAATATCCTTCTCTTAAATTTTTTAAAATTGTTAATCTTTTAACCTATTGCAATGAATAGTTGTCACTTATAGATTGTATGTTTATGTTTTTTTCTCCACCCAACAAAGTTTCATAAAAGTCATTAAATTAAAATCAATATTGTTATATTTTTAATATCTTTTTTATAAATGATATAATGGTAGGCTATGTTCGAGTGTGGAACTCGGACTTGGATGCTCCAAGGATCTCGGATTCAGGGCTCTATGATCTCGGACTCGGGATTGAACTCTGGTGATTCTCTTTACTCTGTCCACGATGGGGAAGTACCTGCTAAGACACTTCAATGTCCAAGTCAACTTCAACCCTAATAGAGCATAGTAAATAAGGTAAGTAATGCGTACATTGTTAGAACCACAAGAAACACTAGAAGAGGGGGTTGAATAGTGTTTTAAAACTTTATTGAATAATTTTGGAAATCTTTAATTTAATATATCATTTAAAAAGAACAACGTTTAAAGACCAATCTTAAGATCAGAGTTTAAATGAAACATGCGGAAAATAAGAATGATAAGATTGATAATCTTTCAAAACGGTCTTAAGATTGTTTTAAATGAAAGTTTCTCAAAGTATCTTCTGAAGATTATTACAAGGAGTATCTTTTAGAATGGTTTCTAAAATACTTCATCAGACTGAAGATCGTCTGAAGTTTAATTCTGGTTCTGAACTGAGTTCTTTAGAGACTCACTTCAGACACCTATTTCAGAACTTCTTCAAGATACATTCTCTGTAATATCTCAAACGATATGAGAGAGGTTTGAGTTTTAATTATCTTTGAAAACTTGTTTGATTGAAATTGTTATGTTATGGTGATTATGAAAATACTTTTCAATCCCCAAGGTAAATGCAAAACTGAAAATAAAAGAGATTAAGGGAAAGGAAACTTAGGCAAAAAATTTATCCTGGTTCACCCACATCACCGTGAGTTACATCCAGTCCCAGTGGCAAACCACCACTGGATTTTCCACTATCTGAAACCACAGATACAAGTATTCTTCACAGCCTCTTCAGGCCAACCGAGTATTCCTCACGGCCTCTCTAGACCAACCAAGTATTCTTCACGGCCTCTCCAGACCGACCGAGTATTCTTAGGCACACATGGTCTATCGAGTATTCCTCACGGCCTCTCCAGACCAACCGAGTATTTCTTTGTTTTCAACTACCTCTCCAGGCAACCTATGCAGTAGTCTTTTCTACCGAGCCTCTCCAAGCTCTAGACCAAGTGTACTTTGTTTCTCCAAGCCTCTCCAGGCTCTCAGACACTTATTCAAGTGTAGAGTATTACTACTCAATCTAAGTTAGATGTTCTCTAGAACCTCTCAACTCAGATTCTTCTTGTACATAGAGATTATTGAGTACATACTCAGGATACAGTCATTACAAACTAAATACAAGGATAGACAGTGATACAAGTGTTTGAATTAAATACAATCCCTGTCTTTTCTATGAGGAATACATCCTATGAGAGTAGGCTAACTAAGATATAAGATTAAGCTCCAGCCTTATCCTCCAACCATTGGTTTCCATGGGTTACATTCTCACCCGTATCATTGGAATACCAAGGTATCTTCAAAGCTTCAAACCGTACCCAGTTTGATAGTCATTTGCTCAGCATGGTTGTCTTCAGACCAACAACCAACTTAATTGATCAAACAGATCATCTGAACAACATGACTAACTGACCAGCTAGTCAGTAGCCTGATTGATTCGAGAACCAACTCTCTGATCAAACTTTGGTGACATATTGATGATCCACTTTATCTCAAGTCAACTCTTGTTAACCATTTGGCACTCAGCCTAGTTAACTTCACTCATCCTGATTGATTTCAAGAACCTTCTTGAAAAATCAACTGACTTACTAACCAGCAGGTTAGTAGCAACTTGATTGATCCCTTCGATCAACTTCGACCGACCAACATCTTCAAATTCAATCTTGAGGCTATTTATATGTTCTTCTTGAATATAGCCGTTGAAGATGATTCATAATACCGTTGAGTTGATGATGATGTGGCTCATATAGCCGTTGTGTAATGGCTTCTCAAACGGTTGCTTCTCCTTAAGCGAATAGGTGTACAGACGTTCCCGTTCTGACACTTGTTATGTGCTTCTTTGTGAGAGATGTTTCTTGATATTAATCTGCGTATTCTCTCTCTTGAATTTCTTCTGCTTTTGCTTTTTTCTTCAGCTTTCTTCTGCTTTCTTTTGGATTGTATAAATGAGGAAATATCCGTTGAAATACTATCGTTTAGAGATAGCATTGAATCCTCTTTAATCCGTTGTGAGACACGCTTCTGAGGGCTCTGACATGTCTGACATAGTACAACGTTGGTGCTGCTGTAAAGCTGCCACCGTTGTTGCTGCGAATGCTGCGTTGCAGAAATTTCCTCAGTGGTGTATGAAATTCAAAAGCACCAGGAAAGGTGTCTGTGTTCATTTCCATAAATATGCTTGAGAAGGAAACGTGTAGCAGAGAATGGCTTTTCTCAGCAATCTTCAGAGAGCAAAAGTCTTCATACTCTTCAGCAAGTAGTGCCACGTCGGATTTCAGAAGGCTTCAATGCTTCAGACGAATTGAGACTTCAGACAGATTGAAACTTCAGACGGGTTGATGCTTCAGACAACTTCAATACTTCAGACGGGTTGCGTCCTTCAGACAACTTCAATCCTTCAGACGGGTTGCGCACTTCAGATGACTTCAACACTTCGGACTGGTTGAAACTTCAGAAGGCTTCTTCCTTATGATAAGAGGATTGTAGCTTCATTCTTCTTTGTATCTTCTTCTTCTTCTTCTTCTTCTTCTTCTTCTGAGATAAAGATGTTGAATTGTATGTATTTTATTCAACCATCTTTCTTGCTTGCTTTTGTTTAGTCTTCTAACCCATTCTGGACAGCAGCAGGTGTAGATGCAGTAGGTCTGCGCACACAGATCCTTTTGTTGCAGGTGCAGCAGGCGTTGCAGAAAGTCTTTGCAGCATTTCCTTATTTGTGCAAGACTTTGATCGAGGTAGAAAAGCATGTCTAGCTTTATCTACTGAGATGAGTGTACTCCATTTGATGGAGTGTGCTTTACGCTTTGCAACGTCTCCAAGAAATCATTTCTTGATTCTGACATCTTCATCTTTCAGTCTCAAGACTGCTTTAGATCATCTTCAAATCTTCAAGATGATAGTTGTTCTTCAGATAGGTGCATCTTTGAGTCTTCACCTCTTCGAGTCTTTAATTCTTCTAGTCTTCTTATAATCTTCGATTCTTCATATAGTCTTCAGGTCTTCAACTTGGTTACAGATTCCTGTTCTTAGGATTCTGCATTTTGTTCTTCTGAATGAGATTCTGATTATCTTCTTCTTCAGATAATTATTCTGACCTGAAACACAATCAACAAACCAATACCTTTCTCAGTAGAATTTGTTTATGTAATCTTATTAAGATCTTATGCAAACTTATTTGTTAATCATTAATATAATCTTATTTGTTAATTATTAATATAATCTTATTTGTTAATATAATCTTATTTGTTAATCATTAAAACTTAAGAATGTTAAGACTTATAATCATGTTTAAATTCTTAAACTGATTTATAGACTTCACATACATGGCCTCTAATATTACTAGTATTTATAGGGGAATATTTGGGGATTTGAACCTTGGACTTTTGCCCATGAGACTTGATCTGATACGGAACTGTACGGACGCGTCCATGGTACTCCAAAATTAGGGCTTACCCTGGTTTCTGGGTTGGGCCGACTTGCACTCTTGGGTTGACTTTGTGTACTTGATGATTTCAGGACCTTACTGGGCCGACTTGCGCAAGCCAAATATTAATGGTCTGTTATAGATGCACCCCAGCATGAGCCGAGGTGAAATACGAAATGAAAGTCGGTTTAAGCTTCATAACATTTGACCAGGTTGAGATACTTGAATAATGTGGACCGGGATATTGAAGCATCGTGACCTTCTGGCTTCCTAACATTGTCCTGACAAGGCATCGCTTTTCAGTTCCCTTTGAAGTGACATTTTGAATGAAAGCATTGTTTCGCTTGACACCCCAAACACATGTGTCTTTTCATCTTCTGGTATTTTTAAGTGTATGGGCCTCATAACTTCTTATAAATAGGGAATGAGAAACATCTCACTTTCATTCTATTATTTTCTCTGACATTATTTTTCTTCCTCTGTCGAACTCTTTCTTCTCCGATGATCATCTTCGGAGTTGAAACTGTCTTTAGACCCCCTTAGTCGAATTAGAAACCGACGTCAAGTGATTTCTAATTCTGTCTTTTTATTTTCATGGTTATAATAAAAGAGATGAGTGATAGTGATGAGACTTTCAAAGTGTTTCTCGGTCAGTCATGGATTTCTAGTAGTCAATCATCTCGTCGACCGATATCTAGGACGATCAAAGTCAACCCTGGGGTAGCTGAGATGTTGACGGGTCCTTGCCCTCTAGCTTTGGTTTCAACCATAGCGCAACATTATTTAGGTCTCCAAAGTCTTAAGAAAATGATTAGATCTAAGATATATAAATTGCTTTTAGAATCCAAGTCAGATTGCTTTGACAATGATTCCAATTCGGGTAGTTGTTATACGACCTTTTAAGGTAACCCAACGGATAAGGATTTGAATGTCAATTATTTTCTACCGAGAGGGGCAAATAGGTACATTTGGGTAGATCTGGAAGTACTTGGGATGCTTAGTATATATCCGAAAGTTAGGTTTGTCACCTATCAGAAACCAACACGTCTTTCTTATACTCTTACGATTACTTTCATTCCAAGCTGAAACTGACTTTTCCATTACTAAGTTTGAAAAGAAGTATTCATGTATTTAAATTGTTCCCCTTCAACTTCATCCCAACTCCTAGACCTTCATTCGTTGTTTTCATTTGATCCTTAAGGAGGTCAATCTCGAACCCTCTGTAAAGTTATTCTTTCATTACTTTCAAATATTACGGAAATACCCTAAGGAGAAGAAAGAAGAAACACTTAAAAGTTGGATAAGTCTCTTAGGGTTTTCAATCTCGTAAGTTGATCACTCCGTATGTTGAGTTGGCCAAGAGGCCTAAAATTCCTTTTAAATAGGATTTTTTCAGATCCATACGACTGAGGGGGTTAATTCATTTTGGGAAGAGGAGTCCGACATCACACCTCGGTTTCCAAAATACTAGTGTTCAAGGCACTATGACAAAGATCTGTCGGAGTATGAAGTCGAGAAAAAAGCATTATCACAAAGGGATAAAAAATTAAGGAGATGCTGGATAGCTCGGTGCATGAGTGTTGTCCATTTTCTAGTAAGGGAATATTAGATAAGCCACAACGTAATGTAGGATCTCATATATGTGAGATTTTGTTTATTACTCTTCTCGGTTCGGTATTTTTAACATTGGTTCTTACGAGTTTTGTCTTTGATTTATGCAGTCGGGATGGCTAACACTACAATAAAGAAGATGCGTTTGGCTAAGGCCACAACTGATGAAGAAGAGGTTCACTTTTGATCTGGACTTAACCCAGAACGATGCTCAAGGGGGAGATCCCACTCAGACTGAGGTGCTAGATAAAACTAATCCTGTTTGGGACGATACTGGAAACGCTGAGACGGAGACCGATGGTCGAGTGAAAAGGAAGAAGACAGCCAGAAAAGGCGGTCAACGTAAGAAACCTAAAAAGGCAGAAAGTGTAACATCCCAAAATTTGAGAATCTAGAATTTATAATTAAAACACTTATAATGTATTTTGATGATAGTGATTTTAAACAAAAATAAATTTATTATAAAAGTAATAATAATCGTTAGAAAATAGGTTAAATAATGAGTTATAAGGTAAAATAATATATTTATAAAGATAAACAATTTGAGAGAAAAAAAGAAAGAAAGTAATTGTCGCTCACACACGGAGCTGTCACCGTTATTTCTCAACTGCAGATTCCTTTACCGTCGGATTGGGCTGAAATTTTGACAGTAGGTTCTAGACATATGATTATCATTGATACGAGGTATAAATTGTGAAATATGCAGTCCGAACAGTAGTGCCGGCATCGGATTTCCGAATGCTAAAGTCGATGGACGAGGGCACAAAGTCGGTCCAAAACAATATTTATTGTTAAACATACACATTAAAATTTTAGAATTATATCAATTAATTATATGAAACATTAAACAAAATGTGAGGCTAGCTTATAAAAAAAAATACAAAAACAAAATGAGACTTAAAGCACTTGCTGTACTGCTGACTCTACGCCGGCACGTTTCTTCAACCTTTCCTTTCCGACTCTGATTTTGTTGCTTTAGACAGCATAATCCAATGCTCATCGAACGACAATTTTAATTTAATTTGTAGTAATTCATTGCCTCGAGACTTGTAATTTAATCTTTATAATTGGATTCTATTTAAAGAAAATGAGTTTATTAGGTCTCTAGCCCCTACATATAACAAGTGATTAAATTCTTTAGTTTAGGAGTGGCTCCGTTTTGTCCTCCCATTTGTTCAATCTCTTGGCTGCCTCCTCCACCTACAAAGAAGAAAAACAATTATTAGACAGAAAACAATAACTTTCCCATTTCCAGCGCAGTGTCATGGAAATAAAATTATTGCAGAGATGGTATGTTTACCTCCTTGTTCCAATTCGTTCTAAATGTGATCCACAATAGAATAATTGTTTGCATAACGGTGCCACCAAGCATTCCCAGCCATATTCCCTACCACAAAGATGCCAGTCTCGATAAGAATATGATGTATTTGTTTTGTTTCCAGTCAAACTATAGTTTTTTTAGCAAATTAAATAATTTTTTAAAAAAATAAAACCATATGAAAAATGATTTTATTTATAAAGCTAATATGTATAAACAAAAAAAAACGTGTGCTGAAGATATACACATTCAGAAATTGCTAAAACTATAAACACAAATGCAGAAGTATGCAAAAACACCTATTCCAAAATAAACCAATACCTTGGCACCAAATTTGAAATAAAAGCCAAGAACCGCGCCCAATGGTATGCCAACTCCATAATAACAACCGACATTTACATACGCAACAAAAGCTTGCCATCCACATCCAACAGCCACCCCTTCATTCATACAAGTATATTGCATGCGTTAGTTTCTAAGTTCCAACAGTGTATAGTAATGATTAAAAAGATTGTGCCCGTCCACAATTAAGAATTACACAAAAAAAAAGAAAAGAAATCAAATTAATTACCAGATAAGACGGGCTGAACGCCATTGAGGAGAATAGAAAGTGCTAGAAGTGGGCAAAGATCTGAGACTGCAGCAGCAACCTCTTCACCCCCTGTGAAGGCGTAGCTAATGACATCCCTTACTGCAAGCACCACCAGTGCTGCAATAACTGATATTATGAATGAAATCACTGTCACCACCACCACCGAAAATGCCGCTGATTTTGGATTTTTTGCTCCTAGTTCGTTGCTCACTCTCACACTGCAGCAGCAGAAGCAATACTAGCTTTGTTCATTAATTATGATTTATAAGTGGCACCTTAACTAGAAAACTTTCAATTTTAAAAAATTTGACAGCCCTTCAATCTAAATATATATCTAATTTGTTAGTTTTAATTTCATAAACTCATATTTATAACTAATGAAAATGTTAGCATTAGGTTGCTAGCCTATAAGTTCTTTTCATAGGTTCATCCAAGAAACATGAACATCTTTCAATAAGTATCCAGGACAAGTGAATATGCCAAAAATTAAAGTTTCATGTTTAATTCAATTATATGATAATATGACTACGTTATAAATATAAAACGGGAATCTAATTCTAACCTTGCAGCTGCGTTAAATCCAACTGAGATCATGAACACCCATCCAGAAATTGTGGTGCTGCAATAACAAATAAGTAACAAGTAAATAAAACAGAACTTGTTTGAGAGAACTTTGTTGGACTGGGTCAAAAACGATGGTCCCTGTAGTTTGTAAAAGACATGAGAGTAGAGACACAGCTTGCATCATCAATAATTGCAGTTCATTTGACAATAAACAATGACTAGACCCAATTGCTCCAAGATGCAGACGTTTCCATTCTTTCATTTTTGTCCACCTCATATTAAAGCTATTAAGTTAACCCGAAGAGGCACGATATGTCAAGGTTCATCCAAAATAGCAACATCATTTAGATGGTCCCACAACTAAATAACAGGATCCACTTTATTCTTATAAAAATAAGGCCTATGAGTTGAGTCCAAGTTTGTCTTTCTTTTCTTATCTTCTTTGTTTCTTTTCCTGCTTAATCTCAGGCTCTAAATAAGCTCACACTCTTTTGGTGTTAGTGCCCAGCATTATAGAAGAGGAAAGGTATGAATTTATCAGCATAAAAAACATGCAGCACCGCTTGCAACTCAGTAAATTAAGGACAAGAAGCCAAAATTATGAGGACTACTAGAGAAAATGGTTACAAAGCAAAATATATTGACTCCTACAGAGCCCTACAAATGCCATGGCTGTTGTGGTCTAGCTAGCTGGTGCATCATTGTATAGTTATATGTCTCTAATTGGATTCCTCCAATAGTACAAGTAAATATTGATAATTTAGACCAATTTTCCTACTTTGAATGATAACGTTCCTTTTTTTCCACATGGAGAACGATAAGGACCATAAGCCTTTTTTAGCAAGTATTTATCCTGCCTTCTATCAAACCAAAAATCCCAGCAAAGGATACCACGAATCCAGCCCCAAACGCCAACACAACAGTAATAATAATTATTAATAATAAAATTATATCAAAATAAATTCCTTAACAATTAGCATACTGCCAAATTGGTAAAGAAATTGTTTCCTTCTCACGTTTCTCTTCACATGAATCTTGCTTACAAGGAATCTTTTTATCCTTTTATTAATCCAAAGATAACTGTTGTATTGACTTGGATAACTACACCTACAGAAATTTAACCGAGGAGATTGAATAATTTCATTACAGGATCACGAGGATTCTGTGTGTGCATGTGTATTGGGGATTCCTATGGAATTTCCTTAGTGGTTGATTACTGACAGTGAAATTTTTTAACTCTAAAATAATGCTCTGTGGAATACTTATACAATGGTACTAATCAATATCAACAAGTCATATGTCAGAATGTAATCCTTGAGAATATATAACAGAGATAATGAGATATTCACCACACACATAATAAGGTAAAACATTGAAACTCAATAATCACTGATTAGTTAAAAATCAAAATAGTTAATGAAAATTAAAGAGTTACCAAATAGAGAGAGAATCGAGAGCCAACTCAGGGTGAGGAAGAAGCCCTGCAAGCAAAACCAGAATCTGAAAATACCATGTCTCGAGGCACAGCATCACCGCTGATGCCGCCGACAGCTTGAAAAACTCCGGCAACCCTGAAAACGCTTGCCAAGTGAACCCTTGCCACGTGCGTTTGCACCTCTCACTCTTCACAATATACACAAACTGAGCAATCACAATAATCCACCACGACAAACTCAGCACCAAAGACGCACCTAACAGGCCCAGCCCAATCTCATACACCGCCACCCAGCTCAGCGCAAGGTGGACCACCAGCGTGGCCGCTGAAATGTACGCGCTGGGTGCGACTATGCTTTGCGCCTGAAGGAACTTCTGAATGGGGAAGTTCACAGCATAGGCAAAAATTTGAGGGATAAGACCATACACAAACAGAGCAGCCGCAGATGCAATTCTGGGAGATTCCCCGAGAAAAATCAGAATAGGTTCACTGAAGACGTATATCAGAGTCAAAAGAACACCAGCCAAAGAGAGAAGAACCGTTGATCTTTGCAGATATATTCCAAGCATTTCAAACTTATGAGCACCAAATGCTTGTCCACACAGAGTCTCCACAGCACTCCCCATTCCCAACTGTAATAACAATAACAAATCTTCAATCTCATCATCGTCAATATCATCATAACCGTCAGTTATGATATCAAAACCAAAATCTCACAATTAGTTAGATTGATTTATTTGAATTAGTTGAATAGAATATTAATTATTTATTTGACAGTCTCTCACACGTGACTAGTCATTTCAACGAAATAACAATAACGAAGAGAAGCGTGTGAGAGGAAGTAGGTACCATGAGGCCATAAGCGAAGATTTGGATACCGGTGTTGCCGAGTGAAGCAGCGGCGAGTTCAAGGTTACCGAGATGGCCAGAGAAGATTTGAGTGGACATGGACATGAGGTAGTTGATGAGGTAGACGACGACGGCAGGAGCAGCTAAGAAGAAGAGGAGTCTGAGCTCGATCCATGTGGCTGAGCTCAAACGGCTCAGGAGAGGTACGGTGGTGTCTGACAGTATTCTTTCAAGCTCACCGTCTGATGACTCGTGTTTTGAGGAGGTGCGGTCTAACAGAGGTGATTGGTAACCGTCGTCTCCTTTGGCTGAACCCATCGGAATTGGATTTGTTTGTCAGTTTGCTGTCAGAGGCTTTGGTATGGTGTGGTGGTGGGTTGAGCAAGTGCAGACGGCAACTCCTAGAATGCAGCAGCCAGGATAGAAGTGAATGGTTTATAATAAGAACAAGAAAGAACAAGAACTAGTCTACCTACTCATTCCTTTTAAAATTACTTGTTTTTTAGAGCATGGGAGCCGCGCGGATTGGTGGTTTATTTTTTTATTAGTGTTTTTATTAAATAAATATATTAATATTCTGACTAAAGGAGAGATATGGCTGAATAATGAACATTCATTGTGAATACTGAATACGTACCTTTTAGGTGAGAAAATAACAATTCCCACATGAGTAGTTTTGTTTTGAGAGATGTTCCATATTGTTGTACAATATTTTGTGTACTAAAAAAAATACAAGAGTAAAATATAATAAATGAGATGCATTATTTGTAAAACAAATATATACACAGTTCATACAACACATTTTTTTCTTTTATTTCTCTCCATAATATCACCTATCACATCCACACTTCTCTCTCTTCTATTTCTATATCTCCCATGGTTGTAAGCAATTGTTGTACAATTTTATTATACAAAAAAAATGTGTTTTACGAGCTCTTTTATGAATTTTTTATATATGAATATGATAACTCATATATTCATATAATAATTTAGGAAATGGTTCCCTTAGAGGTTAGAGCGTCCGTCAATAAATTAAATGTAGAAAGTTTTTATTGGATTATATAATATTTAATATTATAAATGAAATTAATGTTATGATTTTCAATAAAAATTTTTTATATATAAATTCTTTAACCAATATTTTTAAGACAGTTGTTACAGGGACTTAACAATATATACAATACACTTTTATTAATTTCCTTATCCCTGACAATTTAGATTTCTCTTTATTAAATTACCTATTGTATTTCATAATGATTTTTCTTTTATTTCCATATCCCACTTAATTGCATAAATTGTTATGCAATCAACTTTCTTTTTATATTAATTTTGAAATCTTAATCCGTGAGTGAGACAAGAACTTTCTTTATTATAACATTTAAAAAGAATATATGTCATTTTTTTAATATTATTTTTCATTGAAATGTTTTTCACACACCTCCCTTATTAAGGTTTTTCTTAACATTTGATCAAATATCCCTTACCCTGTTAAAAACTTATGTTTTAAAATCTAAATATTTATTATTCTAATTCTTAACCTATTTTTCCATTCTAAATCTTTTTTTTTATTTTAATTTAAATACTTATTATTACCATTTAATAATATATAATCTTTAATAAATAATAATAATAGTATCAAATAATTGATTTTAAGAAATTGAATAATAAGATTATTAATTGATTAATATTTTAAAATTTAAAATATAGAAAGGATATGATAATTTTAAAATTTTATAAAAATAATATTGGTTGAGTAGTATAGCTGAATAATTAATTTTTATGAATTAAAATTAAAATTCAAAATAATTATCTTTTAATATATACACATATATATAAAAATTAAATTCTTAAGTCATACTAAGTATCTCATACAACACCGAAAAAAAATATACGACACCAAAAAAACTAAGTATCTCATAAATAATATTTATTTACTATTAGAAATCATATATATTTAAAAACATTAATTAAATAAAAATATATGTTTTTCATGTATTTCAAGGAATAACATGCTAATTTATTGTATACCCAATATTTTCGTTCTCACGTAAGAGTTGAACGTCATTCAGATTTCAGATTCAAATATTTGGGATTTTTTAAGGAGCTATATTTTTCTTGGTATTTATTTTTCTTCATTTCTAGGATTTGAAATGAATATATGATTTTAATAAAATCAATTTCTTTGTAACTTTTAGATCAACATATATTGGTAGTGTTTTCTTTATTTTAAGTACAATAGAATTGATTTAGAAAATTTCAAAATATTTTATTTTAGAAAAAAGCATATTAAAAAAATTATGTTTTAAAATAATATGTTAAAAGTAAGTTTATAAGAATTTATTTTATTTACAGGACAAAGTAGAATAATATTTTATACGTAAATATAAATATATGTTTTTAAAATTTTATAAACTTTTTGTGAAGTACAAAATTTGATAAATAAATAATTAAAAATTAATTTTAAAACAAAAATTTAATTTTATAAATTATAGATTAATTTAATTAAATTTTAAAAATTCATTTTATTCAACCCGAAAAAAAAATCACCCAAAAGACTTCTTGCCTCGGAAATGGAATTTATTGGACGTGAAATTCTTTACTAAAAGAAAAACCAAATACTAGAGGTTGATTGAATGTGGTTTTTGGCATTTGGGATTTAAGTTTAGGAGTGTATTTGGTATATGATGTGAGCATTAGTGAAGTGTTTGTTGTATCATTCTAATGAGTATTTGGTAAGGATTTGATCCAGCAGAATTTAGTTGCCAACAGAGACAAATCCAGAAATTGATCGAACGGGAGGCCGAAAATATTAATGAACAACTGATTAAAGAATTTCATGAACTTTTATTCATAGTACACACCATTTATAGGTGATTTTTACATAGTACTCTTTATATTCTTATCTTATAATATCATTATTGATAAAATAAATTTGATACTTAAAACTAAATATGCATGAATTTAAAATTAGAAACAATCATAAAATAAATCTCTAAATCTTGGGATAACAATACAATTGAAAAATAAATCGTATATACACACTATATATGCAATATCGATTTTTTTAACCTGTGCAATATTGCATGGGATAATAAATCAAAAGTGGAAATGTTTTATTGGAAAATGCAGCTATCACAATATTCAATGCATTACTATAATATCAAATGTTAAATTATCCAATAAACATTTCCACTTTTGATGTATTATCATGTGTAATATTGCACAAGTTAAAAAAACCGATGTAATATTAGTATAAAATATATTTATCAAGCTAAATAAAAAAATTAATATGTATAATCATAAAGTCATTAATGCAAAACATAATGAAGAGAGACTTTATAAAAAATGTCATAATTATTTTTTAATACAATTTATTATCAATTAAAATAAAATAAAAGGGGTGAAATTTATTACACAAAATAATTTAGTAAATATACTATTAACTATAGTTGAAGGGATGGCCCCTGCATGCCCCCCTCTCAATCCGTCTCTGGCTGCGAAGTAGTTATCGAATAGTTACAAAATTATGAAGTAAATAAAATTTATAGTTGATTCCTAGCTATTGCGTAGCTAGTTTGTTGTAGAGGTTGTGCAAGAGAAGTGAATCCTTACACATATTCGGTAAGACACTTTTGAGGTAACTATTAATTTCGTAAAGAAACTACTTGAGTTAGTTTTTTTTAAAAAATAAATGCTAATGATGGCACTGGTTAACTAACCAAAATTAGAATTATTTTATTGGATTGTGCAACCTTCAATACTATAAATATAATGGATGTTATTATTTTCAATAAAAACGTACTATATATGGATTTCTTTAAACCAATGCCCTTTTAAAATATACTAATTTTTCAACTAATAGATAAAAATGTTTTTTAATTTTATCTCTATATAATATTCTCGCTCACCATTTAGGTGCTAGATAATATATTTATTTTCTTTATTGTCATGGAATACTAACTTTTTGAATTATTTTTTAATATTAAACTAATTATTTTAATTATTAAACTATTTTTTTTTAATAAAATATTTATTTTTTATTGATAATAATTTAAATTTATAATGAAAAATTATTTTTATGGAAATATTATTAAACATTTTATTTATTAAAAACTCTTTAGACTATAAATAATTTTAAGTAAATTATAATATAGAATTTTATAATTATTTAAAAATATATAATTATTTTAATGATATCTTTATCTTTTATTTTACAATTTTTAACTAGTTTAACGACTAAGTTTTAGTAAATATTTTTAATCAAATTAAGTAACTTTTAATTTTTATATTTCAACTTTCAATTTTCAATTAGTTTTCTAATTTTCAAATTTCAACAAATTTTGCATAAGATTTTACCAAATACATTCTAGATATGATAAATTTTTGTCTTTCAATTTGAGTTTGAGTTCATAATTTGGTAAATATGCTTTGTTGTACAAGATGTTAGTATGTTCTTTGTGACGGAGTATAATTATACTCACACAGTGGTGCGAGGAAAAGAGATAAAAAGATATAAGCGTGCAATGATATAACAAAATATTAAAAATAATAGAAAAGATATGTAGGGAAAATATGTAAATATATATAAAAAAAAAACTCTTGTGTAATAATTGAGTGAAAAAGGTTAACTTTTTGCTGGGATTTTTTACTTTGCTAAGTGTCATTCGATTTGTATTTCTTTTCACAATCAATTTTTTTTTTTATATTTTAGCTTTGTATATACTTCCTTTTAATTCAATTTTCTTGTCTTAACAAAAGAAGGAAATAATTGAGAGAAAAGGAACACATTATTTGTTTTGTCCTCTACACCAACTCCGATGTCCCACACCCACGATATGGACGAGCATCGAAATATAACAAATACCTACATATATTAGTAACAGCTAGAATTAATAACTGAAATGATTTTAGTCGTATTTGGTAAAATAGTTTTTTTAGTTATTAATTTGTTTTGGAAAATTACTTGATATGGGTTTTTTTAAAAAATTTTCCATTTTTAACTATTAGCTAAAATTCATTACAAATTTATCTCCCAACCATCCTTGTTCACTATTATATAATAATTAAATATTTTCTTATATATCATTTTACCATTTTTAAATAATTTTATCAATCTTTCAATTAAATCAACTAATTTTTAACAAATGAGCTAGCTTTTCAGCTAATACACACTCCTAATGTTAACAACAGCCCTCGAGAATGAATGGAATTAATTTCCATTAAACAATTTCAGCCACATAAATTGTATTATCAAGTGCCAAATGCCAAGTTTTCCTTTTGTTCATTTGCCATCAAGTTAAAATTTGGGATGGGCTGTTCATGGTATATCATTCTAATTTTTTTTTTTTGACGAAATATCATTCTAAATCATTAAGGAAAGATATTTGTTTGTTTACTTTGTTCAGGGTCGGCCCAAGGGTAAGGCTGCTCAAGCCCTTACTTTAGACCCCGATTGTTGGTAACATACTTTATACAAAAAATTAAAAATATTATTATAATGAGTCCTAGTTTATTGGTTTAGAAATTGATTTTCCTCTTCAAGGTTAATGGTTCACCATGGCAATGAAGGTTTGCTTGAGGCCTCACTACATGATGGGCCGACCCTGACTTTGTTCTTAAATATGTTGATTATGCAATGAATTGAGAGAATTGTACAGTATGAGTGTGGGAGCTTCTCACGTAACATATGAATTGAATCATCATAAATATCAAACGGGATACCATAGTGCGCTGCAATTGGCAGTATATATTTACATTTGTCCAACATTCGGGTTGAGTCGGATTAGAGCCTAAAAAGCTCAATCCGACATATACCGATAAGAGATATATATGGTCCATTTTCAACCATTTTTTATTGGGTTGAATGGGTCTCGAGTTGAATCGGGTGGATTCATACGGGTTTTAGGTTATTTTGGGATTGTTAAATTTAGGGTTAAATAAGTTTCCAGTCAAGATTAACTTGAATTTGGTTTTAGTCCCTAAACTTTAAAATCATTTGTTCGGGTCCCTCATGTTCTGAAATCATGTGACTTTAGTCGCTCATGTTGTAAAATCATGTAACTTTAGTCCCTCCCCTTAACACCGTTAACTTTAACACAGACGCGACAAACAAATTTCTTTGTTAGTTTGTCCAACTAGTTACAATGACCATGTTGTGGCAATTGAATTACACTTCAGCTCATCCAGTCAAACTTTATTTAGGGTTTTATTAAATTTAATTTCACATTCTTCATGGACATGGAAGGCCACAAAACTGACTAGGTAAGCTGAGTTGTAATTCAATTGCGACATCATAGTAATTGTAAGTGACTGAACTGACATAGAAATTTGATTGTCACGTCAACGTCAAAGTTAATGGTGTTAAAGGGAGGGACTAAAGTTACATGATTTCAGAACACGAGGGACCCAAACCAACAGTTTTAAAGTTTAGGGACTAAAACGAAATTCGGATCAAACTTTAGAAACTAAAAACATATTTAACCCTTAAATTTATTTGGGCTTTTATCCGATTTCAAATTGGGTTTTGCTTAATTTTGTTTACTTTTTTTAAGTCTGTTGTAATTCCTTTACAACCCAATTACTTATATTTCTAAATTTTAAATTAAATCAATCCAGATTTTAATTGTAATTTCTAAACTTTAAATTAGATCCATCAAGATTTTAATTAGCTAACTTGAGACAAAATTCAGATTAAATCCATATAGATTCATTCACAATCCAACTTTAAATTAACCAATTTTGAATGAAATCCATTCAGATTCAACAAACCAAATTTAAATAAAAAAATTACCCAAATTTATGGGCTATCAATAATATATATAATTAATTAAAAGGCTTAATTGCATTTTTGGTCCCCCTATTTTCAAAACCTATGTTAGAGGGACCAAAATCGCGAATTTGGAATAATAGGGGGACCAAAATCGTGAAAAAAAAAGTAGGGGGACCGAAATCGCGGATTGATGATAATAGAGGGACCAAAAATGCAATTAAACCTAATTAAAAGAATCAATGTATCATAAAACAGAAGATTCCAGATCCAAAAAAATTCCTCACCACACAATCACTCCTACATCCAGAAAAAGAAAAAAAGATACAATCACATAACCTAAACCAGACTTAGCCTCTCAGCTCACCGTCGCACACCACCACACAGAGAAGGGACTGAACCACCAACTAACCTATAACAACAAAAATCACCATGTCAATGAGATTTCACCATGCAAAACAAAACCGGAAAACACAGGGGAGAAAGAAAGAGACAGAGGAAGAGAAGGGAGAAAGCAAAATGACCTTTCAACAGTCCATCGCGACATTGAATCGCCTGCCATCCTCTACCGTGACCTGGAACAAACACTAAACAGTCTCGATCGATGCTCCTCTACTCTGCATACCGCCTTTCCCATATGTTTACAAGAGAAACGGAGAAAGAAATCACTAAAATTACTAAGATCATAATAATAAAAAGAAAGACTGAAACAAAGGAAGAAAGAAGGCAAAGAGGGAAGGGCGTTGCGCTCCACGACCACGATAGTAAAGGGGGAGGAAGAAAGGGAAAATTTTGATGTGTGGGGAGGGGACAACGACGAAGAAGAAGAAGGGAGGGGGCCTGATAAGACCAAATCTAGAAGAGAAGAAAAGAGTCGTGTAACGTCCTAAATTTGGAAATCTAGGAATAATGCTCGTTGGAAGCACCTTCATAAATTTCCGAAATCAGTTTCGCGATATTACCGATATCGTAACATACGACACCTATAAAGCTTAGGTAACCAACGTTTACTTAAGTGGATCCTTTCAAACACACAACTATACAGTAATTGCCATCAATTGGCTACACTCCACCAGAAATAGCTAATTCAATTACTATCATCATCCATATACAAAAGAGTCTAGCTATTCTAGTCCAAATAACTCCTAGGGAACAATATCCATCCCTAGACATCAAGTCTTCCTTTCCATGCTCCAACTGGACATCCTGCATATCTAAAATGAATCCACAAACGTGTGGTGAGACTTACATCCTAGTGAATATCATCATGCATACGGTGTGGGAGAAGCAGACAAATAGGAATGCAACATAAGCATACATGGATACATGTTTTGATATACATCACAAATCTACCAGGCATTCCAGCAATGCACATTACAATTCCTCTAGTGGAAAGCCACCCATGCATTCATGCAGTTAATCTCAAACTGAACCTCGGGTGTCTTTTCACTGTTGTGTATTTTGAGTGCTCTGCATTGTGACCAAGGACCGTCGTCCAGGGCCACCCTCATTAAGTCTTATTATCATTCAATAATGCACATGCCATTTTTATTAACCTCTTAAGGATCTCATCTCCCTCTTGGCCGAGAGGTCAATGAGATTCCTCGTTCCTCTTTGGTTCGAAGACCCATTAAACTCCTCTTTGGTCCGGAGACCCATAATTTCCTCTTGGCCAAAGGCCCATGAAAAAGTGTTATACATGATTAGGGTGTAAAAGCATGATACCTTGATAGATAATGAGTATGTATGTGCATGAACATAAGTATTAACATGAACGCATAACTCATCTAAGGCCTAATCATCATTATGGAAACTTCAAGCAAAAGATCGTAACCTTCGAACCTAGGGTTAGAGCAACCATAAGCATACAAAGCAAACAATCCAACCATCAACCCTAAGTTAACCTCTAGGAACCAACAATTAAGCAAAATAAGCAAGGGGAGTAAGAATAGGGGGCATTCATAGGATCTCATACAAGAATGAAAGTGAGTGGGTGAACCACACTCACCTCAAAGCAAGAAATGGAGAAGATGGGGGTTGAATGTGACGATCCAAGCTCCTTGAATGGCATGGGGCTTCAATCTGAACTTCTTCTTCTTCGATCTCTTCCTCTCTCTCTCTAGGTTCTCTCTAGAAGTGAAGGGATGTGAAAAGGTGAGAAAGAAACGAGCCCTAGCCGTGTTTTTAAAAGACCGGTCTTACGCATTCTCGCTCAAGCGAGAACATTGAGAGTGCACTGGTTTCACATTCTTGCTCAAGCGAGAGGCTCCTCGCTTGAGAGAGGCCCTTCTCGCTCAAGCGAAAATCTTCCAGAGAGCACCCTTTTTCCTCCCCTGTTTCTCGCTCAAGCGAGAATACCAGATTCCAGTTTTCCTATTTTTACTAATATTCTTGCTCAAGCGAGCCCCTCTCGCTTGAGCGAGAACATCAGGACTCAAAGTCCTAATTTCTCACTCTTAAGCCTCCCTTTCTCAATTTTACCTCCATTTTCCTAATTCTTTTAACAAAATACCTATCTAACATAGTTCCTTTAATCTAAACCTCTCCACCTCATTTCCATCAATCCTCTTAACTAAATCCCTTCCTCCCCGCTCTAATTCCCTCGTTCAACACCTCCTACTTTCTCCCTCATCTTTATACCTTTTAATTCTTTCCGTCTCAGGGTGTGACCTCTCATAAGCTTAGTCTATAGTTGTGTTTTGCCTAACACATGGTTTCCCTGATGAATTTCCCCCTTAACGCTCATGAACTCTCAATAAATTCCCTATCTCTTCTCTTAATTTACTCTTAAACCCCTAAATCCTCATTCTACTTCTAATTTCTTTCTCTTGGCAGGATTCATAGCCTAAGGCTTCCACGATATTTCTAGATCCTAATTTCTGGGTGTTACAATTCTGAAGAGGAATATGAGAGGTGAGATTGAGAGAATCAAAGAAGAGGAAGGTTTCATCTACGACGCTAGGTTTTCTGAAAGGGGCTACTTAAGCTTCTGAATTTATATTATGAGCCTGTTTGGGTGGAACTTCTGCAGAAGTACTTATAGGTGAAAAAAATAATATGAATCAAAGAGGTCAAATGCATTTAACTTCTCCATAAGTTAAAATTAGTTACTTATGGAGAAGTTAAATGAGAGAGCTTTTGGAGTAGGTGATCTACAAAGATTAATTTTAACTTATGGAGAAGTTAAATGCATTTGACCTCTTTAATTCATGCTATTTTTTTTTTACCTAGAAGTACTTCTACCTAAGTTCCACCCAAACAGGCTCTATGAGCATTGGGTGGTCGGGTTCGGGTACTGATGGAAGAAAAATTTTCCACCCAAGCCTGACCGTACATACCCGTGTTTAACTCAATTTTTAAATTTCAAAAAAATCGATACCCGTTTTCACCCGCCTTAGTTCCTTGTTTTCTTCCTCGGTTTGACCGGTTTCGGTCGGGTTCCAGGTTTATGGACACCCCTATATATATCATGAACGTTTGAATTGATTTTTTTTATACGTCTCTTTCAACGCTTCATGGTATTTTTTTTTTGTTAGATAAAATTTAAGGTGAGAGGATGGTGTCATAGTCCAAGGCAGGGAAAGTCTCTGAGCTCAAAGAGCACTTACAAATGTATTTGCATTTACCTCATCCCAAGGGGATGATGAGTGGAGATTCGAACCTGTGACCTGTCAGGTACGAGACCCTGTCTTGCTTCACTGGACCACCCCCTTAGGATTCGCTTCATGGTATTTTAGAGGGTAAAATAACTTTTTTGCCGCTATAAAATACTTGAGTTTTAATTTTTATCTTTGGAAAATTTTTCATTTTAAGTTCTTCCTTATGAAATATTTAAATTATTTTCTGGGGTTAAATATGTTTTTAGTCCCTGAAAAATAGTCAAGATTTGGATTTAGTCCCTATAATTTAAAACTGGTGGTTTGGTCCTTCAAAAATTAAAAATACACTATTTTAGTCCTTATTACACAATTTTGCTATGGATTAGCTACGTATTTTTGTCGATAAAAACGAGAAAGGAGTAATTTCACTTTTTGAGGACCAAATCAAACATTTTTGAAATAAAATCTCGACTATATTTTAGGGACTAAAAACATATTTAACCCTTATTTTATTAGTCTATCTATGTTGTTAACTCCATTGCTAATTGCAGATGCGTTTAACGCTCATCACAGTCAATAAATAATATGTTCAATACTCTAACACATCATACAACATTTTTAGTCTCCTTAAACTCATTCAGAGAGTGTATATGAGATATAGGAAGGAGAAAATGTATTATAAATTTATAATTTTTTACAATTTTGTGTGATTTCATATTATTTTTTATTACTTTAAACAACCAAATAATTCTTAAAAACTTTTTAATTAGATCCCACAATCTATTTCACTCTTTAAGTATTCATGTTTGCAACAAATATTTTATAAATAATTTTTTAGTGTCCACAAGAGATAGGAAAGCACAAGTTGCTTTCTATAGCAACTAAGGTCTCGTTCAATGTGGTTGTTGGTTTTTAGTTTTTAAAAGTTTTAAATTAAACTTTTACAACTCAATCAAAAATTGAATTTTTTTTTCTATTTTAAAAACTACAAAAAGAAGTTTTCAGTTTCTGATTTTGAGTTGTAAAAACTCTATGTAAAATTTAAGGTATAAATTTATTTTACCATATTTTTATTTATATAATAATTTCATGAAGAATTTTTATCTTCATGTGATGCATATGTTTATTGTTTTAATTTAAGTATTAATATATTTGAATATGAAATATATCTTTTAATGTAATTGAAATATTTATATCTATGATTTAAATATTAATTTTTCAATATAAAATCTCTATTTTTTCACGATGTAAATATTTATTTCTATAATACACATATTTTTATATACACTTTTTATTTTAGTACAAAATATATACTCTTCTTTAATGTTTATTTTAATTTATTTTTCCCAATCAAATAATTTTTAATAATTTTTGAATTTTTTTTATATTTTATAAAATACCTACTTTTAAATATCTTAAAAATACATGGGATAATCGTTAACTTGATTTCAAAATTAGAGAAAAATATAAATTAATGTTAAAAATAATATATGACATAATTTTTTTTACAATGTTTTCAATTAATTAAATAATTTTGAAAGTTAAAAAATGTTAAATTTCAAATATCTCTATGTTAAAAAATATTTCTGCAATTTCATAGTTCTTGGAGAGAGATAGAGTGCTTAAGGTAGATCACATGAATAACCGGTTAACACTTAATGTGTCACATAACGTTGTTAAATAGCTTAGGGTGACACAGAGACTAAAGTAACTTAAAATAAACTTTTACAGACTTAGTAATAAGTTTTTTATCTTCGGGTAGACGAGGATTAAAATGACAGATGTCTATGCTACTTTCAAAGACCAAAATAATGGTTTACTCATTGTGTGCTGCATCTTGTCATCTACTGTTTTTCATCATCACGCATTAAGAGTATAACGGGTAATAAATTAATAAATATAATATTTTTATTAAATATACTATGGATTTAATTGATATACTATAGTCATCAAATTCAATTTTTTTCACTTTAGAGATTTGTATTCGAAAATGGGATTTTGATTAGAGGAGGGTTCAACTTACACCGATATAAGTTACACCAAGTATTACACCGTTGAATTTATTAATATTGATTAAGCCATGTGGAATTTTTAAGGGATTAATATTTTTTTTAATATTTATATATTTTCATTTTTAAGACTTGAAATGGAGATTTTATATAAAGAAAATCTAACTCTTTATTACCTGGATTGATACATATTAGTAAATCAAATTCAAATTGATACCTAATTATTGTTTTTTATTTTAAATATCAACAGAATTGATTTAAAAACTAATATTAAATTAATTGTTTTGAAAAAATTATATTAAAAAACAAATGATGCTTTAAAATGATATTTACAAATGGAGTTCAGAAGAAAATATTTTATTTAGATGATAAAGTAGAACCAATTTTCAAAATTTTATAATTTTATGTAAAAACAAATTTTACTCCATATTCAAGCCCCAAAAATTGATCGATTTAAAAAATTTAAAATAAATATGATTAATATTTTTTAAATAATAATTTTACTCAATTGAGAAAATCACTCAAAAGACTTTTCGCCACGGAAAAGATGAAAAAGAAAATGAAAGATCTAACAAATAATGTACTGACATTTAGAATAAAAAATTAACAAAAAATAGTAAAGTAAAAGAAAAGTATATATATATATATATATATATATAAATGAGGATGGTTATAATTACACCGGTGTAAGTTACACCAAGTTTTACACCGCTGAATAATTTTTTAATTGATCATTGTATTAAATAATCAACCGTTAGATTGAAAGTTACTATCATATAGATCATACATATAAAATTTTACATTAATTTAAAATTATTTGATATGTCATTGAGATGTCTCAATATTAACGTTATATATACATTTGAAATATATGAAAAATCCAACCATTAGATTATCAAGTTATTAGTGTCAAAATTTTACGAAATTTGACACATATAATCATGATGATGAACAAACATAATTCAACGGTTGGATTACTAAAAAACATATTCGATTTGCAGATATTAGCGGTGTAATACTTGGTGTAACTTACACCAGTGTAATTATAACCCTCTTTATATATATATATATATAAAAAAAAAATCTAATGTGTAATTGAGGGTACGTAGGGCATTATTTGTTTTGTCGTTTACATAAACTCCAACAATGCATGATGTGGGAGAGGATCGACTAAACAAAGTATATATAATAACAATGCCCCTCGTGAACGAAAGGAATTAATTTCAATTAAACTATTTTAGCCACGTGAATTGTATCATGATTCCACGAAGTGGGTGACAGTAAGTTTTCTTTTGTTTATTTGCCATCAAGTTAAAATTTGGGACTGACTGTTCATTGTAATTAATATTGAAGTTCAGATCATAGATCAAAATCATTAGGAAAAATTAATGGGTTCCTTTGAGTGTTACATGTTTAATTGTTTTTTTAAGTAAGGTCTCGGGTTCGACTGTTTGAGTCTTGTAGATGGAAAAAATTCCCACTAAAAGAGTTAATCCCACTAGGATATAGATGTTCCCGGCTCAAGCAGCATTGCCTCTGGTGGAAGATACCCGTGGTTCATACCCAAAAAAAAATTCATTAAGAAAATATATTTGTTTGTTTACTTAGTTCTTAAATATGTTTATAACGCAAATGATTTAGGAAAAATGTAAAGTACAATAAGACCCGAAGCTTCTCATATAGGGATGTCAACGGGACGGGGCAGACACATGTAGTAGGCTTTGGCAAGCCTGAGCCTGACTTGACTCTTAATTCTTAAGCCTAATTTTGGGCTTGTTACCTATTACAGACCTTTTTTTAGGTCTTACTTGACCTGTGTAGAAGCCTAGCCTGGGGTGGGAGTGTATGATGCTAAAAACTTTTTGTGAAAGTAAAGGTTCAAGATACAAAACCCTAATGTCATGTATGCATCCAAGCGAGTAACTTGATACTCAAATGATTGATTTTAACTGAGTGACCCTTGTAGCAGTGGGGGGAGTGTATGACGTGCCTAAAAACTTAGTTTGGATATTTTCCGATGTGTAATGACATTATGGTGAATTATTTATTAGAAAATAATAAAAATTAAAGAAAATTATTTATTTCTTGGAAAAAATAATTTTTGGTACCCATTTGACGTGACTAATGTTGGGTGCGATGATTGGAATGATTCTTGGAAGACTAGGTAGGACGACATGATGAGTGAATCTATTTGTGAACGTTAAGGTTGAAGAGAATGATAACCCTGTGCAATGATTATTTTATCTAAGTGGCCCCTATAGTAGTGTAGTCGAGTTTATGAAGTGCCTACAAAATAAATTTAGATATTTTTTATGTGTAATGTAATTATGGTAAATTATTTAATGAAAAATAATAAAAATTATAGAAAAATAATTTCTTTTATGAAAAACTTTAGGGAAAATCACTATAGGCAACCATCTGAGGGGACTAATGTTGGGTATGAAAAGTCAGGTCCATTCGTGGTTGATTGGGTCGGACGACATGCTAAAGGGAACTATTAGTGAATGTATGGGTTCAAGATACTAAACCCTAATGTTATGTATGCATCCAAGCGAGTAACTTAATACTCCAATGGTTGATTCTACCTGAGTGACCCTCATAATAGTGGTGGGAGTGCATCATGTGCGTAAAAACTTAGTTTAGATATTTTCCGACGTATAATGAAATTATGGTGAATTATTTATTTGAAAACAATAATGAAATTAAAGTAAAATATTTATTTCATTGAAAAAAATTGGAAAAAAACAATTTGGGTACCCATTTGGGGTGACTAATGTTGGGTGCGATGATTGGAATGATTCTTGGACGACTAGGTAGGACGAGATGATGAGTGAATCTATTTGTGAATGTTAAGGTTGAAGGGAATGGTAACCCTGTGCAATGATCGATTCTACCTAAGTGACCCCTATAGTAGTGTAGGAGAGTTCATGATGTGCCTACAAAATAATTTGGATATTTTTTATTTAATGTAATTATGGTGAATTATTTAATGAAAAATAATGAAAATTATAGAAAAATAATTTTATTACTGGAAAAATTGGGAAATAATCACTATAGGCAACCATATGAGGGGACTAATGTTGGATGTTAAGGTCAGCCAAGCATGGCAACATGGCGAGTCGGGGGTAGGTTTATCTCTCCCCGTCCTCGCCCCCGTAAATGTCGAGTCGGGTTCGGGTTTAAAGAGACCAGGTATGAAATTATTGTAGAACCACAGGAAAACACTAAAATAGGGTTGAATAGTGTTTTTACAAACTTTCGCAGTTTTCATAAATCTTTTCAAAAACTAAGTTTACGTAAATTTCAGACAGGGTTTTCAAAGGCTGTCAGAAGTTATCTTATCTAATAAATTTCATATAAGAGGTTTTTCTGAAATATGGTTATTTTGTTTAATACAGAAAAAATGATTGTAAACTTAATGTTCAAATCCCTTTTTTGTTAGCGCAAATAAAATATAAAGAGTTTAAGAGATAGAAGCACTTAGCCAAAGATTTATCCAGGTTCACTCACTACCACTGTGAGCTACGTCCAGTCACAGTGCCAACAAGCTACTGGATTTATCCACTAATCCAAAAGATTACAAGTATTGTTTTCCAGACAAGCCTCTTCAGGCTCAAGTTACAAGTATTGTTTTCCCACTTAGTCTCTTCAAGCTCTACCCAAGTATTGTTTTCACACCTAGTCTCTTCAAGCTCTAAAACAACAAAGTTTTTACAAAAATCAAATTACTTATAACTTCATAAGAGTTCTTCGTTCTAAAGTGTTTGTACAGAAAGCTGTGTTAGACACTGGATATGAAGTTTTGTACAATAAAAAATCAGAATATAATCTATACAAGATTTTGCAGCGTTTTAGCTTAGTAAAAATTGCGTGAATCCCTCTTCTTATTTCTTCAGGAAGGAAAATTTGTATTTATAGGCTTCTGGAGTTGGGCTTAAAAACGTCCATTGAGAAGTCTGTTGAGGGATAACATTTAATGCACTTCATCCCATTAAGAAACATCTCTGACACCGTACAAGGTTGCACACGTTATTCTGACCATTAAAGGTCTGCTGCGCACCATTCCCTCTTTGGTTCATACTTTTCAAACCTTAGAAAAATGCGTTCTTTTGTCTTTCCATATTTATGTTACGAGGTTGCGTGAAGGAATGGGTCAGATTTTGACTTGCCATGTAAGATTTGTCTTGGCTTCAGAAAGCTTGACTTCAAATAGATCTTCAGACTTCAAATGAATCTTCAGAAAACTTGAGCTTCAGATGCCTTAACCACTTCAGATCATAGCTTCCTTCATGTTAGGTATATGCACTAGAGACTTATATATTTATGAACATTCATCACTTGTATCATGTTATTTTATATAGGCAAACTTATTCTTTTAGAATATAATCATTGTCCGTAGAATAGTAATCTTAAACTTCATAAGAAATCAAGTAGATGACTTGATCGTGAGATCTTATGAAGAACTATTCTTAAAATAGTCCCTAGTCAAATATCATCTTAGGACAAAGATGCATTTAGACTAGTATGTGAGTTCGTTGATGATCACATCTCACGGATCATGGATATGAGATATCATGTGCTCACATAGGTACACATTAAGAGTAATGGTGTACTGGACAGACCCACCTTAAGAACGTTGCATGGGTTGTTACATAACTGTCATGAACGTTTCTTAAATTAATAAATGTTATATGAAGTCCTTCGACCTGAAATCACTACGATTCCTACATAAGGAATTATATGTTTTAATTATCATCAAACGTTACCTGTAATAGGGTAATCATAAAGTTGGTTTTTGGACATATAATAAATTATGTGGTGGAATGTGAGTGCCCTAGATGGGATTTGTCCCTCCTATGTAACAGGATTTATATCTTTAGGCCTCTTGATAAAGTGAGACTGCAAAATGCATGGCCATGCTCAGAAGGATAAATATGAGATATTTATTTTCTGTACAGTCTACTTGGGGATCAAGAAAATATAAATTGAACTATACAAGGTTGACACAATCCATGCCCTTGTGTTCAATTAGATATTTGGACAAAGGGACAGAGCATATAAATTATTATAATAAAATAGGATTTATCAAAGTTATTGATAATCTCAATATTTGGATAGTGATGTGTTGCTAGATACCGCTCACTATTTATGATATTAAATATAAAAGGGTTTTATTTTAATATTATAACCAAATATTAAAATCCTATTGGGTCACACGCATACAACATGCCACTAGGAAAGGATAATAATTCTAATTTAATTTAATTAGAATTATAACATAATGGGCCAGGCCCATAAGTGTGAGGGTTAAGTGAGTGATGGGGTAAAACCCTTGAAGTTTATTGTAGAATCACAAGAAGAGGGGGTTGAATTGTGATCCTTTTAAACTTCTGCAACTTTATCTTCTAATAAAATTATGCTCAAGATAAAGTCTTGGCTGTTTGTTAGAAGATAGAATTTCACAAGTAGAATTGTAAGTATTAATACTTAGTATGCTGAAAATAGGATTCCTTTGGTGAAATCAATTAAGGTGACACTTACTTAGGTATTATTAGTTTTGAAGATCTTTTATGCACATGCAAGAATTAAGAGTATAAAGGAAAGAAGAAGACACAAGGGTCTTTATACTGGTTCACCTCTTCCAACCTGAGGCTACCTCCAGTCCCTACCTTCAGTAGGATTTTCTCACTAGCAAAACAGTTACAACCTTTGGGTATACACTACCACTAGTATTCTTTTTCCACAGCCTCTTCAGGCTTCTTACCAAATCACTAAACTCACAGAAACAGATTCTGTCTTACTGCAGTACTTTCTGCAGAAGCACAGATCCAGAAATCTGCAGAGCTTGCTTCTGCAGACTTCAACCACTCACAGGCTCACACCATAGCCTTTACAACCTCTCAAATACTTCACCTAAAATACCACAAGAGATTTTACAACCAACCAATCTCTTTGGCCTTGCAGAAGCACAGAAACAACAAGGTAAAGTATAAAAAGCTCACTAGATAACAATCAGAGCAGCAGCAGAAATTCCTAGTGAGCAAAGCTCCCCCTCAACAACTTATATAATCAGATTAGAAAGAATTTGAGGAGAGAGAAAATGTTCCAGAAGCTAGAAGTGATAGAGCAGTCAGCTTAGTTATGCTTCTGGAAGGAGAGGTGTGTCTCAATGTGAAGAGAGCACCTCCTTTTATAGGTGAGGAGCCTTGTAGCCGTTGGAATGAAGTTAAAATGATCCAGCTGTGATGTATTGACAAGTCCCTTTCAGGTACAGCTGCAAAAGCTGACAGGTACAGTTGTCCAGTTGACTACCCTTCATGCTTCTGCAGAACTTGCTTCTGCAGACAGCAAAACTGGCTCATTTCTTCACCAATGCTTCTGTGAATATGCTGAGTAAGATTTCTGGATTATTTCAAGTGTATATTAACTTCTGTAACTCAGCCAAATCAGCAGAAGAATTATTTAGATATTCTGGTTTAAATCTGCTGCTTCTGCAGAATCTATGTGTGTATGTTCCTTCTGCAGAATGTGCTTCTGATGTGCTGCAGATGCATTTCATGCTTTTGTGATATGTTCCAAGCTCTTCTTGATATGACTTTGAGAATGAAGGAGTATTTTGCTTTCTACTTGGAATTTTCTCTTAAAGTGAATCTCCCTTCTAAAATCTCTTCATTTAAGCTTCTTCAGAAGCTGATTCATGTTTCTGGAAACTATGAGAAGTGCTTGACAGCTTCTGATTGCTTGAATGAGTTACATTTATTTTACTCAGTTCTTATTTCAAGATATCCTTCACAGATTTGTCATTTAAATCTTATTGTGACTGTTATCTTTAAAGTAAAGCTTTCTTCCTTCTTCAAGATACAACCTGTTGCTTCTGGACACATTCTTAAATGAAATGGTTAGTTCTTTGAAGTCAGAATTATGCTAAGTTACATTTGATTTGGTTGTCATGATTAAAACCACTTTGAGGGGATTCTTGGACCTTACAACCCTAGCCACCACTCTATAAATAGAGCATAAGATGCACTACCCTTGAGACACATGAGCAATCGCTTCTTACTTTCTAAGGCTACTAGCAGAGTTGAGGAGAGAATCCTAGTCCGGCTGTTGGCGTGGATACTAATAGAGACGTGGCTACACTTGCCTCGTTAATAATCCTAATAAGGTACGACCTTTCGTTTCAATACCTTTTATGCCTTGATTCGTGTTTTCGCAAAACGATTATAACAAGGGAGGGAATCCATTTATTTCCACTGCACCCTGACCACATGCTTGATTCCCTTCACTTCATACGCATGACTGCTTCAGATAGCCTTTATACTTTAGATTGATGGCCTTATCCGAAACATCAGAACTTCATTAAAGTAAAACGTGAAGACTTTTCTTAGTTTACTTAAGTTTATTAATTATCATCAAAATCTTAAAAATGAGGTGTCTTAGACTCTTAACGTCTTGAGACTCAACAATTATGAAACTCAACCTCATTCCCACGGGTCCCCATCGGGTTCAGCGAAACCCACAGGGATCTCACCTTCTCTATTTATGTTGTTTTTTTCGTTATTTTTAATAACATAAATACATGTTTTTAAATAATTCATATATACCTAATATATTCTAATTCAAATAATATGTAAATATAGACATTGAGAATCTTAAAAAATAAGAAACTTAAGAACTATATTATAGCTTAAGGAAAACATATAAGTTTTACTTTATTATTTAACTATTAGTATAATTAAAATTATTTAATTATTATATCGAAGCGTGTTCGAGGGCGGGGCGGGTTCTTGCACCCCCATACCTGCCCCCGTTAAAGGCGGGGCATTTCGGGTCGAGTTTTCCTTAAACCCGGTCAAAGGGGATTTCCCCAACAAATTCGGAGTGGGGGCGGGTGTGTACCCAGTTCGGGTTTGATTGTCATGCCTAATGTCAGGTCCATCCGTGGTCAACTGGGCAGGACAACATGCTAACGAAATCAACTTGATTAGATGTACTAAACCCTAATGTCACGTATATATCCAAGTGAATGATTTATTGTACTTGAGTAGGCTTTACAGTAGTGTGGGGGAGTGCATGATATGCCTTAAAACTTAATTTGGGTATTTTTCCGATATGTGATGTAATTATGGGAAAATATGTAGTTGAAAAACATTGAAAACTATAAAAAAAAATCATTCCTTTCATGGAAAAAAACGCGAAAAATCATTTTAGGCAACCATTTGGGTGATTAATGTTCGATTTGAATATTAGAATGATTCCTTGATGATTGATCAAGATGGCATTGTGAGCGGATCCATTTGTGAAAGTTAGGTTTGAAGGAAACGATATCCCAATGTAATGATTGATTCTACAGAGTAGCTCTTATAGTAGTTTAGGGGAGTACATGATGTGCCTACAAAATAAGTTTGTGTATTTTCCAATGTATAATGTGATTATGGTTAAATATTTAGTGAAAAAATAATGAAAATTATTGAAAAAATTGGGAAAATAACTTTGGGAAACCATTTGGTGGGACTAAGGTTGGGTGTGAAGATTGGATCCATTTGTGGTCATTTAAGTAGGACGGCTGCAGATTCGTTCGTGAATGCTAGGGTTGGACGGAATGATAACCTTGTGTAGTGATTAATTCTACCTAAGTGGCCTCTTTGGTAGTGTGAGGGAGTGCATGATGTGCCTACAAAACCAATTTAGGTATTTTCTGATATGTGTTGTAATTATGCTGAATAATCTGGTGAAAAAATAATGAAATTATAGGAAAATGAGTTCTTTCTTATAAAAAGTTGGGAAATATATTTTGGACAACCATTTGGGAGGACTAATTGGTTGTCCAAGTGATTTAATCACCACATATAAAAGCTCATCCTTAATTTGGGACAACTAAGGTGGGCAAAAATTATTTTTACCAAATAATTAATTTGAACGAGGGATTTAATTGGAATGTATGTATATTAAAGGATAATCATTTTGAATTTGAAATATTAATTCATAAGGATCAATTATTTTAACCAAGATATTTAAGCAGTAATATTTTATATTATTTTCAAATTAGCATATCCTTTTATATAGTTTAATTTTGAGATACTAAGCAATATTATCATACTTTAATTTTTTTTAAATTTGATCTTTTGTTGTTATAATCGTTAATTGAAGATTATTAAACAATAATAATATGAATTTAAATTGAAAAAAATTGGAATAGAAAAAAATATTAAGGATTAGATTAATAAATACAAGGGAGGTGTGTGAAAGACACAATTCAAGAGAACTAATGAAAAATTCAAAAAAAAATGCTAAGTAAAGAGAAATTTATTAAAAATAGATGGTGTATTCCAACTCAATACAAAAAAGCATGGGAAATGAAAGATACAGTATTCCAGTACCAAAATAAAACTCCACTAATAGAAAATGAGTGTCTGATTTTATGAAACGAGGTCTGAAAACTAATATATGTAGTTGATAAAAATGTAATAATTAATAAAAATACAAATATGTGTATGTGTATTTTAAGTATATGTGTGTGTTTTAAGTAGTTTAAAGAAATATTATAAACAATAAATATATTAACTTTAAATTGGTTAGAACAATTTTTTTAAGTAACGAATATATTAGTAAATAAATAATTTTTTGTAATATATTCGCAATGTGATCTGTTCGACATTTTTTTCCCTATATATTATATATTCACAATATGTTATGTTCTGCAGTCTTTTTTCAAAATCCTTCCCTTGAGCACCATGTAGTACTCTAAGCATTAAAAGTGTAGAGTCAATTTGCAATTTTATTTGGTCAAACACTATACCAGCAAACTTTTATCCAACTCAGATACACCTACGTGTATAGGTAAATTTACTAACGTACTGATACACAAATACCATAAAACAGACCAAAAGAATATAAGTAAAACTTAAACAACATATCTGTTTCATATTCGACTTATATAACATGGTTAAAATAAAGCCAAGAGTTAATTATTTTAGGTTCGTAGCAGACTTAGTTAAGAAAATAATATAAGTAAATTTTGTCAAAATAAAATCCAAGTTTCATATCCGATTTAATCAAGAAACTAAAATAATATAAATAAAGTCGGGTAAAAATAAAAAATAGAAGAGGTGCATATATATAGTGTCCGTGTGTGATTCTCCAACGGCGACTTTTGTTGACCTCGACGAAGATTGCACGGAGGAGCGCGGTGGGTGTGTACATGCAGAGACTCTGATGCTTAAGTCAATGTCTAATCCGGCAGAGTTCAATACAATGAATGAAAGCGTACCAGATACATTACACGTGTCGTGTTTATATAGACTAGTTTGAGCTGGAAAAGTCGTTAATCCGTTGTAACGGATTTGACCGAATAGCTCACGTGCTCAAGTACAAATGTAACATCCCAAGTCTAGGGTTTAGGAATTTTAATAGAATCCTAGGTTATGGTTTTAGCCAAGGGTTAGAGGAGAGGGAACAATCTAAGAGATTGGAATTTGGAATATTAATTTAGGATGGAAAATTAGTTATTTAATAACATTAGGAAGTGTGTGGTTAGTAGGAATTAGGGTTTTATTGAAACAAAAGAAACTTAACACACACACACACAAATAGAGTTAGGGTTTTAAAAAAAAGGGAATAGAAGAAGGGAGAGAAAGAAAGAGAAGGGGGCGGCTGAGAGAGAGGGAAAAGGGTTAGGGTTTGAGAAAGAAAGAAAGGAAAGGAGAGAAGAGGGGGTCGCGACTGTAAGAGAAAGGAGAAGAAGAGAGGGAAGAAGAGAGGGAGAGAGACGCAGCGGCTTCACTGGTCACGGATCCAGACAGGCGCGGCGGCACCCAGGGGGTAGCGTGCGACAGTCTTCACGGCGGAGAGGTGACTGAGGCGACGAGCTCGGGACCTGCGCACAGCGGAGATGATTCCGATGAACGGACGACAGACGCGATTGAATGGTGGAGCTCGCGGGCGGTAGGGCTATGCGCACGGTGGGGGTCAGCCGCAGTTCCGGTGACGGTGGATGGACGCAGTGCTCGTTCGAACGGAGGGAGTTCCACAGCGGTGATGGCTGATGGGTCAGCGGCGGTGCAGGAGGATGGTGGCTGTTCGGACTGCACACAGAGGTGGTGGTGCTCGACGATGGGCGGCGATGAACCTGTAGGTGGTAGTTGGATCCATGGTGCGACGAAGGTGGAAGAAGATGGCTATGTGCGGCGTTCTGTTCGCCGGAGAAGAGGGCTTTCATGCAGCGAAGGCTGTCGTGGATCTGTTCAGGTGAGTGTGGTTTCACTCACTCTTTCTTATTTTTTCTCTTATGTATGCTCCCTATCCTTCCTTCCCTTGCTATTATTAATGTTTATGCTCTGATTTGTGTAAATATAGGGTTGATTGTTTGAATGAATTGAATGTGATTTAGGGTTAAACCTTAGATTAAGGAATTGGGGATTTTGAGGGTTTTCTTGTATGGTTGATGATTGAATCCTGATTTCATGATTAACTGAGAATTAAAAATAGGACTTTGTTAAGTGCCAAATATTAGATGTTTTGTTTGGAAAGAATGACACTTTTTGAGTTAATTGCATAAATTCTTCAATTGATTTCCTCCAAATTCTAGAACATTTAAGTTAAGCAGTAATATCTGAGTGTTTGTTATAATTGAAACCTTTTAATCCCAAATTTTGATTTTTAATTGCAGGAGAAATTAAAGAAGAGCAATCAGGAACCAAGAAGTAAAGAAGCAAGGAGAACAACAAGAAAAAAAAGTATAAGTGTTGAAAATTCGCTTAAGCCATTTGAAATGGATTAAGTGAATTTTGTCCAGAGAAGGGGTGATGTTTCTGCCAAAAATTCGCTTAAGCCATTTAGAATTCCTTCAACATGAAGAAAGCAATTCGCTTAAGCTAAATTTTTAGCTTAAGCGAATTTTCACTTACCCAATTGGACAAAACAGAATTTGAACGCAGTTTTCGTCAGTTCGTCAATTCCAAAATTAGAACGAAAGCTCGAAAGAAGAACAGAGGCTACGGAACTTGATTTTTATCATCTTTTTCTTCATTTTTCTTGGATTGTAAAGTCACCATGAGTGGCTAATCTTCTCCTTTGGGATTGAATGTAAATCGACTCGAACTCGGATATATTCTGGTTATATTTTTATATAGTGATTTTGTTTCTATCAATATTGTTATTTTCGTTCTGTTTATATGTTTTTGATTCTATCTAATCAATAGATTCTAGATTTAGATTTTTGGATTTAACTGGAAAGTATTTCTGAAAATCCGATCTGAACAAAAATAGTCGATATATCGTTATACTAGGAATAGATTTCGATATATTGAATGCTTTGATACTTGAACTTAATGCTGGATAATCTATTGAATATATGAGGAATCAATATTCAAGAGATTAATCTTATGAATTTTATAATTGAGGAATCAATATAAATGACTTTTGTGTATGCATCTATATCGATAGTTACAAAGGCTATATATTGATATACAACCAGAATATAGACGAGGGAGATAGATGAAATTCAATACCAGTTTTTCCCACTGATATTTCAACCCAATTTTACTCTTTATTATTGCTTACTAGAATTGTGTTTTAGTTATCATATCAATCATGAACCAAAATACTCTCTTTTGTATATATTTACTTTTTGAATTAGTGAAATTTTGAACTACCAACTCCTCGTGGGATCGACTCTCTGAAATCATTTTCATATTACTACAGTTGACTAATAGGTATACTTTCCTAGGAGACCAACAAGTTTTTGGCGCCGTTGCCGGGGAAGCGATGTCAGTTCAAAGTTTATCTAGTTCATTAAGTATTGTGAATAATTTTACCTTTTTAGTTAGTTTTTGTTTATACTTTCATCCTTGTGCTAATCCTTGTTTGAGCTGTGTTAATTTATGTTATTGGGAGGTCAGGTGCCTGAAGATCAAATTGAATTTGACCCAGAAATTGAGAAGACGGCTCGGAAAAACAGAGGTAAAAATAGAAAGAAGAGACAAGGACAGGCAACAGGTGAATCTTCCAACACCCTCAGCACACCTAGTCCAATCAATCCAGAAATTGAAAATATGGCTGGAGAAAGAAGAGATCCACCAAGGAGAACTCTGGGAGACTATGTCTTACAACAGGGTCCCAGACATTTTTCAAGCATTGTAGTACCAGCTGCAACAAAAGCAATTGAAATGAAGCCTGCATTCCTGAGCTTAATTAGTGCCCATCAGTTTCATGGAATGGATCATGAGGATCCATATACCCACCTTTCTACTTTTTATGAATTAATTGCTACAATGGGTTTTGAGGAAGAGGACTTAGAAAGTGTATACTTACGTTTGTTCCCTTTCTCATTGGCAGGAAAAGCAAAGGAATGGCTTAAATCTCATCCTAATCAGAGTTTGACTAGCTGGAGTGTAGTAGAGGCAAAATTTCTGAATAGATTCTTTCCGCCCTCTAGATACATCAAGGCTAAGGCAGACATTTCACAATTCAAGCAGGGACCAGATGAATCTCTTTTTGAAGCTTGGGAAAGATTCAAGTCCTTGCTGAGGAGATGTCCCAACCATGGATTTGAAGATATAACTCAGCTGAATACATTTTGCAATGGTCTCTTGCCTGATACTAAAATGATATTAGATGCAGCAGCTGGAGGAACTATGCTATCAGTAGATGCAGAACAGGCAACAGGAATTATTGAAGGTTTAGCATCTGCTGATCAACAGGCTCAACGTGAAAGGGGTACAGTTCAAAAGAGAGGAGTGCTTGATCTGAGTACTACCGATGCTATTCTTGCTCAGAATAAAATATTAACTCAGCAGATTGAAGCACTTACTAAGCAGATGTCAAACCTTCCTCAACAATTACATGCTGTGAAATCTAATCCTGGTCAAGTGCAACAACAGTTAATTTGTGACTTCTGTGGAGGTGACCATCCTAATGGTCACTGTTCTTATCAAGAAAATCAACATGAAGAACAAATCAATTATATGGCCAACCAAGGAAGACCAGGTAATTTCTCTACCAATCCTAATAATTATGCTAACAATTTTTCGCAGGGGTGGAGAAACAATCAGAATCAAAATTATGGATGGAGACAGGAAGCTGGACCTTCAAATAGACAGCCTCTTTATCAACAACAGCAACAATATTATCCTTCAATACAAGACAGAACATTAAAATTGGAGGATACTCTTGAGAAGTTTATGGAAGTTTCTATGACAAACCAGAAAAATACAAAAGCTTCTATCAGAAATCTCAAGACTCAAGTTGGGCAGTTAGCTAAGCAAGTAGCTAACCAACAGTCAGGACAATTTTCTGCAAATACACAAACCAATCCCAGAGAACAGTGTAATGCTATCACCACCAGAAGTGGTAAACTGAGAGGAAGAGGGATTGATGACAACCTGGCTATAGAGGAGGAAGTCTTGGAGGAAAAAGAAGATGAGGAAGAAAAGAAAATGTGTTAGGGAGAGGAAGAAAAGAATAAAGAGGAAGATGTACATATAGAAAAAGAAAAAGAGAAAAAGAGTAACAAAAAGAATGAGAAAAAGAAGGAGAAAGTGAGGGAAGAATTACCACAATTAAAAAATTTGCCATATCCTGAAACTCCTTCAAAGAAAGATAAAGAAAGGCAGTTTGCACGTTTTCGGGATATTTTCACACGGCTGCAGATCAACATCCCTTTTGTAGAAGCTATGGAACAAATGCCGAAGTATGCAAAATTTATGAAAGAGCTTCTAACAAAGAAAAGAAGATTTTCAGAAGAAACAGTGGAACTAGAGGTAGGGTGCAGTGCAATTATTCAGAAATCTATGCCTCAGAAATCCAAGGACCCTGGCAGTTTCACTATTCCGGTGAATATTGGAAGTTTATCAGTGAATAAAGCTTTGCTTGATTTGGGTGCTAGCATAAATCTCATGCCTCTATCTATGCTGAAAAGGATTGGAAATTTGGAAGTTAGACCTACTCGAATGACATTGCAATTGGCTGACAGGTCTATGAAATATCCTTATGGTTTAGCAGAGGATGTTTTGGTGAAAGTTGACAAGTTTGTGTTTCCAGTGGACTTTGTGATCATGGATATCAAAGAAGATATTGAAGTTCCACTGATATTAGGCAGACCATTCATGAAGACAGACAAAGTAGTTATTGATGTGGATGATGGTAAGCTTAAGGTCAGAACACAAGATGAAGAGGTCAACTTCAATGTGTTTGAAGCTACACAACATCCAAATGATAAGCAAGAGTGCTTTAAGGTAGACTCTACTGAAGGAGTCTTCCATGCTGATAACAGGCCACAATTACATGGGATTAAGAAATTGGGAGATGATTGTCATGAATCTCCCGAGCTTCAGAAGAAGAGAACTCATGCAGATTGTAACAAGAAGCCAAAGAAAAGAAAAGTGAGGCGAAGAAGGTCAATGGTATGGTCCAAGTTCAGAAGGAGGTCAAGATGTTCAAAACCAGTCCTTGTCAAAAATCTGCATGAAGCAATGATATTTGGGGGTTTGTTGCTAAAAGAGATCAAGGGTGTAACACTGAGGCTCACCAAAATGTTTCAATTCCAACCACCATGATGGAAACAGGCGTCAAGCTAAGTGACGTTAAACAAGCGCTTCCTGGGAGGCAACCCAGTGTTTAATTTTGTTTTGTGTTTTAAATTTCAATTTGGCATGTTTGAGTGTTTTTGTACATAAATGTGTGTATTTGTGTTTTTATGCATATTTGTGTGTTTGTATGCTTTAAGTTAATTTTTAGCAATTCATTGTCTTAATTGGGCCAAACAAGTGTATTTGAGTGTTTTGAAGTTATTCCAACTTATTTTGCATGAAAAAGAGTTTTGGTCCAAAATTGAGACATGTGGATGCTAAGAATTGCCTTAAAAGTGTTCAAATGTGAAAATTGAGTGTTTGATTTTAGATTTTGGTTAGGAAAGTGTGAAACTTTGTCAAATCATAAAGAACAATGTGGGGAGTGAATTAGGGGGTGAATTAAAGTCTAAAAGAGAACAATAATCAAGAATTGAGTAATTGAAATTGGTAAAAAATTTTGAACAGTGCAAAAGGAATTGAAAGGCAAAGAGTCCAGAAAATTCGCTTAAGCTATTTCAAATAGCTTAAGCGAATTATGCAGACAAAATGAGAAAATATTTTACTGTCAAAATTCGCTTAAGCCATTTTAAACAGCTTAAGCGAATTTTCTTTTAAAATATAGGGGGACTCTCTGCCAAAAATTCGCTTAAGCTATTCTAAACGACTTAAGCGAATTTTTCAAAAGGAAATAGGGGGACTCTCTGCCAAAAATTCACTTAAGCTATTTCAAACGGCTTAAGCGAATTTTTCAAAAAGAAATGAGTTGCTCTCTGCCTAAAAATCACTTAAGCCATTTCAAACGGCTGAAGCGATTTTTATAATAAGCTGCGCGTACTTGACAGCATTCAAAGAAAGAAAACATCACTTTTTCAAATTCCTTCTCTCTCTCGTGCGCGCACAGCACCGTGGCTTAGGGCACCAATTTCTTCTACTTTCAATCAAAAAAATTTCACATCCCAACCCTCTTTTTCTTCTTCCAATCACGCCTTAAGGTAAGGTTTCTATCAATCTCACTCCTTTTATTCGAACATTCCTCTCTTTATAGAACAATTTGAACCCTAAGTTAGGCACCATGTGGCTTAATTGAAATTTTTGGATAAATGCTTGAAATTAATGAGTTGTGGATTGAAATGTGCTTGGGTTGATTTTTTATTTTACATTGGAATGAAAAATGCATGTTAAATTGAGCTATTGAATGTGTCAAGTAACTTTGCCTACCAAGTGTTTGATAAAATGTCTTATGCAATGCTACTTGATAAAACACCAAAGTGCTTAGCTTTAGTGATTGTGTGAGATTCATGATGCTTGTCACTTATTCCTTTTACATTATAGTGTCTTAGCACTTGAACTATTGTTGGAAAATAATCATGTATATGATTATTGTGTAATGAGTGAAATATGGAATTTGATTTAACTCTTTTACACATAATCATAAGGATGCATACAAGGTGTTTGATCAAATGTGTTAATGAGATATCCATGATGTTTGCCATGTTAATTACCTTGTTCCTAATTAATTGGGTTGCTTTTCATGATGCAAGTGGTTGCTTGAAATTCAAATAAAAAGGTTTTGGTATGTAAGGAATTTTATGCTTATTTGGCTTATCTTGAAGTATGTTTTCAAAGAACAAATGCATGTTCCTTTGCTTTGGTTGTTGATAGAATGGGTGAATTTTGTGAGATAGTAAGCTTTGATGCATATTCCTTTGCTTTGACAAGTGTTTTATTGTCCACCAAGTGTTTGATTAAATGCTTCAATGAATTATGCTTGCTTGGTTATTTTAGTTCAAAGCTTTGGGATCCAGCACAGTTCCTTTCCTATGTTCAGTGGCCTGGGGACAGTCCATTCTTTCTGGGGGGGAGCGGAGCTGGAGCTGACCATGGAGCTGTAGTTGGAGATGATTACATTCCTGGAGGACCATCTGAGGTAGCAGGTGAGGATACACTTGGTGCTACTGGTGAAGTTGGAGGAGATTTCCAGGCAGCAGATTTTGAGGATGATTTGGACAGGATTATGAGGGGAGATTGATTAATCCCTTTATTCTGATTTTGTTGATTTGACATGGTTTTATTGCTACTAGTTTGACATTTTTCATACTGTTTGTGTTGATATTTTGGCAGATTACTGAGACTGCAGTGTTTAATACTTTTGATAAATTCAGTTTGTGTGTTAGTTATTTATGGTTGTTTCTTGTTTCAGTTACTTCTGTTTTTAGTTTGTTTTATTACTTTGATTAGTCAGGATTTGTGTTTTAGTAATGTGAATATAATACTGATACATAGATATAAATACTTAGAAAATACTTTTTGGGAATGGACAGAAAAATTTTTCTTGAGGAGATTGGTTAAAAAGAAATCAGGATCCAGTAAGTGTCCTAAAGTTAGAACAGCTGAACAAACTGAACAAAGAGGTGAAAAAAGGAAAATGTGGTAAATTGCATAATCAAATAGGATTAGGACATTGGTGCATGATAATTGACCAAAATAAGCAATCATAACAATAGGTGATATAATCAAGGAAACAGGCCACAAATGACCCAGTGAGTGTGTAAATCTATAAACAGATTTAAAGTTTCACTGTTGATTGACCAGTTGATAATGCTTGAGTTTTCTTTTTGATAACATCACATAAGAGGCATGGAAATGATTAAGGCAAGTTTGTTGAATGTAAATAACTTAGTGCCAAATAGCCAACCTATAAATGACCATTTTTTTGTGCTAGCCCATTTGAGCCTAATTGTTCTTTGATTATGTACCTTGACCTTAAAATCAAAATATTATCCTACCTTTGCACACTAAAAGAAGGAGAGCATAGGTGCATATTATCATTTCAATAATAATGGGTTGGTGAAAGTGTGTATATAAAAGAAAAATGGTTTGGCTATACAATTTACTCCTTATTATATATGTGTATATATTATAAAAAAAAAGAAGAAGAAAGACAATGAAAATAAAAAGGAGTAGATTGAGAATGAAAAATTTGGTGTATTGAGGTGTTAAGAAGTGAGATTTGATGTAAATTGAATTGAAATATAGTATGCTCTCTTTTCTTGAATTGTGCTTTTGAGTATCCTGAAAAACCATAATTCTTGGAAGCCTAGCCTCATTACAACCTTTATAAGACCTTAAGATCCATGCCAAATGTGTGATTATGGTTGAATTGGAAATGACCAGCAATTTTGATTGTGCAATTTTCAGTGAAAGGTTGAGAGAAACACTTACCAGTGAGAGTTGAGATAAAAATTTCCTTGATTAGAATCATATCATTGTTATAATTGCTCCTTTTGGTGATTAATTGCACTTTTGTCCTCCTTCTATTTGATATTGGATTTACCATATGCTTTTGCTTTCAATTCTTTGCTTGGAATGTGAAGTTGTCTTTTGAAGGACCATGGAAATGATTTCCAAATAACCAGTTTCAGAACTGAATTAATGAATAGGTGAAGTATGGTTGTTTACTTTGCTTGAGGACAAGCAAGATTCTAGGTTGGGGGGAGTTGTTAAGTGCCAAATATTAGATGTTTTGTTTGGAAAGAATGACACTTTTTGAGTTAATTGCATAAATTCTTCAATTGATTTCCTCCAAATTCTAGAACATTTAAGTTAAGAAGTAATATCTGAGTGTTTGTTATAATTGAAACCTTTTAATCCCAAATTTTGATGTTTAATTGCAGGAAAAATTAAAGAAGAGCAATCAGGAACCAAGAAGTAAAGAAGCAAGGAGAACAACAAGAAAAAAAGAATAAGTGTTGAAAATTCGCTTAAGCCATTTGAAATGGCTTAAGCGAATTTTGTCCAGAGAAGGGGTGATGTTTCTGCCAAAAATTCGCTTAAGCCATTTCAAATGGCTTAAGCGAATTAGAATTCCTTCAACATGAAGAAAGCAATTCTCTTAAGCTAAATTTTTAGCTTAAGCGAATTTTCACTTACCCAATTGGACAAAACAGAATTTGAACGCAGTTTTCGTCAGTTCGTCAATTCCAAAATTAGAACGAAAGCTCGAAAGAAGAACAGAGGCTACGGAACTTGATTTTTATCATCTTTTTCTTCATTTTTCTTGGATTGTAAAGTCACCATGAGTGGCTAATCTTCTCCTTTGGGATTGAATGTAAATCGACTCGAACTCGGATATATTCTGGTTATATTTTTATATAGTGATTTTGTTTCTATCAATATTGTTATTTTCGTTCTGTTTATATGTTCTTAATTCTATCTGATCAATAGATTCTAGATTTAGATTTTTGGATTTAATTGGAAAGTATTTCTGAAAATCCGATCTGAACAAAAATAGTCGATATATCGTTATACTAGGAATAGATTTCGATATATTGAATGCTTTGATACTTGAACTTAATGCTGGATAATCTATTGAATATATGAGGAATCAATATTCAAGAGATTAATCTTATGAATTTTATAATTGAGGAATCAATATAAATGACTTTTGTGTATGCATCTATATCGATAGTTACAAAGGCTATATATTGATATACAACCAGAATATAGACGAGGGAGATAGATGAAATTCAATCCCAGTTTTTCCCACTGATATTTCAACCCAATTTTACTCTTTATTATTGCTTACTAGAATTGTGTTTTAGTTATCATATCAATCATAAATCAAAATACTCTCTTTTGTATATATTTACTTTTTGAATTAGTGAAATTTTAAACTACCAACTCCTCGTGGGATCGATACTCTGAAATCATTTTCATATTACTACAGTTGACTAATAGGTATACTTGCCTAGGAGACCAACAGACTTATGTGTGAATTGCAATTTAGTTAGTATGAGCCTTCCTTGAGCATGCAAACCTCATATTTTTCCCTCAATGAACCATATACTATGCTATGTAATCATGAATCATGTTTTCATGGGTCTTTGACCGTCACAGGCCTTTGGGAAAACTTCAGGGTCTTTGACCACCTCGGGCCTTCAGGCATAATCACAATATCAAGGAAAGCTACAGTGACCTCATGGCCAAGAGGGAGCTGCGGGCCCTACAATTAAAATAAACCAATGCATGATAAAACTTAATCACAGGTGACCCTGGACGACGGTCCTTGGTCACACGGCTGAGCGCTCAATCATGTAACAGTGAAAAGAACCCTGGGTTTTTGGGTTAAAACACTTCAGACTGACTTTGCATTAATTGTTACCATGACTAACTAATGAACCTTTCTTTCAGTACAACATGCTTTCATTGATTTCCTTGTAGTTCATGATTTATATGCTATAATGTGCCTATGTGTAATCATGTTCCATATTTGTCTGTCTGTTTTCCCCACACTGCACACACCCTCACTGCATTCACTGGGACGTAGTCTCATCCCATGTTGTGGGAAATACCTTTCAGTGTGCAGGTCATCGTTCTGTTTCTTAGCAAGGGAGCTAAAGACTGACTCAAGGTAGATTATGGAGACGGTCTTTGAAGTTCTTTAGTGTAGTTATTGATTTGATGATGTAAATTCATATAATTCTTCAATAAAGGGTTAAGTGTAGTTACAGTTAATTTGTATTTGGTGTAGAACCTGTAGTTGGCCACGGAGGCTCATCTCTCTTGAACATAGATTAGAAATCATATTAATGTGAATTGTACTGGTGGTTTTGCTGGTTTTCAGGTGAAGCTGAAAATTGGGAAATGTCCAATTTTCAGGGGAAACTCTGCCGGATTTCCGGTAGGAGTTTTGGAGAACCATGACACCCTGTGTCTAGGTTCTTTTCCCTTAATTTTGAATACAATGTTTTATGTTGTATTGTAGAGTGAAATGTAGTGAAGGCTTAAGTAAGCATTGGACTACCTAAGCGATTGTTTGATTTGTTTACCGATATCGAAAATTGCGCGAAACAATTTCAGAAATTCGGGAATAGTGTCTCCAACGGACATTATTCTTGGATTCAGAAATTATGACGTTACAACAAATGGTACCATGCGTCAGTGTGTGGGGATTATGTAAGCCCAATATTCGACATCTAGGCAAGTTTATAATGAAGTCGGTCTGACTTGTCATCTAGAGACTTAGCCCGATTCATATCTTAGTTTTACATAGTCGGTCATGATCTATGTAGTCGGTTAACCATATGGGACCTCAGCCCATAAGTTGGCAATCCGAGCACCAAAATCTATGTCAGGTATCGATATATTTACCAAGATCGTGATCTTTGTCATCGGCCAAGCATAACAAAGTCGGTCCAGAACAATTGCCCCTCAAGTCGGATGCTCATATTAGGGGCGTTCAACTTGTGTCTTCCGAGCTCAGAATCGAGGTTAATTGAAGTCAGCGATGTTTCGAATTTTTGATTAATTGATGTGACAATTGATTTTCCATCGTGAGACAAGTCGTTTTAAAGATTTTTGAATGAGAGAGGTTGCCCTGATTCAGCTGTCATCTTCCTTACGCTGTTCACCAAATTTCTATGAATCTCTTCGAATTTCCAGTGACTCTTTTGGTGACTCCAACAATCGCATTGCATGACCTTCGAACCTTTTGGACTCATGGACTTCTTGCACACATTTTGCACCAATGTTTTAAGATATTCAACCGTTATTTTTCCCCCTTTACTTTCTATAACTTTGGATTGAACCTTAGGGTAGGAGATGATGACTAGGGCTAAATCTGTCGCGACTGGTGGTGATATGGTAGTGATTACTTATGATCCTGAGGATGAAAGTGTAGGAAACTTGATTTTACGGAACCGACGCTGCTATGAGGAGCCCCGATCCACCATTATTGAGTCCCCCCATAGGTATCCATGAAAATGCATCTCCTAATGTCTCCGTAGAGGTTTTTAGGCCTCGACAGCTGGAGTCATTAATTGCTAGTATGTCTGCGAGCCTCGGCAAGAATACTCCTACAGAAGCTTTGAGATTTGTCATTGTTGTTTGGCTACATTCTGGTTTTATCTCCTCGGATTTGGAGTCTTCTGACGATGACCTATTGGGGCTTTTGGATAGGTTTGGAATGGGTATGACAAAGATTCACACCTCTACGAACACATATTTCCCTATACCGCCCAATTAAGAAGGTCTTAGTTGGGTCCACGTAGAAGCTCTCGGGACTGCTTGTTGGTATAAGTTAGAGGTGTGAGCTTAGAGCTCAGATTAGGGATGCACAAGGTTCAGACCTAGACCTCCAAGCTAGGAAGGGGAATTCGGGTTTCTTTGAGTCAGGTGATGGGATTATTCTCTTCCAGGGAAGAATCTGTGTTCCTAAGGGGGTGGCCCGAGGCAGAGGATTTTAGAGGAGGCAAACAGGGGCAAGTTCTTGTTGAGTCTCAAGAAATTGTTAATAATTTCTAAAGAGAACTAATCCATCATCCATGTTTTAATGACCACAAATTTAGTTCTTAACATTATGCAAAACTGCTTATGCTACTAATAGTTTATTCTGATTTTAGTAAAGTTGGCCTTTTAAAGTTGTAAGTGGCAAACTGTCTGAAGAAGTGAAGCCATCTGATGTGGCAAATTGTCTGAAGAAGTGAGGCCATCTGAAGGGTCAAGCTTTCTGAAGAAGGAGTTATCTGAAGACATCATATTGTCTGAAGATTGAAGCTATCTGAAGAGTGAACCCCTCTGAAGATATTTGACGTGGACATCAGTTTGACTGAAGAACTTTTCTGCTCCTTGTCCAGCACGCTATCAGAATACCATTTTAAGTCAAGCAAAACAAAACTTTTCAGCATGTTTGAATTACATACACAAATAAGGAAAGTTCTGCAGCGCCGTTTTTGCAGAGGTTAGTGTAGTACTACAACCTTGTACTGTGTCAGGAGACATTTCACAACGGACTTAATAACATTTAATGTTATCTACGAATGTCTTTCAACGAACCTCACCCAATGCTTATAAATAGAGCTTTGCACAAGACGAACAAGAAAAACAAACGTGCAATATTTAGAAGCTCTTACGCTGCCAAATTTTCTTAGCAAAATCAAACTCTGGTTATTTTATTTGATTTGTACACAACTTTCATATCCTGAGTTCTACTCAGTTATCTTGTACAAACTTGTGTTCAAGCTAAGAACTGGATTGTAGTTCCTAAGATTAAACATTTTCTTTTTAAACATTGAGATTGTGTTTGAGCCTAAAGAGGCTTTTTTGTAAAAGAATACTTGGGTTTGAGCCTGGAGAGGCTTGTCTTTAAAATAATACTTGGGTGTTGAGCCTGGAGAGGCTTCTCTGTAAAACAAACTTGTATTATGTTGAGATTAGTGGAGAAATCTAGCTGCTAGTTGGCACTGGGACTAGACGTAGCTCACTAAGGTTGTGAGTGAACCAGGATAAATTTGTGGCTGAGTATTTCTATCCCTTAACTTGTTCAATTCAGTTTTAAACTAACATTAAAGGGTATTGAATCTGTCCTTATAAAAACTGAGCATAAAAATATCTTTCAGAAAACTCATTTTTACACTGTCTAAAAATACTTCAGATAACATCTAAACTATCTGAAATTTTCATAAACTCAGTTTTTTCAGAAAAAGGTTTCTAGAAAATGTTAAGGTTTTATAAAAACACTATTCAACCCCCTTCTAGTGTTTTCCTGTGTTTCTACAGTCCTCAGTAAATTCTAGCACTACCAAGATGTATCAAGACTTGAGAAAAATGTTTTGGTGGGACGTTATGAAGGGTGAGATAGAAGAGTTTGTTTCTAGGTGCCTAGTGTGTCAACAAGTTAAAATTGAACATTAGAAACCTTCAGGAGCTCTTCTACTATTAGAGATCCCAGAGTGAAAGTTGGAGAGCATAGCCATGGATTTTGTAGTGGGTCTGCCTAGAGTCTCAGCAGGGTATGACATCATCTCGGTCATTGTGGACCGGCTGACTAAGTCGGCCCACTTCCTACCTACTAGGGATACTGTTGAAATCTTGGCAAGCATACCAAAATCACAGCAGTATAATAGTAAGTAAAAGGGGTTTGTCGTATCCACAGGGAGCGATACAAAAATAAATCCTAGTGGTCACACTTATCGAGTAAGAATTGGTTTGAAAGTTTGTTTGTGAAGATTGCAATTTAATATCGCAGATGAAGCGCAAAAAACAGAATGGATTTTTATTCCTGCGCTCAGCGCAGATCTCCGTTTTCTGCTTTCCTGATTTCCTCTTTTTTAGCTTGATCTCTTGCTGATCTTATCCTTATTTGTTGTGCTTTCCTGATTTCCCTCTTTTCAGCTTGATCTCTTGCTGATCTTATCTTTATTTGTTGCTATCTTGTTACTCCATTTAAAACTTTCCTCTTTATCTGCAAAATCAACAGATTTCTTATCAAACTAGCATCAAATTCAAATTTGAATCAAATAAACACAAGATCTGTATTTAAACTAAAAAAAGGTAATTTGGGGTGTAAATCTAATATTTTGCCCTTGATAAGTGTTGTAATTATATAGAAATTTATCATTAATTTAGCATTTATCAAATTCCCCCCAACCTAGCTTCTTGCTTGTCCTCAAGCAAGAAACCTTTTGCAATTAAATGAACTCAATCCCCAATCATGGTTCTCACTAAATAAGGAAATAATTTCATCACCTTTTGCTAGGCAGCTGTCACTTTCCAAATATCAGATTGAAAATCAGAACTAAGTGGTGTTTCCAAGACTCAATCAGAACAGGATAAAAATATATTCAAACTTTTTCAAAAGTTGTAACCAAAACAATAAATGATAAATCAAGGAATTCTCTCATGCTCACGGGTAAGTGTTTCCCTTAATTTTTCACAGCAGTTGAACAACTAAAATTGATAGTCGTTTCTGGTTAATAATCATTCACATGGTAAATCATGGATCAAAAGGTCTTTCTTGGGTTGTAATGAGGCTGGGCTATCAAGAACTCATGGTTTTTCTGGATATGCAAGTAAACACTAGAATAGAGAGCGTTTTTTATTTTTCTTTTTCTTGAACTTTCTCTCAATTCTCTATTGCATTCTTGATTTGCGTTATTCAGCTGGCCTCTTCTTTTTTATTGGTGGTTCACTCCCTTTTTATTTACTTTTTGTTTTTCTTTTTCATTCTTGAGGGAGGGAGTGACTCACTTTGCTTTCTTGTGCTTTCTCTTTGCATTTTTTTAAGTAACCAATCCTTAGAATGCTTATGAATACAATGGTTTATGCTTTATACATGTTAAGAATGAGTAATCTACTTGGGCTTCCTCCCCCAGAAAACAAGAGAAAGCTATATAGGCTTCGGTCCCCAGAATTAATGAGCTCAAGTCTAGCCCTAGAAATAGAGATAAGACCCTGTCTGCCGGGCAATGCATGTCATGCATATCATTTACAGATATTGAATGAGATCTAGCATGATGTGAATGTTGTATCTATATGTATATCTTGCTCATGATTGCATGGCTCTGTTTGTTTTCCTACCTTGCTTGCCGCATGTTATGCTCACTAAGACTCTAGTCTCACCACATGTTTTGTGGCTACCATTTTTATGCACATGGTCCCTCTCAGACGGACAGTAAGGAAGCGAGAGCTTTTGGAGTTTGATAACTCTTTTGGTGTATTTAATACTCTGTGTGTTAAGATGGTTGATTTAGTAACTTGTATTTTTTTTTGTGGGATATGGCTGTACATGGGTAGCCTACGAGCCCTTCTATTTTGCTTAAAGCACATGTATGATGGTATCCCAATTATGATGATGTATATAAGTATGTTGTAGTGAGCCACTGATGGGAATTATCTATGTATGCATTCAGTTCATTTAAATGTGAAAGCTTAAGTAACGTTGGATTGCCTAAGCGTTGTATGTTATGTATGTGACAATACCAATAATGTGCGTAATAATTTGTTAAACTTGGGAATGTGTCTCGAACGGACACTATTCCTAAGTTCACGGAATTAGGACATTACACAACTAATCGGCCCATAAAACCTTCGCAGTGTCCAGTTATCTCTTCTACCCCCTGAGAATGACTTTATTTGCAGCTTTAGCTTGTCCATTTGTTTGGGGGTGTTCAGCCGGAAAAATCTTTGTTTGATGCTAAATTCGGCAAGAGGCTTCAGAAACCCTTATCGGAAAATTAGGTCCTGTTGTCTGTGACAATAGTGTTAGGAATTCCAAATCAACATATGACGAGTCAGTATATGAACTTACAAAGATTTTTGGTTGTGATCTTTGCGAGTGGCTTGACCTCGATCCACTTTATGAAATAATCGACCGCGGCCGCAAGGTACGTGAGTTGCCTAAGGGTCATGGGGAACGGGCCCAAAATATCAACGCCCCACCACGAGAACAGCCACGGGGCCGAGATGGAAGAAAGCTCCTCGGGGGGTGCACGGTGAATTGTTGCATGTATCTGGCTGGGATCACACCTCTTAACATAGCCAGCGCGGTCGGCTTCCAAAGTCGACCAGTAATATCCTGCATAGAGAATTTTTCGCGCTAATGATTTTCCTCCGAGATGAAGGCCGCATATGCCTTCATGTTCCTCCGTCATGATATAAGGTGTATCCTCTAAAGGAATACATTTCAGTAGTGGTTGCACCAAGCCCCGACGGTATACGATTCCCGAGATTAAGCAATACCGAGCAGCTTGACGTTGAACCCGACATGCTTGCTTAGAGTCAGCTGGTAAATTGCTAATCTCGAGATACCGTTGGATGTATGAGAACAAACAATCGAAACTCCTAACGACCATGACGACGGTCGGTGAGGAGATGACTTCTTCTATCACATATTTGTTGTTCCCGGATGACCTTATGCTAGCTAGCTTGGATAAGATATCCGCCCTTGCATTCCTCTCCCGGGGGAATATGGTTTATCTAGACCTCGGAGAAACCTCGAAGCAACTCCTTAACTTTTTCCAAGTACTTTTGGAGTAAAGGTTCCTTCACTTGATAGTCACCCTTGACATGTGATACAACCAGTTGAGAATCATTATTCAGTCGTACTCATCTAGCTCCAATATAAACTGCCATTTTGAGGCCGACTATTAGATCTTCGTATTTTGCCTTGTTTTTGGATGTTTGGAATGAGAAGCTCAATGAATGCTCTAAGATCACCCCTTGTGTGTTTTCGAGCAAAGTTCTTGCTCCGCTCCCCTTGGGATTTAAAGATCCGTCCACATGAATTTCCTATAGGTCATCATGACCAGAAATGGCCGGGGTGAGTTCAACGATGAAGTCGGAGAGAGCCTGAGCCTTGAATGTCTGCCAAGGTTCATAAGTTATTTCAAATTTTGACGGTTCCACGACTCTGGCCACCATCCTTCCGATTAGGTCTGGGCGGTGAAAAACATGCCGAATTGACTGATCAGTTCTCACAATAATTTGGTGTGCCTGGAAAAATTGCCAAGGCTATTTTCTCAACCTTGGGATATCAGAGTTGAGGGCCTTAAAGTGCCTTGCTGACAAAGAAAATCGGGAGTTAAGCCTTGTCTACTTCCCAGATCAAAATGACGTTGACGGCTTCATCGACGACAGACAAATAAATATAGAGTTATGTTAGGTATCAATATATTTACCGAGATCGTGATCTTTCATCGGTCGAGCATCACCAAGTCGGTCCAGAACATATAGTTAATTGATCAAAATAGACAAAGTCGAACATTGACAGCCATGTTCCACTATGAATATCTGCCAATCAAGTAAAGTATGTAGATGGTTAATAAATATAAAATGGTTAATCGATCGGTTACATACCTCTAATTGAACATTATTATTTACATAAGTTATAAGAACAAAAATTCAATGACATTAATTGGATTGCCACTTTAAATAAGAACATGGGAGAAAGGAAAAAAAAGGAACACAACCAAAAATCATAAAACTCTTGAGAGAATTGTGACTACTTCGGGTACACAGAAAATCAAACAAGATCACATCAAATTATATTTTTGTAATCATGTAACAAGTCACCATTATTAAATTAAAATTTCTGAAGGTCATGAAGATAGACTTTATCTAACCACTACCCCAATTTATGGGTTAAACCCACATCTATGCCTATGGCTTTGGGAATTCTAGGTTAAAAAAAAAAATTAAAATTTCTTAGAGCCTCTTTGTTTATTCATTTTAAAAACAATTTTTAGTTTTTTAAAATTTATATATTAAAAAACTTGTTTGGTTGACCGGTTTATTAAAACCAAATTTTCAAAACAGTTTTGAAGTTTCTGTTTTTAAAATTAAAAAAGAGAAACAAGTTTTACTAGTTTTACTTTTCTCCTTTTGTTTTCAGATTTAAAAACAAGAAAAAGAAGTTGTTTTCATTAATGACACGCTTGTAATTTTCTTCAACTTATTAATAGGGTTTAAGCGACTCATGCAGACATGTGCAAAGAAGCAAAAACACAGAGAGAGAATACCCATCGATTCACTGTGCTAAGAGAATTCACATTGTGAGCTACCGCACAAACCAGATTCGCAGCATCAGCCATTGGTGGCTCGTCGTTCCACCTCATCAACACCGTCAACCACTGCATTGGAATCACATCCCTCAACCGATCATCCTCAATCTCAAGTTTTCATTATCTTTTGTGTTCTTCAATTTCATTTCAAACGAGTTTCATTTCATTTCTGTTCTTCGATTCCATTTCTTTCCATTTTCCATTATCCGCTCCTTGAATCAATTTGGGATAATCAATACATACTGACTCTTCAAATCCCTATAGTTAAAAGAGATGATGAATATTTGGTGCAGAGGTGGAAAACTTCAAGAGCAGAGAAATACAAGGAATTCATAGACCCTACTATTTTTCTTGATGAGAATGGAGTGAAATGAAGCTGGATTCTTGCTTGGTTTAGGATTTAGATAATGATATATGGTAATCCTTTTTTGGTTCAAATGTTTGCGGGAGAGACTAGAGAAACAGAAAAGGATCCGGGTCTCAAAAGATCCACCTTATATAAGAAATAGTGAGAAAAATAAGATACAAAATTTATCGGTGTGTGAAATGGTTAGTATTTTAATATGCTAATGTTACAAATAATACAAAATTTAGTACTATTTCTATTTCAAAATTTTTGTTATTTAAGATTATGCATATAAATTAATAAAATTTTAATGATGTGTAATTTTATTGTATTTTTATTTAAATATTTTCATTTATTTTTATTAATGAGATGTTTTTTTAAAATATAAATCCTAAAAATGATATATTTTTATAAAATTTATTTTTCAAAAAAAATCATATTTTTAGGCAAAGAAAACATGTTTAAAGTAAAACATAAATATATAAGTTTTTCAATAAATTAAGAAATTCATAAAAGTAGGCTTAAATATGTTTTTAGTCCCTATAAATATAGGTCATTTTGTTTTTAGTCCCTGGAATTTTTTTTTTGGTTTTTAATACCTATAAAATTTTCCGTTTGTCATTTTGGTCCCTGTCGTTAACTTTAAGCTTATGTGGCTAACGGAGTGCCACGTCATCCTGCCACATGTGATTTTTCTTCCAGCTTAATTTTATTTTTAGTCCCTATAAATATGGTCTTTTTATTTTTAGTCCCTATAATTTTTTTTTTAGTTTTTCATCTCAATCTCATCCCCATCCAACATCACAGTCTCTTTTTGCTACTTCTACTGCATTGTTACATTTGAAATTCTTGAACTCTTCATGGTGGGTTTAAGGAAATAAATTCTTTATGTACTCAATTATTTAAAATCTATAATTTTAAATTTGTCCACATTTTCGTCAACTGTTCACTGGTGGCCAATTATTTTTTATTCCCACGTGTGAAACTTTTTATCTTAAGTTGATCCCCACTCTAATTAAATTCTTAATATAAATACTTAACAATGGACCAAATTCAATGTACTGCAAAATTAGGTATAATTGTTTCGTTTCATTTATAATTTTTTTGTACAAATATTAAAGTACAAAACATAAATATTAGACACAAAAAATAAAATATATCTACTCATTTAATTTTAAAAACTAAAATAGTAAAATCTTATCATATATTTATTATATATGATATTATAAACTACTCCACTTAAATTATAATCCACTTCATAAAAAAGATAATAATTAATAAATGAATAAAATTTAAAAAATGACGAAACTAATATATTATAATATTCAAAGAAACTAATATATTATATTATAAATATACAAAAAAACTAATATACTGTGAGGTAAATTTTAAATTAAATTTTTTTCTCTTGGGTACACAATGTTTATTATCATACCTTATCATTTCTTCAAATTAAATTATTTGAGTTTCTTCATAATTGATAATAGGAATTTAATAGGTATACCTATTATTTTTATAAATTGAGAAAAACTTGTAATGTCATGCAATTCTTTTTTTATCCATTGATTGACAAAAATTTTACTTGATTTACAATTACAAGCCTTTTTTTGTTACTCAGGACAAATTACATCAAGTTATAGGTCATCAATAGACATAAATCAAATGAGAATTTTGTTAGTCAATAGACAAAAAAAAAGCTGTTACAAGTTTTTCTCACTTTATGCAGTGAATTCAAGTGTATTGAAATTTCAAATAATTGAATACATAAGGAATTTATTTCCTTACGCCCACCATGAAGAGTTCAAGAATTTCAAGTGTAACAATGCAGTAGAAGAAGCAAAAGGACATTGTGATATTGAATGGAGATGAGATTGAGGTGAAAAACAAAAACAAAAAAATTATAGGGATTAAAAACAAAAATACCATATTTATAGGGACTAAAAACAAAATTAAGCTGGAAAACAAATCACATGTGGCAGGATGACGTGACATTCCGTTAGCCATGTAAGCTTAAAGTTAACGACAGGGACCAAAATGGCAAACGAAAAATTTTATAGGGATGAAAAACCAAAAAATTTTTTTACAGGGACTAAAAACAAAATGACCTATATTTATAGGAACTAAAAACATATTTAAGCCTAAAAAGTAAATATAGTTTTAAACTAGTTTTTTATTTATTTTTAGTTTTCAAAAACAGTTTTAAAAAATAAAAATTTATCAAGCAAGTTTTTCTATTTTTTATTTTTAAAACAATTTTCAAAACAAAAAACCAAATGGATTTTCTTTTTACTTTTCTTCTCAAAAATAGTTTTTCAAAACACCTTTGTAAAAATATTTTTAAAAATTAAAAAATTAAATTAAATCAAACAAGCTTTTAGAGCGATGATACTAATATTTCTGTTTGAGATAAAGAGAGGACTTCTAATCCTTTCATGAAGCCTCAAAGTTAAAATAGGCAACCTATATCACAAGCCAGAATAACTCAAATATAGAAAACTCAGAAATCAATATTACGCCTCATAAAAAGTAGTTGTAATGAATGGGCCTGCAACAAATTAAACGGATATAAAATTTTTGGCACTCATCAATGCGAATGCATGGACATCATTAGGTAGCTGTGTGTATGTGTCTAGGATCATTCATGGAAGACTTGTGTAAACAGGGGATAAAGTAGTTTATTCCATCAACCAAAGGACATATGAGTTCTTTAGGAAAACATTTCCCAGTATGTTTTTAGCACTTAGCAGTCAACAATACGCCAAACATTTGTGAAAGAAGACCAAAAGAGTACAATGCAAAGTGAAAGCGGAGAAAATGAAAAATGTGATGAGTGATGTGATAAAAAAAATAAATAAATAAAAAGAGAAATGAAGTGGAGATTGAAATATAATATAAAATAGATGTATAAATATTATAATTGAAATGCAAATGTCTCAAATCCAATTCTCTCTATATGTTTTTTTTTATTGGTGCCACGTGCCACCTACGGTCCTATTTTAAAAGGGAGTGAGCAGGACAACATAAAATGTATAAAGTTAAAGAAACGACAAGAAATACCAAAAAAAAAGAAGAAATGACAAGAAATAAAGTATTTTTTTTTATGAAAATTTAAATTTAGGATGAGGGGATGGTGCCCCAGTTCAAGGTAGGGAATGCCTCCGGGCTCAAAGAGCACTTAGAGAGGTACTTACATTTTACCTCACTTTACATTTTACCTCACCCAAGGGGACGATTGAGGGTTCGAACCTGCGACCCGTAAGATACGAGACCCTATCTTGCTCCACTCGACCAACCCCTTGGGGTTCAAGAAATAAAGTATATAATCATAATAATATTTAGAATAAATTGTTATTATTTATAAGAAGGAGAAAGTCATGATACAATTATTTACTAAATAATTATTATTTATTTTTATTTTTTTAAAAATATCTCTAATAAATAATTTTTTGGCCTAAAATGGTACCTTTTTTCGGAAGCAATAAGCGACACTCTTACCCAATTAGGGTTGGGCCGGCCCTCGTATTAATAACTAAAGTAGTAATGATAAATAATTAATACTTTTTCGAAAAAAAATAATTAACATTTTTTAATATTAAAATGACAAATAGTAATAAATATATAAAAATCTCAAAGTCAGATTTATTATTTTTTGTTAAATAAGTCAGATTTATTATGATTGAGATATAGCGAGTAGTATTTTGTATCTCCTACTTTGTGGTAGGTAGGTTCAATACCCTTTCATTGGAGGAAGAGGAATGTATGACGTTGAAGGCCATAGAGCCACAAAGTTGTTATTAAGGTCGCAATAAATCCAATCCTGAAGTTCTATCAAAATACTGCATGTACAACTGAAGCCAGGCAGGCTTGACAAACAACAGCCACACTCCAGAGTAAATGACTAGTCAGTGGTCACTTTTAGACGCTATATACTATAAAGGCCAATGAAAATTAAATGCAGTCTCTAGATGGCCATACTCCATAAGGTCAACACGGGTGGAAGCTAAGGGCATGTTTGGTTTGCATTTTCATTTCCTTGTTTCCATTTTCTGTTTCCTGGTTTTTAAAATTTTACAAAGGAAAAACTGGAAATGCTGGAAATAAAAATTTGCTGTTTTCAGCATTTCCAGTTTTTCCTTTGTAAAATTTCAGAAAACAGGAAACAGAATGAAAACAGAAAATGAAAACAGAAAACGTTTCCTCAAATCAAACAGGCCCTAATTCCCTTCAACTGCCATAAGACCATTTTTAATGGGAGTTACTTGATATAAGTTGTTTAACTTAAAAACTATTATTTTAATGTGGATCTCACAAGTTGAGTTGCTTAAAAATGGGTAAAAATTGCTTGAATATTAAAATAATAGTTTTTAAGTTAAGTAACTTTTCTAAGCGATTCTGGAGATGGTCTAAAAAAATTGAAGTATTTGGCTCAGTTGAAACTGTAAAATTGCTACTAGTGGTGTGCATTTGGATTTTTGTTAACACAAATTTTTAAGAGATGCAATAAAGCTGCTTTTCACGGGGTAAAGAGTCTTAACTGTGACTAACCCCGAATAGGACTGTCCCTGATAATAGGGGATACCTATGATTTACACCAAAAAAAGCTGCTTTTCACTGAGGAGAAATTAAATTTATATACGAGGGTAAAATATATTTTTTATTCAATAATTTTTATAATTTAGTTTTCATCCCCGATTTTTAAAATCTTTATTTTATATCAATGTATTTCTAAAACACTTCAGTCATAATCCCTAACGTTAATTAATATGTTCTCTTAAGTTACTACTGAAATCAATTGCTTGATAAATAGATTTAGCATCCACATGGATTAAATGAGGTCCAATAATAAAAGTTAACATGGAAGTCTATTAAACATGCCAACAACTTAAAGGAACTAGTTAATTCACATCAAGGACTACGATTAAGATGTTTTAAAAGTATAAGAATATAAAACAAATGTTTTAAAAGTGAGAGACTAAGAACAAAACATTGACAAAAAATACATGGATGAAAAACTTTTTTTACTCAATTTGTAAATCCAAAATGTACAATAAAATTATACAATAATGAACCAGAAGTGTGAGATATATAATAAAATTAAAAATGATAAAAAAACATAGAAAAATATAGTGTTATATGAATAATTGTATATATTTATTGTAGGGTTAAATATATTTTTAGTCACTCAAATATAGTAAGGATTTGGTTTTACTCTATATAATTTAAAATCAGTGGTTTTGGTCCTTTAAAATTGAAAATACACCAATTTAGTCCTTATTGTACAATTTTGCTACATATTTAACTGCGAATTAACTACGAATTTTTATCGATAAGGTCTAAAAAAGGGGATATTTTCACTTTTTTAATGACCAAATCAACCTGTTTTAAATTAACGGAACTAAAATCAAATGTTAACTATATTTCAAGTACTAAAAACATTGGTTTTCAAACATTTAGGGTGAGGGGATAAGATAAGGCACGGAAAGCCTCCGAAGTACTAAAAACATATTTAACCATTTATTATATGAAAAATATATGTAACGCATGTTGAATTCTTCCTTCGCAAATTTTCAAACAATCTTGCGGTCCCCGGCTGTAGTTAGTTTAATATTTATTATACACATTTTGACCCCAAATAAAATCATCCACGCACAAGGTTTTTTGACCAAGAAAATGCAATATATATATATATATATATATATATATATATATATATATATATATATATATATTTTGTTTGTGGTGATAAAAGTTAATCTCGAAAAATTATTTTTACTCACTTTGATTCTAAGAACAATCCGGGGATTAAAATCATATCTTCTTACGGCACTCTTTTAAAAGTAGGTTTACAGTGTTTTTACTTTGAAAAAATTTACAAAGAGATTTTATATCTCAAAAGGTTTGATACGTGATTCAGAATTCCATCAAGTAAAACTCAGATTTGAGACAATTTGTGAATGATTCAGAATTTCATCAAACAGAACTCTTAATTGAAGTTTTTGGAAATTAGAAATGATAAAATTTTAAAGAAGTAAAACAGAGTTCAAAAGAAAGAAAGAAAAATTTGCATCAAATGTAAATTGCAGAATAAAGAAAAAGAAACAAGAAAAAGTGCTGGAAATGATAAAAATCAAAGTAAGAAACAAGAAAGAAATAAAGAACAAGTAAAAACAATTGCATTGATTGAAAGTGAAAGGAATTCACATACTAGCACTCCTTGTAACATTTTTAGTCGCTAATAGGATGGACGTATGGGTGTTTCAGAGTGTTTGTACAAATGATTTTCCAACCCTTATTACATAGAAAGTTCACCTATTTATAGTTTTTCATTCTAACGGCTAACTAATGCACAAGTGACACATAATCATTCTTTATGTGTTGCCAGCTTGCATGCATGCCACATTTTCTGCTAACCAGAAAACTGCTTTCTTCTTTGCACTTTTCAAAATACTTCTCTAGGATGTTGACACATGTTCTTGATCAACAAACTTCCATAACTTCTCTTAACTGCTTTTCTTATCTTTTCTGTTTGCTCGAACAATTCTTTTCTTGATTCAGAACTCTTCCAAGTCTTTATGCTCCTTGTTTTCTATTTTCTTCTTTCTGTAACTTCAAAAACTTGTTCTTCAATTTCTCGAAATCTTCTCCTTGATTTCTTTACTTGTTGTACTCGAATGCATCTTCATCTTTGACACTTAGCTTTTTCTGTTGGTACTTGGGCTCACAAAATAGTTCCTGATTTCGAAACTTTGTTGTATTTCCTTGTGTGCCACATGTCAACTTCTGCTTAGCTGAACTAAAGGTCATGAAGACCACCGTCCACCGTCCACCGTCCACTCAACCTCTTTATGAGGGTTCTTCTCATTGGACGATTGAAGAGGCTCATTTATGAACCTTCATTCCTTTTGCTCCTATAAATAGGAGCTTCGTTTGGATGTTTCTTTCATCCCTTCTCATCCTCCTTCTTTTCCTTCTTTAATTCCTTCAACAAATATGAAGAGGTTTATTCCTTTGGCTGTTGCGTTCAACCCAATCTGGAATGATTTCATTTTTGATAGGGTTGACGAAATGGCCAAAGCTATAAGCTTTTTCAACCTTTCTTTTTGAAGGTTTCTTTTTAGGTTGAATGGAATAGCCAATTGAAGGTTCATTTATAGAATAAATGAATCTTTTTTATTACTTTCCCAGGCTGACCTTCTTATCACCCCATGCACCAAGGGTTGCACACTTATGTCATCATTATATTTTTGCCTTGGCTCAATCAAAGCTTGTGGGGGAAGAAGAGGAGGAAGAGGTCTGAGAGGCAGGAGTCAAGTACTCCTTGTAATTTAGGATAGTTTCTTTTTAATATATTTCCAATGTATTCGAACTCTAATGTAATTCGAACTTGGATTATGAATAAATAAAAGAACTATCTTTTTCTTTTCTGAATACTAGAAATCCAATGTCTTCGAGTTTATTTTGTCTATTCTTTTCGAATTTCTGAAGTTCTCTTTATATCAACTTAATTTTAACAAAGAATTTTTAACACTTCAATATTCATCAGTAAATTCGAATTTCGAACTTTTATGCTTTCTCTAAACTCGAAAATTGTGAAAGACTCACAACCTTATGAAATTCAAAATACTTGAAATTCGAATCCCAACATATATATACTGAAATAATGTGGAAAACATTATTTACCATATCATGGGGTGGTTTTGTCAAGATGGAAAGGAGGAAAGAGAGAGTATTTGTAAGGTGTAAAATTAAACAGTGTCACTAGTAAAACTATCGGGAAAATAAAGGTTGGTTTTGTAAGACAGAGATGCATATAACACCATGTACAATTTCAAATTTATAGACGCACATAGGAGGCGCTAAATCAATTAGCGTCTTGCAAAGTGAAAATTTTCTCTTCCATGAAGCTAAGTGAGTTAGGTCCTTAGGATAAAGATAAAAGTAATACGCTGACCCAAGTAGTGCTTTTTGAGTATTTGTGCTTCATTGTGGATATAATTGTCATTAGTCATATATAACAATTAAATCCAATTTCGTGGGTATGGTCTTTGTAAATAAATAAATTTCGTGGGTATTGTCATTAGTCATATATAACAATTAAATCCAATTTCGTGGGTATGGTCTTTGTCATTAGTCATATATAACACTGTTAAGTTTTTATATAAATAAATTTTGGATTAAATATATTTTTAGTCTTTGTAATATAGTTAAAATTTAGTTTTAATCTCTATAATTCAATATCGGTGATTTTGATTTCTCAAAAATTAAAAATAAACTAATTTAATTAGTTCTTATTTATCGTACAGTTTGTCTATAAATTTGAAATGGATTTTCCTATAAATATTTTTTATATTGATACAAGGGGTATTTTTACCTGTTGAGTCCTTATTGTATAATTTTTCTATAGATTTTCTTTTGTCAAATTCGCTGATTTTATTTTATAGAAACTAAAATCAAATCTGTATTATATTTTATAGATAAAATAAAATTAAATATGATAGTCCTTGGCCTTGCACAATAAATGTTGTCTCGCATCCAGCTGAATATGTCTTGCTGTGTAGACCACCTCCTCGCATTAGAATTCTTCGTATCCATGTTCCAACTCATCAAATCAAACATATTTAATTATGTGTACGTTCATTGCGGGTTGCCAGCCATAAATGAATTTCCTTCGTCTGGTTGGTTATTATCATGGCAATTATATTTCAGTGGTTAAACAAACTCTCTGTCATCTTACGCAAGTTCAAGTTATTTTAATGAATGAATTTCAGAATGATTAACACTAAAGCATTCTTAACTGAATTGGAGGCTCTAAATTCAATTCAAGTTAAAATAAAATTAAAATGAAGTACGATTTTGAGTAAGCCACTCTGTTTATTGTAAATTCAATTCTGTTTATAGATTGAAAAAACAAAAAAAATACAATTTGATTAGAGCATATTCATAGAGAATACTACTCTGGACTCATTAATAAGCAAAAATAACCATATACACACTTGTTAAGAAAATTAGTTAAATTCATTTAATTTTTTTGATTTCATCTAAAAAGTAATTACATTGCCTATATTACCCCACATTCAATTTATTGAAATTTGTTTCAAGTGGATATACTCACTTGCTATTGGTACATGCATGATTTATTAAATAGAGTGGTTGAAAAATAAAATATGAATTAAATAAATGGTAATTTGGAATGATATCATTTAATAGGGTGAAGTTAATTAACTTTTGCTTATATTTTGGACCAAAAAAAAGAGTTGACTATTGCTTATAATTGAGTTCGGAGGGAGTACATGATTGGTAAAACAGTGGGTTGCTACAAGCCTGCAATATTAGGATGAGAATGAGTACTCCATGGACATGGTACTATAGTGCCCGTCCTCATATCTGCGTTTAAGAAAAAAAAAGCTCGTATCTGTGTTTGTATCTGTGTGGGCAGTAACTTCAATGTCTCGTACTCGTTGGACACCTATTACTCCAAAGCCATCCAAATATAATTATTAAATATCAATGATATAACAATTTAATTAAATCGGAACACAATACGTTAATGTTCTAAAACACAACACATGATTTGATGTTCAATTTTTTTAAAATATTACAATATATTTTCACATCACATTATTTTATAAACTTAAATATAATGTGTTAACATTCTCCAATATCTGTAAAAGTGATTATTAACACTAATTAGTCATATATTATAAAGTAAAAAAGTACAAATAGATAGTTTTAAAAATATATTTTAAATTTATAATATATTATCTATTAATTTTAAAATATGTATAAATATATTAGATATTTTAATGAAATTAATATATTTCTATATATAATTATATATGATATTATTTATTAAATAATTATATATATATATGAGTACGGGTATGAGGCGGGTTGGGCATCATAGTGTCCGTACCCATGTCCGTCCCATGAAAAATGCGGGCGATTACTCGTACCCGTACCTGCACCCATACCCGCTTTGCCAGAGATTTTTACCATGCCTATTACGAATAATTTTTGCGGATGTACATAAGTTTTGGGCTCAATTTTCATCCAATACAATATCCAAAGACTAGTTTTTTTCCCCTTCTTTTCTTTTTCCATTTTTGATACAGACTTTTTTTAATGAAAATATGGTCGGCCACCATTTCAAATTGGTTGCCAAATATTGACCCTCCAACTGAAATTATGGGATTGACCAATAATAAAGTGGTAAACAGTGTCATCAGAATATATATTTAACGGTGTCGTGCGGTGCTAAGGCGCTGCCAACTTTCCCCGTTGAAGGAGATGTACCATTTTCTGAGCAGTGATTAAAGGGCATCAACTTCAAGTTTAAACCTTTAATTTGAATTATACATTAGAACTAACTAAACACATTGTTCCATTAATTATCTTGTGACAAGACGCGTGGTAAACTTCAAACGCAACATACTTAAATTAATCCATATGCTTTATTATCAAATTAAAAATTCAAAACAAACGTTAAACTAACAGACGGCCATACTAATAAAATATTCATTTAGTATAAAACAAAAGGTATCCAAAAGCATAATTCATAATGATTTCGGTCTCAAGCAAGAGAATCAAAAACCCGGCGTAACAACCGGATATCCATGTGCTATTGTGCTTTCTCTTCTCCCCTGCCTATATATATCTTTTTCCTATTGGGTTAAATGTTTCATTGCTAACATGGGGAATTGCCTTAGAAAGAACCAAATTTTAGCACAAGATGAGGATGAAGAAGGTAAGAGAGATGAGAAGATAAAGGGAACTTCTTTGTCCAAATTGGAAAAGGCACGGAGAGAAGGCATCATGAAGAAGAAGGTAAGGTTCAAAGTAGAAGATCATAGTAGTTCTTCAAGTGGCGGAATGAGGATTAGACTTGTAGTGACCAAGGGAGAGTTGAAAAGGGTGTTGAGGAATAAGAATATTGGGAATAATGATGCTCAGCACACTTCACTGGCGCAATTGCTAAGCGAAATGAGGTTAAGAGAAAAAAGGGTGTCTACGATTGAAGAAAATTATGAGAGCTTGAATTCTTGGAGGCCAGCTTTAGAAAGCATTCCAGAGGATCATTCAATGAAATAACTAGTTTTTGTTGTTAATTAATCCTAGCTATGTGTAAATAATGATAATGGAGCGTGTCTATTGAACTCCGTATGAATTAAGTAGGTTCAATTTAGTCTAGAAATGTGAAATGAAGCATGAGCTAGTGACTTTTGGTGGCTATATATGGTCTTATATATATGGAATGGTTCTATATATGTTCTCATTAATGAAATTAAAGAACCATGAGACCGATTATGTAATTTTCTGCTCGTGATTAAATATTTTTTTACCGAATATTTTCATAATCATACAACAAAAACTTATTAACATGATTGTTGATCTTGCCCAACGATGACAAAACTGATCTATCTTTTATCTTTTTTTTTTTTGTACTGTCTGCACCTTCTTCTTTTCTCAAACTACTGCATATTTTTATTTAATAACCGGAATTCAACAACGACTTGAAGAACTGAATTACAGGAACTGTAATTTTCATAACTAAATTTTCTTAGAAGATAAAGACTAAAAGATAAGGATAGATGTTATCAATTGATCTCAAGAGCCGAAGTTGCTTATGCCAAATGATATGAACCGGAAGCGTAAAGATAGGAACGTCTTGAAGATCAATTAACGGTAAGGAGCTTGACACAATCGAAGACCTGCTAGAAGCACCAAAGTTATCAAATATAGGAACTTGACACAATTAATTTGTGACCTGCTAAAAACACCAAAGTTATCAAATATAGGAACTTGACACAATCCGTGACCTGCCAGAAGCACCAAAGTTATCAAGATAGTTCTTTAATACAAGAACAAAGGATAAATTCTCACAAAGAGAAAACTCAGAATTTATTGAATTCAACTGTGTGTCTACAAACTGATTAATCTCAATGCCAATATATAAAGGAATTCCCTAAAATTAACTATCTAAAAGATACAATCCTAAATATTAAATAGATTTAATACTAGATAAGATAAAATATAATCCTAAAAGGTTTAATCCTAGATAAGATAAAATATAATTCTAAAAGATTTAAATATAATCTTAACAGATCTGATATTGATTATTAAGATATCTGATCCTAAATAAATCAGTTACGATCTGATTAGATACACTTTCCCGAATTAAGTTAAACCACTTCTTTGGATCTTCTTTTGCTCGATGGTCTTCTTTTCTTTGGATTTCAGTGATCAAGAGTTGCAAAGCTCTCTTCATCCGCTCAGATCTGGCCCGGTTATTGGACCTTCAATCCCTTGCAATGGATCTGAGGCATCCTGGTTGAAGTCGGACGGGATCGTCTCATTAGATGTACAACATGTACAACATACAACATAGAGAGAGGAAGAGAGAAGAGTGAAAAAAGAGAGAAATGTGAGATGCCATAGAAAAAGATATAAAAAAAGTGTGTTGTATGTTTTTTGTTGTGTAAATTTGATATCTCTTTATAATACATGTAGCTATTAGATGCATATTTTTTAGGTGTCTTTTAGCCAACCAAATCCTTGAAATGGTTCATCATTGGGAACTCCATTATAAAGGGATTGAATTAATTAATAAATATATAATATCTATGATGTCATGACAAATGGCTCATATTTTCTCCGGAATATGGCGAGAAAGTAATCCTTTAACAATAGGGAAAACGATAAACAAATGAGACCAATGTTATTAAAAACTTAACCACAGAGCACGTGGATCAGCTGGTAATGGGTTGTTCCAGCTTAACTAGTGGTCTCGAGTTCAAGCCTTGGGTATGTAGCTGTGTTAAATACTCGAAGGGAGAGCTTTGCCGCCCGATACCTGTGGTGTTGCACCCAAAAAAAATATATTAAAAACTTGGACAAGTATGTCTTATTTTCATGCACCATATATCTGATCGTTTTTTTTTGTTTTTAAACCCTTCAAGTGCATAGCCCTAAGTATGTTTTAGATTTTATGCATAATAACCAAACATTCACTCCTTTTTCCAAGACAAAATCACGTCTTTCTAAAAGTGTATGGTTCATTGTGGTCCAGTGGCGGAACTATATATAAGTGAGGGTATGCAGATGCACCCCCTCACTTTAATAAAATTGTAAATAAATATCTTGGAGTTTTTATATTTTGTTCCCTCTATTTTTATATATTTGAACCCATTACCTCTCAATTTCTTATTTGTCCCCACTGACTAAGGGTCTTGGATCCGCCATTGATTGTGGTTTACATGTATAGAGAATTGATCTATTTTGCACCAAAAAGATTTTAGAAAGAGATAATAGTCTTTGTTTACCCGAAGTAGCGGGTTTAAAGCTTAACTCTTTTTTTTCTTTAATAGATATTCCTTTTAATTTTTTTCCAACAATCATACACAAGTAATAGCATCCCAAATAATTTCTTCTTATTTTGGTTAAAACTTTAAATGAAATATTCTCAAATAGGACACTAATTAAGTACTCATGATTAGGGGTGGAAACAGGCCAGGCTTTGGCAGGCCAAGTCTGGCCTGACTCCTAATTCTTAAGCCTGAGCCTGGCCTGTTACCTGTTACAGGCCTTTTTGTAAGGCCTTGGCCTGGCCTGCGAAAAAGCCTGGCCTGGCCTGTAAGCCTGTTTAGAAGCCTGTTTTATAACAAGGCGTACAAACAGGCCAACAAGCCTATAAGCCTATGCAGGCCAGCAGGCCTTTTTAAGCAGTTTTTTATATAATAATTTAATATATTCTAATTTTTTTAATATATTATAAATTTTTTAATATATTTATAGTTATTTATATAATTAATTTAATATATTATATATTATTATATTAAACAGGCCGGTCTGTTAAGCCTAATAGGCTTTTTCATAGGCCTTGAAGCCTTGCCTATTTAACTAAACAAGCCTTTTTAACAAGCCTTGGCCTGGCCTTTTTAATAAACGAGTCAGGCCAGACCAGGCCTATAACAGGTCAGGCCATAGGCCCCTGACAGGCCGACTGGCCTATTCCCACCCCTACTCATGATTAACCTTCCTTTCAATTTTAATTGTTTTCATAAAAATAAAAAGCTGAATTCCAAAATATCTCCCTAAATATAAATCTCAATTTTAAAGACACCCCTTCATTTTATCTAACTATATATAGTCATAGTTATTAAACTTGACCCTAATGGCTAACTCAGTTGAGGCATTAAGTCAATGGCACAATGGTTTAGCCAGTGAATCACTCGTCGAATCGCATATAAAACAACATAATATATAAATATAACTAATGTTTACATAAAAATTATTAAAACATACATATTTGAATTTAGGCTAAAAATAAATAATAAATTTTAATTTTTACTATATGTATATAAACTTAGTATTGGCCTAAACAAATTAGAAAACTTTTATTTTAGTCTTTATTAATTGGGCCTATTACAAGCCCACTACTACCAATTTACCAAAAGATAACCTAAACCCTTTTTATCTTGTCTGCATCACAGACATAGCGCACATCTTAATTTTTTTCTCATGACTTTTTCTTCCTTCCTTCTTCATATCTCTTCATCCTCCCTATGTCTTCTACTTAACCAGTGCTACACATACCAGATATGTGTAGTAGTGCATGACTGACTCAGATGTTGTGTGTAACATTTGTGGTTGAAATGACAACTTTCGACATGGATATTGACTTATTATGGCTATGACAACAACTTGCAGCTGCTAAGGTTATGCAAAGGGAGGTTAGGCTTTGATCTTTCTCTACTTTTAAGAAAAACATGTATGACCCAGCGATTTGATATTTGTTTGAGTCATCAGTTCTTTAAAAACTTGTGGAGTCGCTTTTTTGTGGTTCATCCTGAGTTGAAAGCATGGTTGATCTAAAGAATTTCTTGGACTGATTTGTCGGTTTTCCATCAAACCAGTTGGTCTAAGTCGGGTTTTATAACAATGATTGCACTAAGCCATAACATTTTCTTTTAGCTAGAGCATATTTGACAATTTATCTTCAAGTTAGAGCATTGCGTCCCCACGCTCATCAGATGCCTCTAATCATTTTTCCCTCACTCACTTTACTGATCATGGATATGGAGGCATATTTGCGCTTATCAAACAATAAAAGTAGTATTGACAATTTTAGGCACAACAACCATGTAGCTAACATTGACCCCTCCCTCCCTCCCCCACCAAGTTCATATGCTATGGATGCTTTCAAATTTTCCCCATTAAGCAGGAGTTGTTGGAACACCTAGTTTAATCAAAGGTAAACAAAGTGCCAAAAGTCCTTATGGGTATCGTTAAAAGAAACCGGCCACCATACTTACCAAAATCACCACTAATTTTGTGTTTGTTGGTGATTTTGGTATGTGTCGTGGCAGGTTTATTCTAAGGGCACCCACAAGACTTGCCAATTTTTCTACCTCGAATTTAGTTTGGTGTTCCAACATCTTCTGCTCAATGGGAAAGATTTGAAAGTATCCATAACATTTAATTTTAGTTGTGGAAAAGGAGACAATGTTAGAGACGAGGTTGTTGTGTCAAGAATTGCCAATTCTGCTTTCACTACTTGATAAGCAAAAATCTACTTCCATTTTCATGATTAGTAAGGAGGGTGGGAGGGAAATGGTACAAAGTTTAGACCGGGGGAAAGAATTCTCTAACTAGAAAAGTGTCTGTGGCATAATGCAGTTGAATCCAAGTGAAAGGACATATTTATAATCAGGGTTTAGACCTAGGGAGATGGTTTGGAAGTCAATTATTATGTTTTTCATGAAAAAAATGATTTTAAAATTGAGAGTAACGTTTATCATGTGTGCTCGATCGGTGTCCTTTTTAAGAATATTATGTTTAAACTTTTAACCAAAATAAAAGAGGAATTATATTTGGCATATTTTTAATTTTGTATAACATGGTGGATAAAAAAGAAGGACCATTTATTAAAAAAAAAAAGAGTTAGGCTTTAACATGCTATACAAGTAAATAGAGACTATTGTATCATGCTCATTTTGATATGCTAACTATCTAAACTATTTTATACAAGTTATCTTCTTTATATAACAAAGTAACAAACCTTTGTTTATGTATCGTTTGTAACTTGTATGTCTTCCTCCAATTTCTATATCATTTTTAATCTTAAAACCTTGTCAATACTTATATATTCCAACTATTCTTTAGTTGCCTTTTCACTATTCATACCACCCTTTTTACTCTTCACATCACTTCCATTAATCCTAATTTGCCTTCGTCAAACTAGAACTGGCAATTCAGGCTATCCGGACAGATGCAAGTAACGGGCTTTTATCGGGTTGGGCTTGAAAGCCGATGAGTTATTTGGGCTTATAAATTAAGTGCCAAAGCTCTACTTTTTTGCGGGATTTTTGCAGGTATCCCGGTCATTTTACGGGTTTTGGGGGGCTACCCGACCTTTTGCAGGTTTTTTCTGGTAGCGGACTTTATCGGACTTGGCTAAAAATCCCGGGAGTTATTCGAGCTTCTAAAATAAGTGCATGAGCCCTACATATTCACGGGGCGGCCCAGTCATACTAGCCCATTTTATTGGCTCTATCAACACTCGTGAATTCCACTTACCTTCCCCATATTTCTCCTCATCCACTGCTGCTACACAGTAGTCACATCATTCCACCATTTTATTTTATTTTATTTTTATTTTTGAAAATCTAAAAAATTGTATATCGGAAACTCCGATAGACAATTTTCATTCTGAAAATGTGTGTATCGAAAATCTAATTTATGGTATTTTAAGAATAAAAAGTGTACCATAAATCTAATTTACAGTACACAATTGTATACCAGAAATTAGATTTTCAGTACCCAATTTTGCAGAAGAAAAATTGTGTACATGATTGAGATAAATACAAAATTATATTTTACATTTTTATTAGCAAATTAATTATCAAACTCCACAAATACATGTTATTTTCTTTCTCATATATTTACACAAGTACTTCTTTCTTAATATTTTATTATTTTGATGCGAGTGAAAATGAAGAAATATTATTGTTTTTTACCATTCATTGAAAAAATATTTTAATGTGATTGTACTCTCTCGTTCTCATTGTTTAATTTTTAACTTCATTGGTGAGCCAATTTGTGTTAGTTGAGCCACTATATTGTAATGATATAAACTTACATATAATTATAATGATTAATGAAATACGAATTAATATAAAAAAAAAAGCTTAGTATAAGTAACAACTTCCATAAGAGTATTTTAAAAAAAAAACTTTACTAATAGGGATTATTTGAATAATGAATAATTTAGTGCTGAACTTTAATAAAAAAAGTTATGTATTTATTATTCGGCAACATATTCACTTGGTTAGTCAAAAAATTTATTTTATTTTAATATGTGATCAAATCAAATTTTGCTCTTCCTCTTTTAAATCATTTTTTAACAATCGGAATAGATTAAAAAGGAAAAACATGAATTAATTGTAACGTGAGAAGTGAAAAATTTTATGAAATATGAAAAATAAATAATATATAAAAAACTAATTTATTTTATGAAAAATATTTTAAGGGTATTAAAATAAATTACAATATAAAAGATTTAAGCAATACTTTTTATTTTGGAAACTCCATAAAATTCATTTCATTAATACTAATAATGTAATGAACATAAAAAGGATCCCATGAACTAGAGACAATAGATTTCAAGAATAAATATACGTTCATTAGAAGTATATTTTGGAGGGTTTTTTGTTACGTGATAATTTATGTTTCTTTCTTACAATATGCTAAGTGTTTATGTGAGATACATTATTGAAATTTCATTTGTTCTGCTCATGGATTTGACATGGAGGTAACTATTGGTGTGAATGGTAAAAGTTGTAAGGAGGTTCCCTTAAAGGATGATTTCTTGAAAATATTACCCAAGAAAACTATCACTGAATTGCATGTGACTGAAGAGACAATCAATGTTCTGGCTTCTTAATTGGGCAATGAAATTGGTGTGAGATGATTAGCATTATGCCTTGATTAGTTACATCGTGCATCATTGAGCTTCTAGGTACTATATTTTTTGTGTTCAAGTATCATGTTATACGTTGCATTTTCAACAGTTTTGTCAAATGGGGTTTGAAGCTAAAAACAAGTTTTTTGTGATAACCACAAGTATCCTCTGTTACCAAGGACAATCATGTTCGGGCTTAGTCACAATTAAGACTTGTCACTCATCCCTAAGAAAGGAGAGAGAATAAATAGAGTAAAAAGAAATTGTCTTTCTAATGGGGTTGCAACAGATTCAATTTTGTATTTTACAAAAAATTATTATCTTTGATCCTTCTTATAAATAAAGGCATTTTTCTTGGTCTTAAATATAAAAACATAATATTATTTTAAATTATATTAATTATAAAATTTTATTTATACCCTTAATTTATTGTCAACTATACTTACGGTCTTCCACAATAATGGTGTATTACACTATTTTCAATGACAAGTTATTGAAACACAAGTTACTACTCTAATCATAGCTTTAATTAGGAATAATTCACCATTATTTTAATTATTTAATATTAAAAATATTTCTAAATAAAATTTAAAATTATGACATTATTAATTATAATTAACTAGTTTCAAGATTTTTCCTTACTCTTTGATATGTCCTATATTTCATATAAATAAGATCAATAGTAATATTAAATGGTGCAACTCTAACGAGTTCTTTTAAGACCCTAAGTTAAGGAACCAAGAATAATTTTTTTTTTTCAGATTGCATAGCACTCAATATTACAAATGCGATATTGTCATTTTTAATAAAAATATTATATATATGATTCCTTATGTAGTACCCTATATATAAAAACTAGTCCATTAATGTATTAATGTGCGTTTCAGAGAGGGGTGAGGGTGAGGTGAATTGGCAACGTAGGTCAAAAGAATATTCACTGATCACTGCCCAAGGCAGAGACCACATCAGCTTTTAAAAGTACAATTGTCCCCATTGTTCAATGGGCACACAGATCTCACAAATAAGAATTTTAGAATCAATGCAGTCGATGTTTACAGGCCTAATATAAACACCTGGAAGTGTCAAAAAGAATTGCTTCCCTTGAGAAGGGATTCTTTCCTATTTATTGGAAAGTTATTCTCATTTCTCTCACATTTTATTACCACTTGAAAGGTGCAAGTGCAGTGGCAACCGCATTTAACATTTCCCATCAACAATTACTTCAGTTCTTAGTGAGGTTCCTGATGACATATGGAAGAATGCCTCCATGGTTAAAGTACTCTAGTTCCACCTGAAAATAGAGAAGTGTTACGAACTAACCCGAGCAAATGCGGAATAAATGGCTCAACCCCGAGCGAATCCCAATGATGGACCTTATTTGTATATAAATTGCATCAACAAAACATACATTAATCAAGAATAAGCTTACCTCAGTGTCAAAGCGAACTGTGCAGGTGAAAGATTTTCCAGTATCCGTTTTGACAGTGACATCCTGGCCAGGCCTTATCTCGCTGATTTTATTTGGAAGATCAATGGTATAACGTTCATGACCAGTCAGTCCCAATGTGTCAGCATCCTCACCAGCTTTGAAGCAAAGAGGAACAATACCCATTCCTACCAAATTACTGCGATGAATTCTCTCAAAACTTTTAGCTATCACAGCTTTGACTCCCTGTCAAAAAAAAATGTTAACATCATCAAGTATGTCAGGAATATTAATCTCACATCATGTTAAGATAACCAAATAGAAAATCAAATTACAGGCTATAACAAATGGAGGGACTCACCAATAGCATGGGACCCTTGGCAGCCCAATCTCTGGAACTTCCGCTACCATATTCAGCTCCAGCCAGCACAATGGTGTCATGCCCTGAAGCCTTGTATTTCTAGCATAAGAGAACAAATCCAGGGGATTAGAAACTTAACAGAGCTAAACTAATGACTGTTTATCACATTCCCTGGCACAAAGGTAAGGTATCCACTAGTTCTTTTATCACATACTGTCACCGTGTCCTCGCTAAACCAAAAGATATCAAAAGCCCGTGTCACAATAATAAGTCTTGCAGTGATTGCATTAAGTTGTGAATTTATGATTAACTATTTGAATAAGCAAGACTCAACTTAATATATTCAAAAGCAAAGAATTCACAACCTAATAAGAAGGAAAATTTTGCAAAGAATTTTTTCAGAGAGACATTGTTAGGTTAAAATTGGAAAGCAATTTAGGAAAGACCATCAGAAAATATCATATGGAATAAACATGCTGCCACTTGAGAGGTTCAAAGCAGTAAAAAAAAGCATGCCAAACTTGGTTAGAGTATAACTCACCTCTGCTGCTTCAAACACATAAAGCTTCTCTCCTGTTGGAATGTGAACCGTCTTGGGGCCAACTTCTCCATTCAAGAGCTTGTTTACAAGACGAATGTTAGCAAAAGTTCCCCTTGCCATAACTTCATCATTGCACGACGACTTCCATAAGAGTTGAAGTCCTTCTGTTCCACCCCACGCTCACGTAGGTATTTTGCAGCAGGACTGTCCTTGTGAATGTTTCCAGCAGGAGAAATGTGATCAGTTGTTATACTGTCACCAAAATTCAACAGGCAATAGGCATCTTTCACACCATGAGGTCCAGGAGGATCCATGGTCATGTCCTTGAAGTATGGAGGTTCATGAATATATGTTTGAGTTGGGGTCCCATGAGTACAACTTCTCAGCAGGAACTTGCAGTTGGTTCCACATAGTGTTACCTTAGTAATAGCTTCATATGTACTTCGGAACATGTTGGGCAACAACTGGATTGGACAGCCTAGGAATCAAGTAAACAGAAGTTATTTTGCTGTACATATTGTCAAATCTCTAGAGTAAATTCATATAATGAGACAAGCGGACATCATTCACCTGTGCAATTTCTTCAGTGGATGGCCAAATATCCCTCAAGTAGATATTCTTTCCATCCTTCCCTGTCCCTATTGGTTCCTTTTCAAAGTCAATGTCAACCTGGAAGTTTGACCAAAATGTATGTGATGAAGGTTAACAACATTTGGGCAAGAAAAAAATTTATCTTGATATATTCTAACTCTAAATTTGGTCAACCTTTAATAAAATAGTAATAAATATGAATCCAAACAACCAAAACAAGTTTCAAATAAAGCATATAGTCAGGAGAAACCTCGCCAAAACATTAGTGTGTAAAGGTGACACTCGATGTCAGAAAAAATATAAACTACCTAAGTGCAAGTCAAGACTCAAGATCCAGACTTCTGGATGCAAGTACCCAAATAATTGGGATTAAAGCAGTGTTTGATGGAGAGAATCAAGAAAAAATAAAATAAAAGTTAATGTAGATTGCATTTGGACTCAGCTTGAGTTCAAATACAATACATATAGCATGAGGCTGAAAACATGTAAATGAACAGGGTGGACATTCAGTAACTAGCATAAAATATCAATGCCTGTGATTATTTTTAACACTTACTAGTTTGTTTCTTTTAACCAAGTCCTTGTTATTAACAATCTTGGTCTTGAAAGAGACATGAATTGATGAAAATAAGACAATTTGGAAGCAGCAAGAACCAAAAATCTTTCATACACACATTAGAAACATGAATTAGGTACACATACCGTGCCAGCAAGAGCATAAGCAACAACAAGAGGAGGGGAGGCAAGATAGTTAGCTCGTGTCAAGGGATGAACACGACCCTCAAAATTACGGTTCCCAGACAAAACAGCAGATGCTACATGTCTGCATGAAACCATATAAGAATTAAACTGTTAAAGCTATTTAATGCAGAATATGACTAGGATAGGAGGTTTCTAAAAGTTATAAAACAAGAGAAGAAAACTGAGAAATTTGCATAGAAATTAGCTTCGTTTATAGAAAGTATATTTGATATGATATTTCAATTACCATTTTCTGAGATAGCAGAAGCAACTGATTCATCAAGGTCCCTGAATTGCCAATACATGTGGTACAGCCAAATCCAACAATATTGAAACCCTGTTCATTTAGATACTTTTGCAGGCCACTGCAGAAAAGAAATAAAAAAAATCAAATTTAGTAACCATTTTTCTAAAATTGTGCAGACTATAGAGGGACAGTGTTGTCAATAGCGGATCGCGGAAAATCGCGGAAAGCCCAAAATTCCGCTATGTGAAATAGCAGATAGCGTAGCGGGAAAATAGCGGAAGTCATATAGCGGTTGAAATATATTAATTATATGTAAAAAAACTGCACAATGCATAAAAAAAAAAAAAAGTAGTATCAAAAAGTGATAATATTAACTCAAAATCTCAAATGTTCAAAACAGAATAATGATAATACTAAGTAGTGATTACTGAAACATAAACATAAAGAAGATCAAACATAAAAGACAAAGGAACTATTCATTCTCCTCCCCTTCCCCAATATAATCACCATTCTCATTGTCAGATAATGATGCATATCCTACAACTTCTTCTACTTCTGAATCCTCAAAATCACCATCTTCTAATTTCCAAAACTGGATCATCTTCCACTTCAACCATTGTCTCTTTTCCCTTTTTGGATGAAGATGCACTAGCCAAACCCTTCCTTGTTTTAGATGCAGCAGCTGCACTACTAGGGCTTCCTTTCTCTTTTTAGTTCTTTTCCTAGTATAAGTTCTAGACTTGCCGGAAACTCGTCGGAGACTCGCCGGAGATGATGACGATGAAGGAGGATGTCTGAAGGCAGATGGAGGAGCAGAATGGAACAGTCTTTTACGTGTTAGAAAGGTTACCCATTTGATTTTTCATGGGTGGGAGGGTTAGTAGTGTAACCTTTGGCAAAAGTGAGTCATGTGCGCTGCACATACTGACTCTTCAGTGTTCCTATTAAAAAAACGAAAAAAAAACGCCATTTCCGCTATCACCGCAACAGATATAGCGGCCGCTATAGCGCTTATAGCGGAACTGCAATCGCGTCGCGGTTTTCATAGCGGATTGTTAAAATGTCGCTACGCTATAGCACTATAGCGCCGCTATGACCGCTATTTGATACCACTGTAGAGGGAGGGACAGTACATTATGATACAAACTACAGAATTAATATTGATATTCTAATAAGTGTGAAATACCTCTGAAGTAGATATTTCGTAACAACTCCAGAACCTGGAGCAAGACTTGTTTTACCCAAGGCTTAACCTGGCAAACAGTGAAATATCTACAATTACTATCAAGAGAAGGATAACATAAAAGGAATACAATTTATCCTTTTTATAAGTGGCAGGAAAAGAAGAAACGTCAAAGTAAGGATATAATGTTGAAAAGTAGCAGAAGACAGTTAACATAATTGTATGGGTGACTAACCTGCAAACCTAGCTCAAGCCTTCTTTGCAACAAGACCAGCCCCAAGCATAACACTTGGGTTTGATGTATTTGTACAGCTTGTGATTGCAGCAATTACAACACTGCCATGCTTGAGCTCTGCTGGCTGCCCATGGAAATCAAATTTTGCGACTTTGCCTTGTACTTCTTTTGGTATAGCAAATCCCTGTAATCAAGAAAACATTTAGGATGATTACATTATTACATGTTTTGTGACTGCAACTATGTCTGCAACTTCAAGGTCTACAACTTGAAACAATCAGGATGACTAACATAAAAGGGTTAGTTTCTTGCATTTTTATTATTATATGCTTTCTGAAATCCTGGTACAGTGATCATAGAGAGTGAGAAAGACGATAGAGATAGGAATAATCATCTGGAAATAAGACTTCTGATAGTATCAAACACTTTTAGATCCCAGTTTCAAGAAACAAAAGGATTATATCTCTTCCGTGACATAATGTTGTCATTTGCTTGTTAAGTTTGCAGAAACACAGTCATTTACTTTTCTTAACAGTAAACCAAATCTGTGTTAGATGACAATTTCAACTTTGCTTTGCGATGATTTTCTCGGTATATTAGTTTGCTAGTGATTGTAGAAACACACAAAAAAAGTGACAGAGACACTAAACCCACTTAGCATTTTATCACAAAAACAACCAAATGAAGACAATGAATTTTTGCTTAATATCATATCCAAAGAACAAGTTTTTTTCAACATTTTCAGTTTTTAAGGAGTATTAATTCATTTAGATGTGAGATTATTGGTCATGCCAATTTGCTGAATCCTGACCAGAAAACTTTTTTAAATGGATTTTCAATTTTTACACTACTAATAAGTTAAACCTAAATTCAATAATTTTCCAAATAAATAATGTCTCATGATTTTTCATAGGTTGTTAATTAGGAATTATTCTGTCACATTCATGAGTAATAATATCAACAATAATAGTGTCAATTGAATTTGTCTCTTCCAACTTAATGTCTCATTTTAGAAGAAAAATTAAAAAAAAAATAATAACTTATAAAAAACAACAATTTTGAACTTGTTAAAATCTACTTTCTTAATTTTTTATTAACAATTAAAGATAATTCACTTTTCCCTCCAAATAAATTTCACTCTTGTGAACTTTCCACCAGGATAGATAGTTGAACCAATTTTTCATTGTTTGCTTCTTGGACATCAAAATTACTAAGGGCCCATTTATTTAACCTTGTAAAAAAACGTGATTTTAAGGTTATGCAAAAAGTAATTTATTTTTTAGGGATTTTACATACAGAAGAAGTTATCTTCTCTTTTGTTACAATTAAAAAATACTTTTCACATTAAAAAGTAGTTATAATTAAATCTTAAAAAAACTACTCAAAGTAGCTTTTTAAAATAATTAGAAATCTGATTTCTGAAAGTGAGAAAATGGTAGAGATAGAATAATTTTCTGGAAAAAGAGAAGCTTCAGGTATCAAACACTTTTTAGATTTCAGTTTCAAGAAACAAAAGGCTAATGTATTTTCCCTCGACATAATGTTGCCTTTTGACTGTTCCAAGTTGCAGAAACTAAGTCTTTTAATTTGTGTATTAACTATAACCAATTTGTGTTAGATGCAGCAACTTCAACTTTGCTTTGTAATGATTGTCTCGGTAAATTAGTTTGTAATTCTCACTGTACACATGCACAAAAAAAGTGACACTACCTAGTTAGCATTTATCACATAAACAACCAAATGGGCAGACAATAGCAAATGCATGAGATGACAAAAAAAAACTATAAAATCCTTTTCTTGAGACAAATACAGAAAAATATTTGAATATCATAGCATTACTAACCTTAAACCCACTTTGTTATCAAGGCAAGCATGCCAATCAGCCTTCATTTCTTTCAAAGGCACTCGATCATGAGGTCTGGAAAGAGTATCAATTATTATGAATTATCATGGAAGAAAAAAAGGAAATTTTTAAACTCAAACTAAAATCAAGGCACAATGTAAAAGAGCAGTGTTTTACCTCTTTGGTCCTGAGATACATGGTTCAACTTCATCAAGGTTCAGCTCAAGATAGGATGAATAAACTCTGTCTTGTTGAGGCTGAATTTATGGAAAACAAATTAGCACTCTATACCCCTAACTTATAGACACATTTGTCTTGTACAAAAGGAGTGTATATTCAACTAGTATTACCTCATTATAGTCAACAAACATTTTGTTTGCCCTGAGATAGGCCTCTATCATAGCCACCTATATTCAGCCAAAAATGGAGGTCAACTGGTCAAGTAATCCTACAAGCATTTCACATCATTGGGAAATAATAATGAGTTGATACTCACAGTCTCATCACTTCTTCCAGTTAACTTGAGGTATTGTAATGTAACATGATCCACGGGGAAGAAGCCCATGGTTGCTCCATATTCAGGAGACATATTAGCAATAGTGGCCCTGTCAGCTAATGATAATTCACCCATACCATCACCTATAGAACAAAAACCATGAGAACAGGAAATTAGTTGGGACATACCATCAAAATCTGAAAATAAGGAGGAAATGCAAGAGAGCATAATTACCATAAAATTCAACAAATTTCCCTACAACACCATGTTTCCTAAGGATTTGTGTCACAGTTAGAACCAAGTCAGTTGCTGTAACACCATTGCGCAATTTTCCTGATAACTTGAACCCAACAACACCAGGCAACACCATGCTCATAGGCTGTCATTATCATAGCACACAGCATTAGGATCATGGTAGCTAAACAACTGCATGTGCTTGTTTTGAGATACAGGATTCAATTATAATTCTAAAGAAAAACCATCAGAATCAACATCACTGATTACATATAAATCAAATCCATAAGTAAATGCACCTGGCCAAGCATTGCTGCCTCTGCTTCAATACCCCCAACACCCCAACCAGCAACTCCAAGCCCATCTATCATAGTTGTATGTGAATCAGTCCCAACCACACTGTCTGGATAAAGTAAGCCCTCATTGTTGAAAACAACTCGTCCAAGATATTCAAGATTGACCTGGAATTCAAGATATTATAAGTCCCCAATATCAACTACCAAAAATAATAATGATGAAAAATAAATTATATGACATTATGTTAGATGTCTGATTCTGGACTTACCTGATGTACTATACCAGAACCAGGAGGAACAACAAGCATATTACGGAAAGCGGTTGAACCCCACTTAAGAAAAGCAAATCTCTCCTTGTTCCTCTGGAACTCAAGCTCCATATTGGCCTGCACTGCATTCTCTGACCTTGCTACATCAACTTGAACTGAATGATCAATGACAAGATCAACAGGAACCTGCAATAATTATTGCCAAGAGTCAGAGCCATTTATACTTAATAGGAAACTAAACTACAAGGAAAGTATGGCAACGAGGGATTGTTTGTTAAACTCCTCCAAAACACAATAACTTACTGGGTACAATGGAATTGGGTTTAAAATTGTGTTTTGTAATTACTCTAACTTGGAAAAATAGTTCTAATATGCTCCATTTTAAAGTGGAAATTAGTTCAAAAATATCCTACACAATTTTATCAAAATGAAAGAAAGAAATCCAAACAGTTATTTTCAATCTAATTAATAACAGTTACCTATTAGTCTCACCCAGTCTCTCTTTCATACTATTTAAAATTTCAAAAATCAACTCAGCAAACAATATTTGACCTTAAACTAAGCTCAAAATCAAATTTATACATACTAAGTGTAATTTAATAGCAATTTGAACTAAGAAATATTAAAGAATCAAGAAACTAGTTTTGACATGAACACTTCTGACCCCTTTTTAATTTTCCAAACTCCCCCAAAAATGATTTTAATAGTAAATTAGCACAGCTAAATATATCAGCAAATAGTTTTCAGATACTACTTATGACCTTCATGTCTAATATCAATTTCAGAACTTTTTTTGCAGCTACGTAGTAAAGCAGGAGAAAATGTTACCTAGATATATCGTTAAAGTAGCAAAGCACATTTCTGTTAGATAGTAATACATGAAACTCGAAACTTTTTTATTGTAACTTTGTAATTGTTACAGAAATAATTATGAGTTCAAGGCACACATTTCATTCCTAACACAATAAAATTTTGAAACCTCTTTGGTGATTACCATCAGATTTCAAAATTCTAAAGCACAAAAAATGATAAAATTATATATACCAGAGGATTGATCTTATTAGAATCACTGCCAAGCTTATTCATAGCATCACGCATGCAAGCAAGGTCAACAACAGCTGGGACTCCAGTAAAATCCTGGGGAAGGAAAAAGATGAGGTTAAAGGAAGAACGTGTATTACTAAATATCACGCATCCATCAGCTCCTTCGCTGTATCCAGACTAGAATGAGGTACCTGCAGGAGAACACGAGCAGGCTTGAAAGGAATCTCAACTTGCTTCACAGAACTGTTTTCCCAGTCAATAATCTTCTCAACATCTTCTTAGTAACTTGGAAATTGTCACAATTACGAAGGGCAGATTCAAGGAGAATTCTGATAGAGTATGGTAACCTATCTGTCATGTACCCACAAAGTGATACCATCAGCAACTGAAGCATATGCAAGGTCTGAGGAAGGACAGACTGTTCCTTCATCAGACAGACGATAATGGAATGAAATCACCAATACCACACATTTCAACCAAAATAAAAACAACATGATTGGAAGCACGGAAACTAAACAAAGCCAAACTAAGCTAGAAAATTACCAATTCTTGGGTCGTTGAGAGAGGGAAGACTGTAGAACTTTCCAAACTCGCCACCACCAGGTTTGGGGAGACTCGTCAAGTTTGCCTTGAAAGGATTTTCACCAGCTACAATGGCAAACATGTTAGATGACCACCACTCAGAACACAAAACTCAGCATCAAATATTTGAAAAAAACTACATTACAATTACAAATTCATACAAAGACGATTAGACAGATAAAGCAAACATCAACGGTCCTTTCAACCAAACATGACGTTCAATGACTAACAGAAAGCAAAATTCTAAGCATAAGATTTCAAAAATAAAAAGCAAGACGGATTTTACATTTGACCATAAAACGGAAAATCGAAGCTGAAAAGAACGATTATGAGAAGAGTCAATTAGATTTAGATAGATCAAAAGAAAGAAGAACAAAACTCCGAGATTGTGGGAGTCAAGAGTGAAGTACCGGAAGTGGCGATCTTGCGGTGGAAGCGTTCAATGAAGGGAGCGAGGGCTCTGATCTGAGGACGGAGGGTGAAGGGAGACCTCCAAAGGACACCATGACTCCAGCGATGGGCGGAGGAGCGAGCAGCGGAGGGCGGTGGAGGAGAAGGCGGAGGATCGGTAGGGAGAGGGACGGGCGGAAGGGGAAGCGAAGGTTCTAGAAAGAGGGAAGAGCTTGGACCTGTTTGCTCTTAGGAGCGAAGAGGCAGAGGAAGCCATAGCGATAGCAATCACACATGCATATGAGAGCGAGTTACGGTATTTGTAAATGAACGGAAGGGGCGTGTGGAGACCGAACGTGAACTAGGGCTGCGTGCCTCCTTCTAGTTCTAGAAGAAAACAACAGTGCTTTGATTCGCTTGGCTCGAGTGGCTCTCAATATATATTTCTTTCCTATTGCTCAACACAGGAAGTGGAGCATCGCACCAGTTACTTCGTGGATGTTTCTTACCACTTTATCAGGTTAACAAATTGGGCAGAAAAAATTACAACGGACAAAACTTCCCCATAAAATAAAAAACACATTACATCACATTGATACATTTTCAGACATATCTTAACGGCTTTATTCAATCTTAATTTATGAATGTTGGGCTTAATCACTTTAAAGTGTGTTTTACTTTAAAACACTCGAACATATGCTAATGGAAAGGAAAATTATTGTTGAAAAAAATGTAGAATGATGCGTCACATTTGCATAAATGTACACTAACATAATACTAGATGACGAACGATGCGTCATAATTAAATATTTATAGTTATTGACAATTGTATGTGTTTTAAAAATATCTGACAAACTAAATTTGATAATTCAATGAAATATTCTAATGCGAAGTGGGCATGCTTAGAAGTTAGAAATATGATTAGGCAAATTTTGTGAAGTTTCGCTAGTGGCGTGGTCAAGTTGTATCGTTCAACTATCCGAGGAAACCACACAGTGTGCCGCAGCTACTATTGCTCGGATACACACTCTGATTAGAGCTCTAACGAACCATTCCACGTGTCTTCAACATGTTTGAATTTTGTTTCACCACCACTATAATTATTCAACGCAAGGAATCATTCTTTTTCGTTTTTGCTCAGTTCACGTGATGAGAATTGCAAGGGAAGTGCTGGATGTGGCTCGTGTCATGTGTCACACCGTACCTGGCCGCAAACTGAGCAACCTACGCCAACTGTTGAGAGCGCAATGATCCGAATGGAAAGGTTGATGGGGAGGCATGCGCCTGCGATGCACCCTAGCATAGTTTGGTTTCCTTACCATGTCTCAAATGGATTTTAAAAAGTGCCAAATAATTTTCAGCCACCGAAGCAGACCAAGAATATTATTGGATGGTAGGCCCAACACAAACGTTGACGATTCCCGACATTTTAGGATATTTCTTTTTGTAATGAAAGCAAGTTTTAGTATAAAGTTTCTTAAATATTTATGTTATTATTTTTAATAAAATTAATATCAGTCTATATCGGATATATAGTCAATCCTTATTTAAATTGGAATTCTCATTATTAGGGATGTCAACGGGATGGGGGGCATGGGGCCGGTAGTAGTAGTAGGGGTAGTAACTGGTAGTAGTAACTTATAGAATTCGCTTAAAACTAATGGGTACCCATGAACGGGTCGGGTATCGGGGTATCAAAGGGTATCCATTGTTTAAGAATTTAAATTTTATAAAAAGAAAGAGAGAAAATGTGTATATCATATATTATAATATAATTATATATATAAATAATCATTATAATACAATTAAGTGTTAATATATTAAGAATATCATCAAAAAATAATATAAAATAAATTATATCTCATCATAAAAATGAAAAAATCCTAATATTCAAATATATTTAATAGAAAAATATGTTTTAATGAGTATGCGGGTACCCGAGGGGGGGGGTAGTAGTGGTATAATATCCATCCCCACCCATTTTACAAATACGTGGGTACCCATTGGGTATATCCACGGGTGCGGGTTTTTTTTTACATCCGTACTCATTATTAAGAATAATGACTTCACCTAATTTATTCTCATTCAGACTTTCACCATACGTTACATGATTTTTCTTCAACATCAAAAATTTTATTTTTTTTTATTTTTTAAATATTATTGTTTAAATTTATTCAATCAAATATTTTTATAATTATTTATGTCAATTTTTTCTAACTAAAATTTGATATGAATGTTGAAACTCAACCCTATTCCTGTGGGCCCGTCAAATTTGGGGAAACTCCAAGGAATCTCAGCTCTATTTTTATTTTTAGTTATATTAAATAACTTAAATAAAATTTTTCAAGACATCATTATATCTAAAACATTCTAATTCAAATAATAAATAAAAATAAATGGGAAACAACACTGTGAATCAAGCTGGAGACTCATCGCCGTCCAAACTTTAAGACGGCGGTGGAGGTCGAGAAAAAAAATCGAATTTCTTCCGAGATAACTTATGGGGAGTCAAATACCACTGCTTAAAAGGGAGAAGGTAGACTTGTTGAGCAAGAAGCAGTTTCATATTGAGTATGAAGAAGGAACATATTACTACTAAGGTGTTCATGATGAAGCCATCTTGCACGAACTATAGCAACAATGGCAAGATTCCATATTGTCAAACTTTGGGAAAGACGCTAGGTACCTTACTATGAGGCAAAATTATAGACTACATGGAAACTCGGGTCAAGGTGAAACTCGGAAGCGTCACCTGTTGATCAGAAGGGGGAGACAAGCTCCCATGCAAACCCTAGCAAATTCATGGGTTTAATTCTAGTAACATGGATATGCATGATGATTGACTCATTATTTCAAGCAATAAAAGGCCATCCAAATCGTGACTAATTAAAGGAGCATAAATGTTGCAAATATAGATGCTAAAAAAGGGGGGAATGGAGAAAGAGAAAGGAATTCAACAATGAATTTCCAGTTTTGAATTGTGGGGATAAACATAATATCATGGGAGAGAATCAGGGTATTAATGATTCATAGAGGACAAATTTCCAATTTACTAGTGGACCCACAAAAATGTGGACGAGAAAAAAGTGACCAAGACGTAAGCCAATTATAAACGCCTCCAAAGATGGTTGGTGAGGATACCTACCAAGGTATCACTGATAGCAGGGAAGGGGTGTAGGATCTAGAATTGAGCAAAAACAACCGATTAGAATAAAAAATTAGCACATAAATCATGAATTATAGTGGCTGGGCAGCAGCTATAGTGAGAGAGAAAATGAAAGAAAAAGTGGAGAGGAAGAGATGGTGAGGACGCCACTGAAGCAGGAATCCACCCACACAGATAAGTCCAATGTCATACGCCACTAATTCAAGAGAATTAGATAAGTCTCAGTATGGTTTGAGCAACAACCACCAAGCCTCACTCAACTCACCAAGGGAGGAGAAATTTGGGCATAATGCCTTTACTTAATTCATGAATGTGTTACAAGTGAGGGAAGCCTCCTATTTATAGGAGTTTGGGGCGGCCACCCAAGGAAAAGGAAAAATAAAGGGGACTTAAAAAACCTCCTAAGTTGGGTGTGAACCCATGACTCCTACCCCAACTAGCCTAGCAACCTCCCAACCAATAAACCACTAAAATAGTGCCCATCTTAAGGAAAATAAATGGGAAAATTACAAAATAAAAAAGAAAAATACAAGAGAGTCCTAATTAAGGGTGGTCCATAGGACAAGGGTCCTATCCAGGGTCAAGGTGTCCTTCTGTAGGGTAGTGACCCTTATTTGTAGGGTAGTGACCTTTATTTGTAGGACACTAATTCTCCAACTCTTCCTTGCTTGAAGCTCAGGCTTGAAGTTGGTGCATATCCTCCGTGTAGGTCTTGCAGGTCCAAGCTTCTAGCATAGTGCTATCATTCCTCCCCCCTTGAAAAGGATTTGACCTCAAATCTGAAAATTCAGAAAGAAGCCATAAGAATAATGAACTGGGTAGAAGAAGGAGATGGATGACAAAAGTTAGGAAGTAAGAAGATACTTCCCTTAGCCTTGGAGAGTAGAGTTAGAGGTCCACAAGTTGAACATCTTCCTTGAGCCTAGACAACCAGAAGATCCGTGTGACTATAATTCCCAAGCAAGCAAAGTGAAGACTCATAACAAAAATACTTGGGAATCATAAAGATAGGTAGATAAACAACATAAGAAATGAACAAGTGGTAATATAGATAAGGGTTATGAAACTCCCTTCAATGAAGATTGAACCATCTTGTCCATGTAATATCTAGAACGAGATCCTGGGTCAATACCATTCTTTTGAAGCTTTTCCTAGCAAGTAATTGAAAACGGGGGTAATATAAGGAAAGACTTAAGAACGTGGTCCATCACAACACAGAGAAATTTTATTTCATCAAAATATTCCACAATATGCTTCAAATGAATGCACATGTGAAAACTATGTGGCATAAACCTATTAATATGTTTCCATGTCATCTCAACATGCCCTATGATCTTATCACATGCACCTTGTTTGTAATTGTTAGGAGCATATTGCATATGATCATGCCATGAATTATTTTTATAAGTTATTTTAAGAGGCATATCAATATGAATGTACTTACTCAAATAGAAAGATGATATCACCTTAAAGTATCATGATATTGCATGCAAGGTGAAACAATTAAGGATCCATATTGAGCAAGCATATGAGGTATATCATCATGTGATGCATTTGACATGCAAGTATTTTTATATGTGATAACCTTATCCATATTTCTATCCTTTCTCAAAACTAGTTCAAGAGCATCATACACATCTTTATGAGATAAAGAGATTAATATAGAATGTGCATGTAAGGCAAGTATATAAACCAATTGTTTTTGCACATCCAATCTATCATGCAAGGCATGAAAGTCAACATGTCTAAAAGGATTGGGTAAACATGCATTTTCAAAGGTTTTAAAGGCACTCTCAACTGAATTGGCTTTTTTAAACATGCGATATGTTGCAAAGCATTATTAAAATTGTTAAATTCCTTTCTACATGTAATGCTTTGTGGCATATAATTGTGCATAGAAGAAGGTATATCATGCATAAAGAAAGTTAATTAGGAAACTCCCTTTCAATAGCTTAAGTCTTCTCGCATGTACCATAAGCTTAATGGCCAACAACCTATCCAAGTTTTCATTAAAAGGGTTAGCATTCAATCTTACAAGATAATGTAGGTTGCCTTCCCATATACACTCTTTCTCTTTTTATTTTATTTTCTTCCAAAATTTTCTTAGTTTCTTCTTCCTTTTCCTCTATTTGTTTAGAGCTTTCTTCTTTCTCTTTTTCTATTAACCTCTTAAGTTGGATTTGATCTCCCTAACTTCACTTGAGGTCATAGGCATGAGTGTGAATTTTGTTCCTTGGTGGCGGAACCTATAGGTATTAGCAAACCCATCATATTTTTACCCTTCTCTCATATTGCCATGGTCTCCCTAAAAGGATGTGAGAGGCTTCGAAGGGTATAACATCAAAGGTCATTTCATCTTGGTAATCCCCCAATTTTGAACTTAAGCTCACTTGTCTATCCACCATAAATTTCTTCATCACTCACCCATTGAAGTGTATAAGGTTCTGGATGTGGGGTAGTAGGTAAGTTAGCTTGTTAACTAACCTAAGGCTAGCTAAGTTGCTACTACTTCCTCATCTATGACCACTAATCATACCTTATCTTCAATTTGGCACTAGTATGGAATAGGTTCTCTCTTTGGTCTCTTCTTTCACCCAGGGTGTTTCTAAGGCTTTTCTAAACTACATGGTTGGCCCTTTCCCCTTGCCTCCTTCCTTCCATTCTCCTAGATTGATTTTAATCTTTAAAAGTTTTATGGACCTTTCCACTCAATAAGTGTTTACACTCAATGGAATGCAAACACTGTGTTATGTCACTCTTTTAGGCTTTTTCTATAATGAGACTCTTGCCTCTTCTACTCGGTTGGAGGTTGGAGATCTTGCAAAGACCAACGTGAGACTAAGTCTTAACCCTTACCCAAAAATAGAAGGGCAAACTAACAAGGGTAAATACCTACTAAAGGAAGTTGGAAAATCCTAAGACAAAACAGGAATTGATATGGAACAAAACAAGAAAAGCTGGCACTCAAACAAGCTTATACACAAGAACAGACAACAAACAAGACAAGACGGAAGAAGAAATTGCAAAGAGAATTGTTTTTGGTGATTTTGGAAGAGTTGCCAAAATTGTCATTTTTTAGGAAAAACACAAATACAACTCAATTACGGTTATATAGGGAGAATGAAAAAAGAAAATTAACAGTAAAACTGTCACTTGTATTGTTGGGGATATCTCTTTGTTTTTATTTTTCTATTTTTCTGATTTTTTTTATTTTTTTTACTTTTGGGTGTCTTATTTGACTTTTTCTCCTGTAGTTGACTTTGCACCCTTTTTTTGCCTTTTTACACCTTTTTTTGTATTTTTGGCACGTACGTACTTTTTGTATTTTTCTTGCCTTTCTTCTTTTTTATCTTTTTTCCCAACAGAAAATTACAGAAATTGTACACAATGAAAAGAAAATAAACTGTAGCTACTGTAATTTTTTTGGAATTTTCTGACAGTAAACTGGTCCAAGTGGGTACCAGAAAAGCAAAATAATGAATAAACTGATTTCTAAAAAAACTGTGAAAACGTAATGGCAACTTGATTTCAAAAATGGCCAAAAAAAATTGCTTAGCACTTTCTTGTTGATTATACAAAAGCGGTACGGTCACAGAAACGCGCTTGGTTCAGATTTAAGATTGGAATTAAATTTGAAGGAAAATCAACAATTAGAATTTGTTGATCTTCTTCCAATACTATGAACCAAAAAAGAGCCTATAGGTAAGCGTTTTGCACAATCAAACAAAGAAAGTCCAAGGTAGAGATAGTAGTCCAATCTAAATTTGCAATCAGAATGCCAAACAGACAGACAAACAGGAGTAGAAAATTGAACAAAACAAGAGCCAAAAAATGCGCATAAAATGGCAAAAATTAAGAAGGAAAATTGTGCAAAATAAATGGCACGAAATTAAAAGGGGGAAACTGAAATTAAAAGGATGGGGAGGACAGGAATGTAAATGGCAGAAAGTAAAGGGAAGAGCAGAAAGTAAAAGGATGGGGAGAACAGAAATGTAAAAGGGGAAGCGAAAATTAAAAAGGATGGGGAGAACAGAAATGTAAATGGCAGAATGTAAAGGGGAGAGCAGAAATTAAAAGGATGGGGAGAAGCGGAAATTAAATGGCGGAAATTAAGGCGGAAAGTAAAGAGAGGAATATGGAGGATGAACAAATTAATGGTGAAGGGGAGAAAATGTAGGTGAACGATCTTTGGAAAAATGAAGACAACATGCCTCCTCTTACCACACTTCACCAATAAAGAAGCAATTATATCAATTAATTTGCAAGAATCACTCAAGAACAAGTATGAGCAATTAAAGAGGCATTTCATCAAACACCTAAGGGGTGGGATTAGTGGCCCAAAAACAGCCCCATACTAGCAAGAATTCAAGCAAATCAATCAAGACAGACAAGTGCTCATAGCAGCAGAGAGGCAACCTTGAGCCCGGGAAACAGTCCACGTCCAAATTACAATTGAAAAAAGGGATGGAATTACACTAAATGAGTGAAAATTCTGCACTAATAGGTGCAGTACCCGCGGCCTTGTAGCTCCCCAAAATGCTCAATTCAACAAAGCTTTGATGACCAATTGATAGCAGGAAGGGTGTAGGATCTAGAATTGAGCAAAAACAACTGATTAGAATAAAAAATTAGCACATAAATCACGAATTATAGTGGCTGGGCAGCAGCTATAATGCGTGAGAAAATGAGAGAAAATGAGAGAAAATGAAAGAAAAAAGTGGAGAGGAAGAAATGGTGAGGACGCCACTGAAGCAGGAATCCACCCACAGCAGATAAGTCCAATGCCATACGCCACTAATTCAGGAGAATTAGAATAAGTCTCAGTATAGTTTGAGCACAACCACCAAGCCTCACTCAACTCACCAAGGGAGGAGAAATTTGGGCATAATGCCTTTACTTAATTAATGAATGTGTTACAAGTGAGGGAAGCCTCCTATTTATAGGAGTTTGGGGCGGCCACCCAAGGAAAAGGAAAAATAAAGGTGACTAAAAACCTCCTAAGTTGGGTGTTTGAACCCATGACTCCTACCCCAACTAGCCTAGCAACCTCCCAACCAATAAAACCACTAAAATAGCGCCCATCTTAAGGAAATAAATGGGAAAATTACAAAATAAAAAAGAAAATACAAGAGAGTCCTAATTAAGGGTGGTCCATAGGACAAGGGTCCTATCCAGGGTCAAGGTGTCCTTCTGTAGGGTAGTGACCCTTATTTTGTAGGGTAGTGACCTTTATTTGTAGGACACTAATTTCTCCAACTCTTCCTTGCTTGAAGCTCGGGCTTGAAGTTGGTGCATATCCTCCCGTGTAGGTCTTGCAGGTCCAAGCTTCTAGCATAGTGCTATCATTCCCTCCCCCTTGAAAAGGATTTGACCTCAAATCTGAAAATTCAGAAAGAAGCCATGAGAATAATGAACTGGGTAGAAGAAGGAGATGGATGACAAAATTTAGGAAGTAAGAAGATACTTCCCTTAGCCTTTGGAGAGTAGAGTTAGAGGTCCACAAGTTGAACATCTTCCTTGAGCCTAGACAACAAGAAGATCCGTGACTATTATTCCCAAGCAAGCAAAGTGAAGACTCATAACAAAAATACTTGGGAATCATAAAGATAGGTAGCATAACAACATAAGAAATGAACAAGTGGTAATATAGATAAGGGTTATGAAACTCCCTCAATGAAGATTGAACCATCTTGTCCATGTAATATGTAGAACGAGATCCTGGGTCAAATACCATTCTTTTGAAGCTTTTCCTAGCAAGTAATTGAAACGGGTAATTATAAGGAAGACTTAAGAAGTGGTCATCACAACAAGAAATTTTTATTTCATCAAAATATTCCACAATATGCTTCCAAATGAATGCACATGTGAAACTATGTGGCATAAACCTATTAATATGTTTCCATGTCATCTCAACATGCCCTATGATCTTATCACATGCACCTTGTTTGTAATTGTTAGGAGCATATTGCATATGATCATGCCATGAATTATTTTTATAAGTTATTTTAAGAGGCATATCAATATGAATGTACTTACTCAAATAGAAAGATGATATCACCTTAAAAGTATCATGATATTGCATGCAAGGTGAAACAATTAAGGATCCATATTGAGCAAGCATATGAGGTATATCATCATGTGATGCATTTGACATGCAAGTATTTTTATATGTGATAACCTTATCCATATTTCTATCCTTTCTCAAAACTAGTTCAAGAGCATCATACACATCTTTATGAGATAAAGAGATTAATATAGAATGTGCATGTAAGTCAAGTATATAAACCAATTGTTTTTGCACATCCAATCTATCATGCAAGGCATGAAAGTCAACATGTCTAAAAGGATTGGGTAAAATGCATTTTCAAAAGGTTTTTAAGGCACTCTCAAACTGAATTGGCTTTTTTAAACATGCGATATGTTGCAAAGCATTATTAAAATTGTTAAATTCCTTTCTACATGTAATGCTTTGTGGCATATAATTGTGCATAGAAGAAGGTATATCATGCATAAAGAAAGTTAATTTAGGAAACTCCCTTTCAATAGCTTAAGTCTTCTCGCATGTACCATTAAGCTTAATGGCCAACAACCTATCCAAGTTTTCATTAAAAGGGTTAGCATTCAAATCTTTACAAGATAATGTAGGTTGCCTTCCCATATACACTCTTTCTCTTTTTATTTTATTTTCTTCCAAAATTTTCTTAGTTTCTTCTTCCTTTTCCTCTATTTGTTTAGAGCTTTCTTCTTTCTCTTTTTCTATTAACCTCTTAAGTTGGATTTGATCTTCCCTAACTTCACTTGAGGTCATAGGCATGAGTGTGAATTTTGTTCCTTGGTGGCGGAACCTATAGGTATTAGCAAACCCATCATATTTTACCCTTCTCTCATATTGCCATGGTCTCCCTAAAACGATGTGAGAGGCTTCGAAGGGTATAACATCAAAGGTCATTTCATCTTGGTAATCCCCAATTTTGAACCTTAAGCTCACTTGTCTATCCACCATAAATTCTTCCTCATCACTCACCCATTGAAGTGTATAAGGTTCTGGATGTGGGGTAGTAGGTAAGTTTAGCTTGTTAACTAACCTAAGGCTAGCTAAGTTGCTACTACTACTTCCTCCATCTATGACCACTAATCATACCTTATCTTCAATTTGGCACCTAGTATGGAATAGGTTCTCTCTTTGGCTCTCTTCTTCACCCAAGGGTGTTTCTAAGGCTTTTCTAAACTACATGGTTGCCCTTTCCCCTTGCCTCCTTCCTTCCATTCTCCTAGATTGATTTTAATCTTTAAAAGTTTTATGGACCTTTCCACTCAACTAAGTGTTTACACTCAATGGAATGCAACACACATGTATGTCACTCTTTTTAGGCTTTTTCTATAATGAGACTCTCTTGCCTCTTCTACTCGGTTGGAGGTTGGTTAGATCTTGCAAAGACCAACGTGAGACTAAGTCTTAACCCTTACCCAAAATAGAAGCGCACTAACAAGGTAAATACCTACTAAAAGGAAGATTGGAAAATCCTAAGACAAAACAAGGAATTGATATGACAAACAAGAAAAGCTGGCACTCAAACAAGCTTATACACAAGAACAGACAACAAACAAGACAAGACGGAAGAAATTGCAAAGAGAATTGTTTTTGGTGATTTTGAAGAGTTGCCAAAATTGTCATTTTTTAGGAAAAACAACAAATACAACTCAATTACGGTATATAGGGAAATGAAAAAGAAAATTACAGTAAAACTGTCACTGTATTGTTGGGATATCTCTTTGTTTTTATTTTTCTATTTTTCTGATTTTTTTTATTTTTTTACTTTTGGGTGTCTTTTTGACTTTTTCTCCTTGTAGTTGACTTTGCACCCTTTTTTGCCTTTTTACACCTTTTTTTGTATTTTTGGCACGTACGTACTTTTTGTATTTTTCTTGCCTTTTCTTTCTTTTTGTCTTTTTTCCCAACAGAAAATTACAGAAATTTGTACACAATGAAAAGAAAATAAACTGTAGCTACTGTAATTTTTTTTGGAATTTTCTGACAGTAAACTGGTCCAAGTGGTACCAGAAAAGCAAAATAATGAATAAACTGATTTCTAAAAAAACTGTGAAAACGTAATGGCAACTTGATTTCAAAAATGGCCAAAAAAATTGCTTAGCACTTTCTTGTTGATTATACAAAAGCGGTACGGCCACAGAAACGCGCTTGGTTCAGATTTAAGATTGGAATTAAAATTTGAAGGAAAATCAACAATTAGAATTTGTTGATCTTCTTCCAATACTATGAACCAAAAAAGAGCCTATAGGTAAGCGTTTTGCACAATCAAACAAAGAAAGTCCAAGGTAGAGATAGTAGTCAATCTAAATTTGCAATCAGAATGCCAAACAGACAGACAAACAGGAGTAGAAAATTGAACAAAACAAGAGCCAAAAAATGCGCATAAAATGGCAAAAATTAAGAAGGAAAATTGTGCAAAATAAATGGCACGAAATTAAAAGGGGGAAACTGAAATTAAAAGGATGGGGAGGACAGGAATGTAAATGGCAGAAAGTAAAGGGAAGAGCAGAAAGTAAAAGGATGGGGAGAACAGAAATGTAAAAGGGGAAGCGAAAATTAAAAGGATGGGGAGAACAGAAATGTAAATGGCAGAATGTAAAGGGGAGAGCAGAAATTAAAAGGATGGGGAGAAGCGGAAATTAAATGGCGGAAATTAAAGGCGGAAAGTAAAGAGAGGAATATGGAGGATGAACAATTAATGGTGAAGGGGAGAAAATGTAGGTGAACGATCTTTGGAAAAATGAAGACAACAATGCCTCCTCTTACCACACTTCACCAATAAAGAAGCAATTATATCAATTAATTTGCAAGAATCACTCAAGAACAAGTATGAGCAATTAAAGAGGCATTTCATCAAACACCTAAGGGGTGGGATTAGTGGCCCAAAAACAGCCCCATACTAGCAAGAATTCAAGCAAATCAATCAAGACAGACAAGTGCTCATAGCAGCAGAGAGGCACCTTGAGCCCGGGAAACAGTCCAAGTCCAAATTACAATTGAAAAAAGGGATGGAATTACACTAAATGAGTGAAAATTCTGCACTAAATAGGTGCAGTACCCGCGGCCTTGTAGCTCCCAAAATGCTCAATTCAACAAAGCTTTGATGACCAATTGATAGCAGGAAGGGTGTAGGATCTAGAATTGAGCAAAAACAACTGATTAGAATAAAAAATTAGCACATAAATCACGAATTATAGTGGCTGGGCAGCAGCTATAATGCGTGAGAAAATGAGAGAAAATGAGAGAAAATGAAAGAAAAAGTAGAGAGGAAGAAATGGTGAGGACGCCACTGAAGCAGGAATCCACCCACAGCAGATAAGTCCAATGCCATACGCCACTAATTCAGGAGAATTAGATAAGTCTCAGTATAGTTTGAGCAACAACCACCAAGCCTCACTCAACTCACCAAGGGAGGAGAAATTTGGGCATAATGCCTTTACTTAATTAATGAATGTGTTACAAGTGAGGGAAGCCTTCTATTTATAGGAGTTTGGGGCGGCCACCCAAGGAAAAGGAAAAATAAAGGTGACTAAAAACCTCCTAAGTTGGGTGTTGAACCCATGACTCCTACCCCAACTAGCCTAGCAACCTCCCAACCAATAAAACCACTAAAATAGCGCCCATCTTAAGGAAATAAATGGGAAAATTACAAAATAAAAAAGAAAATACAAGAGAGTCCTAATTAAGGGTGGTCCATAGGACAAGGGTCCTATCCAGGGTCAAGGTGTCCTTCTGTAGGGTAGTGACCCTTATTTTGTAGGGTAGTGACCTTTATTTGTAGGACACTAATTTCTCCAACTCTTCCTTGCTTGAAGCTCAGGCTTGAAGTTGGTGCATATCCTTCAGTGTGGGTCTTGCAGGTCCAAGCTTCTAGCAGAGTGCTATCAATCATGAAGAAGGTGCATCCAAGTCTCCCTCCGCGTCAACATCCTAACCAGATTAATAGTGGGTCCTAACAAGCATATGTGGGTGAAGCTAATTGCAAGCCCTCTACGTCCATGCATGGCATATCTACAACTATGAACATGGAGATAGTCTCACCTAACCGTTTGTGATTCGTAGATGAACCTGTTCCCCCCCGATATTGTTAACAACAAGGATATGATTACACATTGGTGGCCATGGAGGACTCTCAAGAGTCTGAATCAAACTCACAAGAAGAGGAAGACATGAGCGATAAGGAGGTCATCATGGCAAAAAGTCAGGGTGTTTAACACACTTTGACCTACTCATTCTTCTCTGTTTTTTTTCAATATGTTGCTCGATGATGAATCTATCTCGGCGTGGAGCGCTAGAGGAGCAGACACTAAATGTTGCCAACGTCATGCATGTGATCTGTTGTGCAAGTATAAACCTACAATTGTATTCTATTTCAAAATTCACACGAAGTTTTCCACCACGACAACTTTCTAGAAGAAGGTTGAGTACAATACCGTTGCAGTGGAGGAAGCCCAAGGTCACTGAGGGAGTACTTGGGCGCTTGTACAAACTAGAAGTAATTTTCGAATATAACTAGTGGATTCAGGGCCTCAAGTTATATCTCTTCTATTTGCTACTTGTTAACACGACTTTCTCTGTTCTGGTATTTATGCAAGTCCAAATTTAGCTCGATAGAGAATCATTTGGACCACCTTACCCTTTAGAAGTTTTTTCTCCTATCTATGGATCCTTATTGGCATTTTAATGATATTCTTTTCCCTAAGCAAAGGGGAGGAAATTTTTCTCATTCCTGGGAAAATGAATTTTCAAGCATGATGGATTCTTGTGAACTTCTGGGTCTGGGTTATTTTAGGAACAAATTTACTTGGCAGTGGCCTGGTGTCAAGGGTCATTTTTCCCCAAACTTGATCATGCCCTTAGTGATAAATGTTGAGTCCAAGACCCTCCTAGATAATGTTTTAATGACAACAAGCTTTCATACTCAAATTATAAGTGTTCTATATAAAAAGATTATTATGTTTACTTTGAGAATGCTTGAGAAAGTACAAGAATATTGTATACATCAATTAGAAGCAGTTTAGAAGTAGAACTCATTGTTCAAAAGCACACTTCAGTCAAGCCATATGTTCCCAAGCATGCTCAACATGGAGAAATTCTTCAAAAATGAAGAAATCAATACATGGAGGAACTATCAAGCTTCAGAATGTCCAAGAGCAGTTACCAAAGATCTACTGCACATTTAATTGAGTTTAATCAAGCTTTAGAAGGTACATGAAGCTTTAGAAGATCATCACAAGGCCACTAGAAGCTAGAAGCATTGACTAGAATGAAGATTATGAACAACTAAATCAGAACAACTACTGTAATCACTCAAGAAGCACATTCTCAAGTTATTGTTGATACAAACAATGCAAAGAAAGTTTGAGCCAGTGATTAGAAGCATGAAATTCAAAATTTGCTATCATTGACTTCCTTTAGAAGGAGTAGAATTCAACAAACATTCAATAGAAGGTGAAACTCATCCCCAAACTCCCCAAGCTTTATTCCTTAACTTTTCAATTAGAAGGACGTTTAGACATGGCTGTAAAAGGTGATTTTGGCCAAAGTTCAAATGCTTTTCACAAAATTTCAAAGTTGGTCAACATGCATTAAATGAATAAATAGAAAATGTGTTGCCATGAAAGTGACCAGTCAACCAATGTTTGACCAGACCTTGACTACTTTCAAACGACTAGGAAACGACTAGTTTGTCCATAGAAACTTAAAAAGACATCAATGGATGCAATACAAGAAAAAGATAGGAGAAGAGAATAGACCATAGATTCCAAGGGCTGAAAATTACCAATCATACCTTCTAAAGCCACCCTCTTTCAGAAAACCACTCCAGAAATTTGTATCTCAGTTTCTAAATCATAGGAGTGAGTTATTTAGCTTTGTATTGTATTAGTAGAATCCACTCTTTGAGTGATATTGAGAGTTATCCATCAAAACAACTTATCTCCATAATAGGTGGTGTATCTCCCAAACTAATTAGTGAGAGTTAATGTTGGTCGAGTGTCTCCCAAGATAATATGGGTTGATTAGTATTGTTTCAGTAGCTGTGTAACTGCTTTATGCCTGAAGAAACATGTTGAAAAGAATACTTGGTGGTATTAAGCCTGAGGAGGCTGGGGTAAAATAATACCTTATGTAACAAGCTTGTTAAGATGGTGGAAAAATCTATTGAGGTAGGTACTAGACGTAGCCCAAAGAGTTTATGGATGAACTAGTATAAAAATCACTTTGTAGTATCTCTCTACCCTTACTCCTTTATTATTCTACACTTTAACTGATTTTCTTACTTATATTTGATTCATACATTTTCCACACATTCAAAACAAGGCCAATTTATGCATAATCAGTTTTTAAATTGCATATTTTACAAATAACTTTTGAAAAAATCTTTCAATCACTTAAATATTCATTCTGGAAAGTTTCATCAAGGTATGAAGTGGTTTACTCCTTTAGAAGCATAAATTACAATTTCTACATTTAAACTGAGTTCTGAACTGGTTTACTCCTTTAGAAGCATAAATTCCAATTTCTACACTTACAGTTTCTAATGAGTTTTTACCCTTAATAAGTAAGCTGTTAAATTCTTATTTTCACTATTCTTGCTTCTAATCATAACAGTAACATGTATTCTCCATTCAAATCATTTTTTGACACATTCCAGACATGACCAAGGTCATAACAATTGCAATATAAATTCCTGTGGAGTTAAGTTTCTTTAGAAGGTATATTTGTGATAGTTAATAATTGATTTAACTTTATACCAACTTCTAGAGACACTTTTTGATACCAAGAAATCTCTTGAGCAAAATATCAATAAGGAATTCAATTTTTGCAGGTTGAGCCAAAAAGTTTTCAAGGGTCACAACTTAAGCCCCCTTCTTGGGGACTCTCTGAACCACTTCAATAACCGTTGGAGACTCATGTGTCCCTAGACTAGTTTGGAGGTGCTATGTAGACTACACTCTGATCACAGTCCCATTCTTCTCAGATGTGGGGGTTGATCCAAGCGTAGACGGGTTCGTCCATTCCGATTTGAAGTTGTTTGGGCTACTCATAATGATTATGAAGGTTTAGTAAAACAAGCTTGCATAACTAATAAGGGTGGCATGTAACTTTCTCTCCGTGATACAAAAGAAGAATCACAAAAGTTTAATTTAGAGGTGTTCAAGAACATTTTCAAGAGAAAGAGGAGTTTAGATGCTCGAATTAAAGGTATTCAAAGGAAGCTTGAACATGTTGAATCCACTTCACTATTAAGAGTTTAAGCTAATATTCAAAAAGAAATTGTCTTTGTTGTTTTCCAAGAAAAAGTCCATTGGTATCAAAATTCTTGAGAAAACTGAGTACATTTCGGTAACAAAAATACTTCATCCTTCCATACTCAAACCATTATTCATAGAAAGAGAAGTTGTATTCAAGGACTCTTCCTTCCCCTTTGTTTGTTTATTTAGAATTTGGGGAGAAAGAAAGAGAAGAGAGAGAGATAACATGGAGATTCATCAACCATCTCATTTGGTTTAACAAGAGGGAGGGTAGTGAATGATCTTTTTTCATGGGACCCACAAAAATATAAATCTTCGCTGGTGAGCAGAGAAAGTAAGGAGAGAGGATTGGTTTATGTAAAATGTCCTTTTTATCTAAATAACAAACAGGGAATGTCAAAATTTAGGAGGGTATTTTTGTAACTTACAAGATTAATAAATCTCTCTCTTTTATTTTTATATAATTAAATAATTATTCAAATTAATTTCTATTTTATCTCTCCTCTATTTCTCTCAAACCAAACAACATTTATTTCTACCCAAATTCACCCCACTTTCTCTCTTCGCTATCTCTCTCTTCCCTATTTCTTTCTTCCTTATTTCTCTGCTTAAACCAAACAGAGAGTTCATAATGGAGAATGGTGGACTGATAATGAGATTCTAGAAAAAGAAGTTACATTGTTCTTTAAGAATCTTTTCAGCGTCAAGGAGGCATCGTCCACAAATTTCCCCATGCCTAATATGCCACAACTTACTAAAACTAAGAGGGATTTTTTTTTTATCTAAGTTGGTGTCCAAGGAGGAAGTTTACAAAGCTTTGATAAGCATGAAGTCCTATATGAAATAAATATGTAAAACACAAGAAGGGGGTTGAATTGTGTTTTCTTCAAAACCAACGTTTTTCGCAACAAAGGTTTACAAAAGATGATTTGCACAAATCTTCAGACTCAGTCTGAAGTAGTTATTAAGCTGAGTCTGAAGTTTCAGACTCACGTAAACATATTTTCACAGAAACGTTTTTTAGTAGCTTTGTTTATCGTATAAGCATAGATTGAACCCTGTTAGTTAAAAATAATAATAACAAGATAAAAGAGAGAAGCACACAACTATTTATCCTAGTTCACACAACAACAGGTGCTACGTCCAGTCCCTAACACAGTTAGGATTTTCCACTAAAATAAGGTACCTCACACAAGTATTTTCCACTGCCTCTCCAGGCTTACAAAGATATTCTTCACAGCCTTCTCATGCCAACAAACCATGTATTCTTTAATAACAACAAGCCTCCTTAGGCTCAACAAATGAAATCAAAAGAAAGAAAGGATAAAGCTTTGAGTTTTACACACATACACAGTGTGAATATGAAATAAATAACAAAGTTTTATCAACACAGAGTTCAAATCAAAACTTTTTCCAAATGACTTGCACAAATAATGAAGAAATAAAGAATAAAAGACTCAGAGTAGAAATAAGGCAGTGTTTTTGCACTTGTACTTTCTATGGTTTCTTTATTCCTTCATCTTCTATTATAGGATCCTTGGGGTAGAGACGTTTGAGTGTGAGCAGGTTAATGTTATCTCTTAGCATTTAATGCATGAAGTCATTAGTTGTACTCTTTGCAATAGCAATGTGACCAAGAGCATCCTAGACAGTCTTCAACGCTGACCTCTTTTGTCCTTTTTTTTATATTCTTTCTACTGTTGTGTTGATATGTTTTGTGTTGTCACAACGATCTTCTAATAACTTCTTCTTCTAGCTAAGTGTAGTCTGATATGACATAGATTTTGAATGTGAGCCACGTAGGATCTTATAACCTTGAGTTGCTTCTCTAGGTTTGATAGAAGTTCTGTGTTTGACATTCTTTTAGACTCAGTTTGCATAACAGACTTAAGTGAGTGTCACGATACTTCAGACTATGATTCTTTCAGACTGACATGGTATAGTTTTAAATTCAGACTTTAGACAGACATTATTCCTGTAGTAATTCACTTCAAACTTTGTTAGATCATAAGACGAATAAAAATTCTTCATATTGTTATTCTTCAAAATTTAGAGATTTCAGACTATGATCCAGTATTTTTTCTAACACTATAAGGCTCCTGGGCCATATGGGATTTCAACCTATGTTCTTCAAACTCTACTATGAGATTGTTGAAGATAAGGTATGGGGGCTAGTCAAGAACGTTTTTGAAATAAGGATGATTGATATGGCTCTAATTAGGACTTTGATTATTTTAATTCCAACAAAGAATCAACCAACTACATTCAAAGATTTACGTCCTATAAGTCTTTGCCACGTAGTTTACAAGTTGATTACTAAAGTTCTTGTCAACAGACTAAGACAATTCTTAGATAAGTTGATTAATCCTCTTTAGAGCAACTTCATTTCTTGAAGAGGAACGATAGAAAATGTTATAATTCTTCAGGAAGTGTTGTAAAGTATGCATAAATCTAAAAGAAAAAAAGGGGACCTAGTCTTTAAACTAGATATGGAAAAGGCATATGATCGAATTTGTTGGGAGTTTCTTCGAAATGTCTTGATAGATTTCAATTTTCCATCGGGTGTGATCAAATTACTTATGAGTTGTGTTTCCTCGTCTAATATTTGTATTATTTGGAATGGGAATTGATCCTCTCTTATTGTCCCTTTAAGAGGCCTTCGGCAAGGGGATCATATTTCCCCTTACCTTTTTGTGCTATGCATGGAAAACATGGGGCTCATGATTTCTGGTGCCGTTATGCAAAATAAGTGGCATCCTATAAAATTCTCTAAAGATGGTCCTCCTCATTCCCATCTTGTTTTTACAGATGATTGCCTCCTCTTTGTCAAATCTCAAAACCCCCCAAATTAGAATTATGATGGATTTAATTCATGGTTTTTATGGTATGTCTGGATTAAAAATTAACATGGATAAGTCAAGAGCCCAAGCCTCTAAAGAGATCTAAAAAATTAACAGCCATCTGTTTCACGATGAATTTGGAGCGCTGCCTGGTTTTCCCTTTGTTTTATGGTCATCCAAGTAAGGAACATTTTCAGCTTATTCTTGAAAGAATTAAATCCAAATTTGCATCTTAGAAAAAGCGGATCCTTAATAAAACGGGTTGTTTGACTTTAGTCAATTCTATCATTGCTTCAATCCAAAAGTATACTATGCACGCTCTTTGGTTCCCTGAATATATTTGATCCAAATTGGATGCCACGGCCAGGAAATTTCTCTGGAAGGGTTCAACTAATAAATGAATGAATTTGGTGGGCTGGCACAAGGATACAAAGCTTGAGCTCTATAGTGGTCGGAATGTCTAAATATCGAGATTCCAAAATATCTCTCTTCTAGGCAAGCTAGTTTAGGATCTTCTGCAGGATCGGGAGAAGTTGTGGGTCAAAATGCTGAAAGAAAAATTTATCTGCACCTGGTTTATCCTACAAGTTAATAATAAACAAATGTCTTATACATGGAGATCGATCCTTAAAGCCAAAGATAAATTACATTTCGGATTTCGTATGAAACTTGGCAATGGAATAGCTAGCTTTTGGTACGATGATTGATTTGGTGATGGGCTCGTGTGTAACAAAGTTATAGCGGTGCACTTACATGATCTCAATACTAAAGTCTATGATATGTGGCATCATGGGGAGTGACATTTTGACCCTTAAAACCTTTTAAAAAAACTGATTCGCGCGTTCTCGCTCAAGCGAAACATTTTTTACTTGAGCGAGAATCAAGCAGTGATCTCAATAATGCCCAATTCTCGCTTGAGAGAGAACTCTATTTTCGCTTGAGCGAGCTCTTTTCAATCGAGTGAAAACCAGGCAGAAACAACCGCTAGCTCTTTTCCTCATTTTTGCTTGAGCGAGAGCAAGAAATCTCTCACTCAAGCGAAAATATCAAAAAGTTTTTCCCCAGTTTTTGCTTATATTTTCACTCAAGCGGAAACTGTCTCGCTTGAGCGAAAATTTCACTGAATGAAATTTCCAAATTTCCATTCCCACTCGCTTGAGCGAAAAAAAGTCTGTGTTATGCCTTTTTTAACATTTTTTAACCCTCTTTAACCTAATTCCTTTTGTGAAAACATTTTATACTTCTAATTTCACTTATGAAAATGATTTTGAAATCTGGAATATTACATTGATGGTTCTTGGATAATTGGTTACTATGGAGGTCTTAATGAGGCTGATATTATTAAAGCGGAAATTCACGCTATTCTACAAGAGTTACAACTTCGTAAGGAGCTTCAACTCTCTAGGATTCTATACAATTTAGATTCCTTTAATGCAGTCAATTATATCACTCAAAATGCATCCAAGTTCCACCGCTATGCTTCTCATATAGCTGGGATTAATAGAAAGCTCCTTAACGAGCTGAATGGAATTATGCGTCACACTCTGCGTTAAGGGAATAAATGTGCAGATTACCTGGCCAAGATTGACGTCTGTTCCAACCAATTTGTTAAAGTTGTGGATCATCATACGGACTTGCACTACAAGAAAAAACAAATTAGCGAGGGAAACATTCCTCGCTAATCCGTCGCTAATCCGTCGCTAATGTGCATTGAGAGGGAATAGCGACGCCTTAGCGAGGGATTGTTCCGTAGCTAAATCCAGGTAGCTAATTCGCGACAGAAGATTTCCCTCGCTATTCCCTCACAATTAGAGAGGGGGGAGTTTCACACATTCTGATTTTCAAAAAGAGGCAATGAACTTCACAATTTCGTTTGGGCAGAGGGAACTTTTTTTATTGGTATTTTTCCACAGGGAAACAAAACGACCACGTTTGGTCTAATTAAAAAAAATAAAAATGACGGTAAAATTTCATGTATATAATAAGGGTGGTAATTATAATATAGTTTTTTTTGTTATTTGAAATTCTTTATTTTAATTTGCACCAAAAAAGGTGGTAAAATTTCCAAAATTTTAAAATTATTTACATTTATTATCTAAACAAGTAATTTTAATATAAATCATTTAAAATCTTCACTTAAATTTTCCCATCCAAACACACTATTAAGCAATGTTTTTAAAATCGGACCCATGATTGAACCGGTGAAGGCAGTTCACGGTTCAATGGTTCAACCGTGGTCAAACTGGTAACAATTAAATATATATTTTTAATATTATATAATATTTGAAGTAATAAAATAACATAAAATTATAAAGAAATCAACATATATAAGATTATAAATAAATATAAAGGATCTTATTATATATATTATAAATTAAAAATTTAATAATAATTGACTAAATAATAAATATTTATGTGCAATCCTTCAAAATTTATTCTTATTTATCACAAAAATATTTTAGATTAAATAAAAATACAAAAATAAAAAAACTAAAAAAATTTTAAAATTTGAAAACTGGCCGGTTCAACCGGTTTTATGACACCGGTTTTTACTGGTTTTCACCGGTTCGACCAGTTGTTGACCGGTTCTAACTGGTTCTGGAACCAGCCGGTTTTTAGCATGATATGGACCGGTTAGTGGACGAGTTTTCGGTCGGACTGAATGAACCGGTCGGTCCAGATTTTATATTTATGCTATTAGGGTGAGTAGGGATGGCAATGGGTAGGGTCTAGGTAGGGTACTATAGTACTTGTCCCCATACCCGCGTTTTAAAAAAATACTCGTACTCGGACCCATACCCGCGTGGTAGTGATTCTAATACCCGTCCCTTACCTGTCGGGTACTCAAGTACTTGTACCCGTAGAACCGGCCTGGTGATCGATCCATTCAACCCAAAAAATCGGAGGAGCTCAGAACTAGTGAGAACCGGCCAAGAACCGATCGAATCGGTCGAACCGGTCAAAAACCGGTACCAGAAAACCGATTGAACCGGTCCTTTTAAAAAAATCATTTTTTTATTTAATCTAAAATATTTTTAAGATAAATAAAGACATATATTTAAGGATTACAAATAGATATCTATTATTTTATTAATCATTATTAAATTTTTTTCTCTTATAAACCTTATAATAAGGTCATTTATACTGATTTACAACTTTATAAATCTTAATTTCTTATAATTTTGTATTAATTTTTTAATTAAAATATTATATAATATTAAAAATATATATTTAGTTAAAATCAGTTCAACCACGGTTGAACCATTGAACAGTGAATCGGTGCCTTCACCGGTTCAATTACCGGTCCGGTTTTTAAAACATTGATAAATTGATTACTAAATAAAAATTAATTAAGTATAAATAAAAAATAATCCATACATCATCCAAGTTTAACCTATAAACAATTATGATATGTGAAAGTGGATGAGAGATTGAAACAATGGGATGGGAAATGAAAATTAGTTCATGTTTTGCTATTTTAATTTTTAGGATAAAATTATAACATTTTCAAAATTATAATAATTAAATTAGTAATATATATTAATGTTTTTTTGTGACTATAATATATATTAGCATTAATTTTTTTGGGAAAAAATAGTAATTAATAATATAAACATATATATATTAAATTAATCATATGTATATAAACATTAATTGTATATATTATATAATTGCAGGTATGGATAAGGTAGGGTACCATAGTACCCGTACCCGCACCCATTAAAAAGTGCGGGTAATTAACAATACCCAGACCCATTTAGTGGGTAATTATCCTACTAATTGTGGGTAATTTTTGCAGGTCCCCACTGGATCGGGGTCCAATTGCCATCCCTAAGGGTGAGTGAGTAGTGTTTCACTCTCTTTAGTTTTTAATTATCAATTCATCAAAATAATATTTTATTTTTATTTAATTATTCAAATCTATGTCTATTTCCTTTTATAAATTGCTTTAAAAACTATATTTTAATAAAAAAATATCTTTATATTTGTGAGGGAATTGAGAAGCACAACTTCCCTCGCAAATTAATTAAAGTACATATATAAGCGTAGCGAGGAAATAACTCCCTTGCAACGTTTACAATTACTTTTTCTGCCTCAGCGAGGGATTTGCGAGGAAATAATTCCCTCGCTATAGTTTCTCGCGAATTCCTCACCAGTCCCTCGCTAGTAATATACCAACTTGCAACATCATTCTCTACCAAATATTTGCGAGGGAATGTATGTTCGTCGCTATTCTCTCGCTAATCAGCGATGGAGTAGCGAGGGATTTTTTTCCCTCACTAATCTGACTTTTTCTTATAGTGTTGATTCACCATATCCAACTTGATATTAGAGGTTTTTTGTATTTAAGAGAGTAGTTTCTTTTCTTTTATTTTGTGTTTGTTATTGTTTTTTCATTTCTCTATAAAAAATATATAAAAATGGACGTTGAAAATCTAAAAAGAATGAAAAACTTAGGAATTATATTATACTTTAAAGAAAAAAATATGTAACCTTACCTTTATTATTTAATTATTACTATAATTAATTATTATATCGAGGCGAGGTTGGGGCCTGTACTTACACCCAACCCCTCGGTCAAAATCAAGTCGGGGTCGGGGTTGAGTTTTCCTAAAACCCAGTCAAAGCGGGCTTTCCTTATCAAGGTTAGGAAAGGAGCATGTTGGTACCCACAGGTTCAAGCCTACCCTCAATATCCAAAAATCACAATAAACCGGGACTAACATGCAGTTTTATGAACACACAAGTTATTACCCAAAAGAAAAATAAATAAACCATGTAGCGAATAAATAAAAAACCAAATAAAACGATGTCAATTTTTTTCATTATTTCAATTCAAACGTAAAAGTATGAGTAAACCCTAAAAATAGAAATTTGATTATTATTTATTACAATTTAAAAGTAAAAATATGAGTAAAGGAATAAAGGGAAATTAATTTTTTTATTTTTTGGTTTTTAATATTATGTTATTTATTCTAATTATTGCACTATTAACACTATTTATATTTTTAATAATATTCGATCTTAAAACAAAATTGATAAGAATAGAAAATTAACTAAAAAAACTCCCAAACTTTTAATTACTTACATATTCTTTTTTTATCTAAAGAACAAAAATAAAATTTATATAAAAATAATATAAATAGACTCTTTTATATCATTTTATATTTCTTAGTTAATTCAACAACTAAGGGCCTGTTTGGTTTGCATTTTCATTTCCTGTTTTCATTTTCTGTTTCCTGTTTTCTGAAATTTTACAAAGGAAAAACTGGAAATGCTGGAAATAAAAATTTGCTGTTTTCAGCATTTCCAGTTTTTTCTTTGTAAAATTTCAGAAAACAGAAAACAGAATGGAAACAGGAAATGGAAACAGGAAATGAAAACGTAAACCAAACAGGCCCTAAATTTACCAAATAATTTAATTTAATTAATTAATTTAACAACATTCATATAATTTTACAAAATATAAATTAATATATAAAAACATACATAATATCATCACATATTGAGAACCTCGAATAACTTTTTTCTTTAACATTTTATTACTTTTTAAGGAATACTTTTTAAGGAATACTTTTTAAGGACTCATTTATTTATTTTAAAAATATTGATTCTATGATATAACTTTTTTTTCAATACGTTTTCCAAATGCTAAAATTGGCTTTTGATAAAAGCATTGAACTAACCTTTTTAATTTTTCTTATTTAAAAAATTTACATGATTATTATATATATTTTTAAGGATTTAATGGGTATACATTGTCAGTGTGGAAAAGTTTTACACAGACATCCAATGGTGTGTCGTCACATCATTTAATGAATGCGACACCTCCTGTTTTATTAAATTTAACAAATGATGTGGCAATACATCGTTGGATGTCTGTATAAAATATCTTTAATACACTGACCGTGTATATATATTAAACCTATTTTTAAAACACAAACAATATCTATTAAGAGTTTAATTAGTATACACTAACAATGTAAAATAATTTTACACAGTCATCCAATAATGTGGTGTCACATCATATAATGAGTGTGACACCTCATATGTTATTAAATTCATTAAATGGTGTGACGACACATCATTAAATATTTGTGTAAAACTTTTAATTACTTACATATTCTTTTTTTATCTAAAGAACAAAAATAAAATTTATATAAAAATAATATATATAAACTCTTTTATATCATTTTATATTTCTTAGTTAATTCAACAACTAAGGGCCTGTTTGGTTTGCATTTTCATTTCCTGTTTTCATTTTCTGTTTCCTGTTTTCTGAAATTTTACAAAGGAAAAACTGGAAATGCTGGAAATAAAAATTTGCTGTTTTCAGCATTTCCAGTTTTTTCTTTGTAAAATTTCAGAAAATAGAAAACAGAATGGAAACAGGAAATGGAAACAGGAAATGAAAACGTAAACCAAACAGGCCCTAAATTTACCAAATAATTTAATTTAATTAATTAATTTAACAACATTCATATAATTTTACAAAATATAAATTAATATATAAAAACATACATAATATCATCACATATTGAGAACCTCGAATAACTTTTTTCTTTAACATTTTATTACTTTTTAAGGAATACTAATTGATTTACATGAAAGATTAAGGACTCATTTATTTATTTTAAAAATATTGATTCTATGATATAACTTTTTTTTCAATACGTTTTCCAAATGCTAAAATTGGCTTTTGATGAAAGCATTGAACTAACCTTTTTAATTTTTCTTATTTAAAAAATTTACATGATTATTATATATATTTTTAAGGATTTAATGGGTATACATTGTCAGTGTGGAAAAGTTTTACACAGACATCCAATGGTGTGTCGTCACATCATTTAATGAATGTGACACCTCCTGTTTTATTAAATTTAACAAATGATGTGGCAATACATCGTTGGATGTCTGTGTAAAATATCTTTAATACACTGACCGTGTATATATATTAAACCTATTTTTAAAACACAAACAATATCTATTAAGAGTTTAATTAGTATACACTAACAATGTAAAATAAAGTGACATAAAGTGAAGAATTTACTGACATAAAGTGACTAATTTAATAAACATATAATAAATAAAAAGAGAATTATTTTAGTATACACAAATAGAAAATGGGCAATTAATACATTATACACAAATATATCCTTTTTAAAGTATGTGTTATTATTTTCGTTGTATAAGAAAAATATAATTAAGTTGAAATAATTATGTTTTCAAACTATTTTCTAAATTCAATTTAAATTAACCTTTACAATATATAATTAATGATGTTCATAGAATATACTATGGTTTAGTATTAAACAAATCTAAGGTAACATGGAATGGAATGGAAATTGAAATTGAAATCACAATATATTAGGATTTACTTACTTATATATATTAGAGTACTCATCCGTACTAATTGTACCAAAATACATTCATGAATCCAAAGCAAAATAATATCCTGACCCACGTCTCACAACACACATAGACCCTCAAAGCCCAAGGGATGTCAACGGGGCGGGGGCGGGTAGTGCCTACCCGTATACATACCCGCTAAAATTAACGGGTACCCATGCGGGTAACGGGTATCAGCGGGCATTCACGGGTATCCATTAATGTTTAAGAATTTAAATTTTATAAAAAAAAGAGAGGAGATGTTATATAATATTATAATATCATACTATATATTTATAAATAATCATTATATAATACCATTACATGTTAATATATTAAGAATATCATAAAAAAATAATATAAAATAAATTATATATCATCATAAAATAATAAAAATTCTAATATTCAAATATATTTAATAGAAAAATATGTTTTAATGAGTATGCATGCGGGTACCCATGGGGCGGGTAGTATAATATCTATCCTCACCCATTTAATAAATATGTCGGTACCCATTGCGGATATATCCATAGGTATTCGCGAGTGCGGGTTTTTTTTGACATCCTTAAGCCCAACCCATATTTACCTAGTCAATGGCCCAAGACAATGTTGACCGGCCAAAAAAATTAAAGCTTGAGTGAACAATGCTCAAACAATTGGCACCGTGTAATGGTATAGATTCAAAGGCTATGTTTTCTGTATGCAGGGCTTCCAGGGAGATTATTACTCAGGACTGCTGGGGATTGGATAACAGCGTGTTCAGTTTTGCAATTATTTGCAGGTAATGTCCTCTTTTACAATTGCTATTGTTTCCCCTGCCCAGAGTCCTAAGTCCTAACTGTGGAACCATACCTAGGGGTTATTCTCTTTGCATTCCTCTGGTTTCTCATTAAGCATTTCCTTTTAATTGCAGTTTACAATATGAGAAATTAAATAATCAAGAGAAATACCCTAAAATCAAGAGTATGTACATAGAAAAAAAACATTCTCAAGAGAACTCAAAGTTTAATGCCCATTGATATGCAAGAAATCAAGAACAAATCAAACACAATCACATAACACAGAGGCAGCAGGACACCACACATGCAAACCTTAGGACAGCATGAGGGAATGCAGTGTGAGGGAATGTGTGAAAATAAAAGAAGAGAAGGAGGAACACTTGAGAAGAGGCTCAACTGCAACGATAGAATTTGCAGCGTTGAACGCGCAAAAAAACGGCACCTGTGCGCGGAAGAAGGAGAGAAAGACAAAGCTGTGTGGGGAAGAACAACAATGCAGCGGCCGAAAATAAGAGCTCAAGAAAAGGGAACAACTTGCATTTATGAATTAGGGTTCAATATTGGGTTTAGTATAAGAGAATTTAATTTGTTGTCTCCCCCACATTGACAATCCAGACCGGATACATCCAAAAGACTCTTACTGGGCCTACTCACTTTTGAAAATTTTTAAAACCCACAAACCATCCCTGGGCCATCTCTGTATGGTAGGTTACCTTAATAATATGCTTTCATCGAAGTTGTTAATAGAAAGCATGTTGGATTGTCAATCACCACTTTGTTAATTACCATTACTAATTACCATTTTGTTACACTATAATCTGAACTCATAGCCAATTAATTCAATAAATAAGAAACCCACATTAAAGCATATTATTCTTAAATTACACATTTAAAAAATAACATGAGTAAAATAAATACTTAAAAAAGGGTCATTACTTCATATTAACTCAAATTAGGGTCATCACTCTATGTTTTATAAAATAAAATAAGTAACATAGGCTAAAAGAATCTCATAAGCATAAATCAATTTATTAATGGATTACTAAATTAATAAATACAAAGTGTTCATACCACTGCAACACTAATCATTAAATTATTGAGTTAATGTCAAAACTCTCAATTAAAATGACCAACTAAATTCAATTCCGAAGCAAGTTATATTTCTCAATGCTATAATATGAAACACTTGAGAAAATAAATCAGAAAAAAACACATCAACTCACCATGAAATTAATTTACATTCACATTATCCTAAAACCACCACACACATAAGAGGGTACCAATGGACTAATGGGTAAGATCCATGTACCCATTACAAAATAACAATCCCATAAAGTACCTAACAATAAACCATGCACCCATTACAAAATACCATCCCCACAAAGTACCTAACAATAAACAACCATGACTATCTAAGCCAAAACACTAGCATACCCAAATCCCATCCACTAAAGAATAAATCTGCATTGAAACAATGCAATTTATCCTAAATATCAAAAAGGGAAACTGGTTTACAATCCACCCATGTAGCTACCGAGGAATATCTCAAAATAAAGACAACATTCATAAACATAAATTTAAAACACCTAACATTAAACACAACATTACTAAAAACCCCTACTCCTTCTCAACTTTCACAGGTTTCCCAAGACCCTTTTTCTTGTTGATTGGAGCTCGTTCAACCCGAGAAGTAGCCTTACGCTTCTGAGGAGCCAAACAGGCAACAACATTGGAGGAATCTCCAACAGAATTGGAGTCAACTCACCACCATTACACACATCAATCAAATCAATTACAATACTCGCATCTGCACCTCCCTCCGCAGGTAACTCTTCACCAGGATGCTCACTCAGAGATGTCTTGAAGGTAGACTACAAAAGAAAAGAATAATCAACAAAGATTCATATCATATCCAATGAATAAACTATATATTAAACTTAAATTCCAAAGAACAAATAAAAATAAAGCAAACCTTCTCAGGGGTCTTGATTGAAAAATCCTGCTTAAATTCCTTAATAATATCCTCATCAGTACACACTTTTTTAATCTTAAAAGAATCATCCCATTTAAAGGCACAGTCCTCTTTAACTTTTACTTTAAAGAGAACTTCCTTGCCAATAAGCACATTAAAGTCATCTGGATATTGAAGAGATGGGAACTACAAAAAAATATAAAGAAAGATTCAAGGAAACAAACAATTCATATTACTACAACATAAAAAAATGTATAAGCTAGATTTGATATTTAAAAATCACTATACCAGTGCATCCCCAACCATTGATGCACATGTCTTGCAGAGCAAAAAAGAGGCATCATAATCAAAGATGACAAATTCAGCCTTTTCAGTAATATCACTAACATCCAACCTCAACCTAAACCTACAGAAATTATGAAATAAAGACATGGTTTATTCATCAAAACAAAAAATACATAACCACATGAAATAACTCAATATGAATTTCATTAAAATAAATGACCTAGGAGTAACATCAGTAACATTTGCCTCACACCCAACACAGTAATATGTATCAGTATCATCATCATAATTGACTGCCTTATGGAATTTACATGCTTGATACCACCACATATCATTTTTCACAATTCCATCAACATTTGCAAGGAAAATGAAAGTACCATCATGAAAAAAAATTTAAAATCAGCTGCAAGATACATATAAAAGGAAAAAACTGAAAAAAAACACAATGTCGGAATTATTAAATAACCTCCTCCATAAGTTGTAGATCCTCAATAGTTTTCCTAGGAAAATGATTGATGAACTCCTCCCTAAGTGTATATGGCCGGTCATTTCCACCAATCATCTTCATGGGGGCATGCAAATCAAAGCCATGAAACGCAACGCTTCAAAGAGTACAATAGAGAAAAAAAGGATATGAGCACATTAAAAAATCCAGTAAATAACAACTATAAATAATACTTTAAAATTACCCATTACCCATTCTTAAAAGAAACAGCCTCTTGAATATGAGGATTCCAAAGAACCCTTGTGGAGTTACTCAAAGTGTGCAAAGAATTCTTACCTACATATCAAGAAATGAAATAAATAAAATAATCAGAAAAGAAAAAAATCAAAACCAAAATTATTAAAAAATATAAACATAACCATAATCACCCAAATAATAAAACTGACCCATGTAACTCTTAAGCCTAGCAAACTGGATGACCAAAATATCAAGCTCATCAACAGAACGATTCTTCAAGTAATCTTTCATGAGGTCAATGAAATGCCCAAACAAAGAGCACCTAACAACACCCCTACACACAACAAACACCATATTCAATAACACATGCATCATATATAAACTCACAATCAATAGAACACATTTACTCCTCCTAAAAATTAAATAAATTGTCCTAATATATAACTTCCTCACTTGTCATCAGTGAGCTCCAACTCAAGCACCCTTATAGTTCTATTGAACTTTTCACACTGTTTTTCTTCACCAACAACAGTCAAGACACCCATGAAATCTAGAGAAAACAAAAACAAAGCATCATAAAGACACAAAAGAATTTAATAATACTGTAGTAATACATAAAGCTAAAGAAAATAAAAGTCCTCACCAAACAAATATTCAGAATCACCACTTGTTTGATGAATTTCCTCCGAAGTCTTGACATCCAACCCAAACCTTGATATTACCTCACTCTCACAAGGATAAACCTTGGTCCTAGGCTGGAATAGCAGCTTGCACTCGTGGGTAGTTGCCCTATAAGTTCCAAGATTGTCAATGACACCAAAAAAGGTCATCTTATAGACATCACCCTCAACCACGTTACCCATGAATTTCTTGAGCATAGCTTTCCTAATGCTTGCTTGAATTCTTCCACCCTACAATAAGAAAAATAAAAGTTAAAATACGTCTATGTGTCATATGAACCAAGCAAGCAAATAAAGAAAACACCACAAACCTCTGCATCCACCAAAACCATCTCAACCGAGAAAACATTAGAGGGATTTTCCTTTGCACAAATAACCCACATCCTTACAACACGGACCTTAAGCCTCCATGTCTCTTTCCCACGATATATATTTTTCACAGCATCAAACACCCCAGTCACAGCAGCCATTGTCACTCAAAGATGAGAAAAGCAAGGATACAAATGTGGACACTCAAAGTTGAAATTTAACAGTCCAAAGGATGCTACATGGCCTCTATTTATAGGCATCAATATCAATATGAACAACACATAAAAAGAATTTTAATTTACCCACAAAAACCATCAACTTGCCATACTTGTCATTAACCATGCAATCAGAATAAAGTAGAGTAAAATAATACAAATACAGAAATTCACCACACTTTATTCTTACTAATTAGTCTTAAAATCAAACACACTCGAAATAAATAAAATAATTCACAGTGGAAAACAAACTTCTCTAGATAATGCTCTTTAAAGGAGTCTATATTCTGGAATATACATATTAAGATTAAACAAAAAATACAAATAAAAAGAAACTCAATCAGATCTGAAATGTAAAGAATAAAATGTCATTGGTGATACCTAAAAATAATAAATAAATAATAAATAAATAAATAAAAACAAAGGTGAACTTTTGGAGTAGACAATGAGAGGGGTTCACCAAGTCATGACATCACCTGGCATGGATACATATCCTAATAGGTTGAAATACAGTAGACCTATCAAAAAGATCCACCTTTTATATAACATTAAAATTTTAGCTCAATAAAAAAACAGCCTATCATGGGGTGTTAAACTAACAATGCATGACACAAAAACTAAGGATGAATCAAGAAAAATTATCATTCAATATAAAAAATACATCTTAATAGATGCTAGATAATGAATGTAGACTATACATCAACTCACAAAAACAAATTGGTATCAGAAATCAGAAAATCAGAAAATAATAACAATTCTAAAGTCCACTAAGAGAGACAAAACAACACTTTTTAAAAATTCTAGCTCACCTCATCATAATACACAAAACAGAGAAGAAATATTATACATCCCCTATTATAGTACCAAGAAAAAAATTGTCATTAACTTGTCATTTGTCAAGTCAGAGGATGTATGCAAAAATAGAAAAAGTAAACCTTCTCTATTGAGGGACTCTATATCTAGGTAGTATAAGCCCAACAAAAAAAAATTCATGCACATATAGGCATACTGAATATCCACCCAACTATGACAAATAAATATAAAAAAGGAATGTAAATAATAGTCAACTAAAAGCAACCCTTAAGGAAAATATCTAATTACCAATGTATAGCATACAAATCGATGAAAATAAAAAACAATTAGATACCACTACAGACATCCACCCTTGTAAAATTAAGTAGAAAAACATCATCTAAGAAACCTCTTAATCTTTCAAAAAAGAGTGACAAATCAAGGTAAAACAATTAAAAATACAATTAAAAGAGAGAAAATAACACCTTAAACAGAGATAGATGAATCTATCATGGGATGGTTAACCAATAATGCATGACACAGAAACTCAGCATCAATCAAGAAAAATAATTACCCAATATAAAAAATACATCTTAATAGATGCTAGATAATCAATGTAGACTATACATCAACTCACAAAAACAAAATGGTATTAGAAATCAGAAAATCAGAAAATAATAGCAATTCTAAAGTCCACTAAGAGAGACAAAACAACACTTTTTAAAAACTCCAGCTCACCTCCTCACAATACACAAAATAGAGAAGAAATATCATAAATCCCATATTATAGTACCAAGAAAAAAAATTGCCATGGACTTGTCACTTGTCAAGTCTGAGGATGTATACATAAATAGAAAAAGTAAACCTTCTATAATTAGGGACTCTATATCTAGGTAGTATAAGCTCAACAAAAAAAAATCATGCACATATAGGCATATAGAATATCCACCCAACCATGACAAATAAAATATAAAGAAAGGAATGTAACTGAAAAAAAGCATTGTTAATAATGGTCAACTAAAAGTAACCCTTAAGCAAAATACCTAATCACCAATGTATCTATAATATTACACGAGATCTACCAAGTGTCCATCACTAACTCAAGTTCAATCACTAATTAGTGACCAAATCTACCAAAGGCACAAATCAATCCATAAAACAGATCTCAATGTACAACATAGAAACAGATGAAAATAAAAACCAATTGTAAAACAAATCCCAATGTATAGCATAGAAAAAGATGAAAATAAAAAAACAATTATATAGAACCACAGACCTCCACTTTTGCATAATTAAGTATAGAAACATCATCTCAGGAACTTCTCCATCTTCCAAAAACAACTGAGAGGTGAAGAGTAAACATGACCACATAGGTACCCAAACAATCCAAACACAGAACATTTTAATGATACACCTACATGCATCCTTAATGTAAACTATAGTATATGTCTTAATTAACAGAATCTGTAACAAATAAAAAGGAAAAAACAGAACACTACATGCTACAAATAAAGTTTATTATTCCCAATATAGCCTATAATTATAGAACCATAGACCTCCAATGATACCCTACACAACAAAAGAAGTCCATTTCATGTTCCATTCATATAATAAGATAGAAGCTGGGCCTATTCACTCAAATATACACATCCTTCATACCATTCCCAGAGAGGTTCACCAAACTATAGTATATGTCTTAATTAAAAAAATCTGTAACAAATAAAAAGGAAAAAACAGAACACTACATGCTACAAAATAAAGTATATTATCCCCAATATAGCCTATAATTTCCAATGATACACTACACAACAAAAGAAGTCCATTTCAAGTTCCATTCATATAATAACATAGAAGCTGGGCCTATTCAATCAAATATACACATCCTTCATACCATTCCCAGAGAGGTTCACCATCTCATATATCAATCACTCGGGCATAGAGCAGAATAGACAACACCTGTGGCCGTCAATTTTCACCCGCTGTTGTATCTTCCTTCGAGAATGAAGTGCATCTTCATAGCTGCCATCTACACATAGACAATAAAACCTAGTCAGAAATCAAAACTGCAAAACACATTTAATCAAGTCATAATAAAAAAATCACCACATCATTAAACCCTAATCAAAATTAACCATGTTATTATATGCACAAATTAAATCGGTTTTCTAGGTAATTAAACCGACCCTTCACAAAGGCAATGTCACTTCACCCTAAACCCTAAATTTGAGTGACCCTAAACAGAGGAGATTAGCGAAAAAGATGAACTACTCTACAGACATGATTAACCCTAAACAGAGGAGATTAGTGGAAAAGATGAACTACTCTACAGAGATCACCTGACATGCATAGATAGCTCCCTGAATTTGCGCCACAGATCACGAACGGACCCAGAAACCATCGCTCCAAATGACGTCTTCGCCCACGCGTCTAGCACTTCTGCATCACAGATCTCAAAGGTGCACTGTTCCTAAGCACCTACGACCACGCGTCCCTCTCCAATCCATCTGTTGCGCCACCGCTAAGCTAGTGAATGACACAGAGCAGTTGAGAGAGGCAATAAGATAGACAGATCTCCATCCCTATGCAAGAACCCTAATCGATTGGCTACTGTGGCTACAACACCTCGCATTAGGTCTGACCCACTCACATCAGCGCACAAAGCTACGAAATAACCCTAGCCTACTCTCACCAACTAAAAGAACCGAGAGAATACGAACCAACGTCACATAATGACACAATATTGCAAGGGTAGAGAATGTAAGTAATGTTAGAGTGGGCTAGTAGATATCCACCGTCTCCCAGCCCATTCCCACGAAGTCAATGGCCCAAAACAGAGTTGACCCGCCAAAAAAATTAACTCGCGAGTGAACAGTACCCAAACACCTGCTCTCGTGTAATATTATAGATATCCATCACTTGTATCATATTGTTTTATAAAGGCAGTTCATTCTTTTAAGAATACGATTAATGTCCCTAGAATAGTAAGCTTAAACTTCATAAGAAATCAAGTAGATGACTTGATCATGAGATCTTATGAAGAACTATTCTTAAAATAGTCCCTGGTCAAGTATCGTCTTAGGACAAAGATGCATTTAGACTAGTATGTGATTTCATTGATGATCACATCTCACGGATCATGGATATGAGATATCATGCACTCATATAGGTACACATTAAGAGTAATGGTGTACTGGACAGACCCACCTTAAGAACATTGCATGGATTGTTATATAAGTGTCATGAACGTTTCTTAAATTGATAAATGTTATATGAAGTCCTTTGACTTGAAATCACTACGATTCCTACATAAGGAATTATGTGTTTTAAATATCATCAAATGTTGCCTGTAACAAGGTGATCATAAAGTTGGTATTTGGACATATAATAAATTATGTGGAAAAATGTGAGTGCCCTAGATGGGATTTGTCCCTCCTATGTAGCAGGAGTTATATCTGTAGGCCTCTTGATAAAGTGAGACTGCAAAGTGCATGGCCATGCTCAGGAGGATAAACATGAGATGTTTATTTTCAGTACAATCTACTTGGGGATCAAGAAAACATAAATTGAACTATACAAGGTTGACACATTCCATGCCCTTGTGTTCAATTAGATAATTTGGACAAAGGGACAAATCATATAAATTATTATCATAAAATAGGATTCGTCAAAGTTGTTGATAATCTCAATATTTGGATAGTGATGTATTGCTCGATACCGCTCACTATTTATGATATTAAATATAAAAGGTTTTATTTTAATATCATAACCAAATATTAAAAGCCTATTGGGTCACACACATACAACAAGCCGCTAGGAAAGGATAATAATTCTAATTTAATTAGAATTATAACCTAATAGGCCAGGCCCATATGAGTTAGGGATAAGTGAGTGAGGGGTAAAACCCTAGCCACCACTCTATAAATAGAGCATAAGATGCATTACCCCATACACATAAAAAAAGAGTAGCCTCTCTTACTCTCTAAAGGCTACTAGCAGAGATGAGGAGGGTTTCCTAGTTCGGCTGTTGGCGTGGACACCTTTAGAGACGTGGCTGCTACTGCCTCGTTCGTAATCCTAATAAGGTATGTCATTTTGTTTTATACCCCTTTATGCCTTGATTCTTGTTTTCGCATAACGATCATAACAAGGGAGGGAATCCATTTATTTCCACTGCACCCTGACCACATGCTTGATTCCCTTCACTAGCTACCTAGGCTCACCCCTGGCCGTTCCCTGTAGCGTATTTGGGCTGACCAAATTAGATCTCTATAACGGGACACAACCCCCAAACTCGAGGCCCAATGTGCTAGGGGTGAAGAGATCAATCAGGTGTTTATGAGCTGACCAAATTAGATCTCCATAACGGGACATAGCCCCCCGAGCTCGAGGCCTAGTGTGCTAGGGGCGAAGAGATCAATCAGGTGTTTATGAGCTGACCGCTTTAGATCTCTATAACGGGACACAACCCCCCAAGCTTGAGGCCCAGTGTGCTAGGGGCGAAGAGATCAATCAGAGGTTTTTTTGCCCAATAAATTAAAAAACCCAATATGTGTTTTGTTTCTTCCAAAGGCTCAATCTGTAGCGCTTCTTTTTTTCGGCCCAATTCACGTAAATGAGCCTTAATTTCCTTTCCATTCCATTACTATTATTATTATTAAAAAATTTGTATTTACGTCCCATTGTGACGCTTAAGCACACAAGATTTCAAATTGCTTAGCAAAGGAAAGTATAGGCCTTATGAATCCAGAGTCCAAGAGTCAACTTCCTGGAAACCAATGGTTGTTTCCCCAGGCAACGTTTCGGGAGATGCACCCTTAATTGCAGTCCCCTCATCATTACTCTTAAAACCCATTTACTTCAATAAGCTCGTCTCTTCATTTCTTCCTGCGTCTTATTTTGAGAGAGGTTATTTTCCTTTTCTCTACACAGAGGCGAAATTATCTTCTTACTCAAGGTATTGTATTTCCCTCATTGCTCATTTCCTTTCCATCTTTTCTTCTTCCTTAATGAATGTTTATTCACCATGATGAATGAAGAAAACTCTGAGAGTGTATCATCTGTTCCAACTCCCCACGTTAATACTTCTTTCCCGGGTTTATCATGATGTCTTGAGATGGACCTCAAGGTTGTGTTTTTCTGATGGTGTTAGCCACATTAAGGAGTTGCTAGTGAAGTTCTCCCCTGATATTGTTCATTTAATAGTGGTAGAGCCTTGTATATCTAATTAACTGGTTTGTAATGGTCCTTCGTCTTCTTTTCCAACCCCTTTCATCTTTTTTATGAAACGTTCGTCACTAAGTTGGGTATCCGATTATCATTGTCTAATTTTGAATGTCAAGTCTTAAAATGTTTGAACGTGGCCCCTACCCAACTACACCCTAACAGTTGGAGTTTTGGGAGAGCTTTTGATATCTTGTGTAGCTATCACGGCCTCCTACTGTTAACAAATTTTTCTACTTTTTTCAAGCGAAATATGGCAAAAACAAATCGGTGGGTTGGAATTCATTGAATGGGATTTCGAATAGGGCTATTTTAGAGGTCATATGCTCTTCTTAAACATATTTCAAATATAAATATGTAAGGGTAAGAAGAGATGAGTCATACCCCAGCCTTTTACTAGTTAGTGAAGGGAATCCTAAGTTCCCCCTTTATTGGACTAAGAATTCTGTGAAAAATTTGGGGGTGGATGAGGGTTCTCTATCAGATTTGGAGCTGTCTGATGTAAAATTACTAAAATCTCTTCATCCTGTGAGTTGTACCACTCTCCTTGAGCTAGAAGGAGATCGTACTGCCTTGGCTGAGCATATTGGTAATTGTGTTGTATTGTAATGCTTCTCTTATTGTTTCTGATATCATTATTTTTAATCTGACTCTATTCTCTTTACTCACACATTGAAAATGACTGACCAAGGTGCGGACTTTAAACCCATAATGGATGCAAAATCTTTGCGTTCCTACCATACTTTTGGAAATAAGAAATCGGAGTGTCAAAGCTGGGGGGTCAACAACTAATATTATTAACTTGGATGGTGACCAAGAAGCTTCTTCAATCACTCGCTCCAGCAAGCCTATCCCAAAGAAGGCATGGACCGAACAAAAAACTACCCCGAGGCTAACCAAGTTCCTGCTAAAGCAGGGAGTACCAACACTTCTCTTCCCCCTCCATCAAGCACCCCGACTCCTACCAACGCGGTCACAAAATGGTGGCAACTTTTCTAGGGCTATGAAGGTAAATCCGAGAACGAAGTCAACTCAGTCTTCGATCGGCGTTTTCCAACCGAAGAACTTATCCGTACAAAAATATAAAATCAGAAGATAAAATCAGAAATTGTGAAATTTATCTTGAGTCTCATGCTCTTTAAGTTTTAATGGATTACAAATATAAAACATAATAATTATAAAATTATATTCTCTCACAAGCATTACGCTTATTTTTCAGATCAATAATGCTGAGAAGGATCATGAGAAAAAGCTTCAGAACGACTTAAAAGCCAAACATCTTCTGAAGAGCTTCATCGTCTGAAATTCATAAAGGCAAATATATCAGTTGCATCTAAAGGCTGAAGATATCAGATTCAAATGAAGACCTCGTGAAGACGTAGAACGTTCATCTTCTTGGTCTAACCTATTTTAGCATAAAAGACAAGAATGCTTTTCTACCTCGTTCAAGAGCATTGCACAAATGAGGAAAGTCTGCAATGCATGCTGCACCTGCAACTTAAAAGCATTGTGTGCGCAAAACCTGTACCTGAAAAGCATCCCAGGAATACTGGAAAAGAAGTTCAACGTCTTAACGCATTTAATGCTATTTGATAACGGGAAAAAGAGCAACAAAGGCTATTTAAAGGCTCGTGACTTTGAAGACAACAATCAAGAGAAATATTCTTTGAGCCCTTACGCTGCAAAAACGTTGTGAATAACACTCTGATAAATACCTGTACAATCTTATTGCATATCCTGAGTTAATCTCAGTTTGTACTTGAGTTCTAGCTATCCTTTGAGATAGTATTATAGAACACTCTTTATTTAGATTAAGCAGATTGGGTTATAAGCCTGGAGAGGCTTTCTGTCTAAAGAATACTTGGGTTTATACACTTTGTTAAGTGTCTGAGAGCCTGGAGAGGCTTGGTGAAAGAAAGAATACTTGTGTGAGAGCCTGGAGAGGCTTGGTGTAAGAAAGAATACTTGTGTGAGAGCCTGGAGAGGCTTGGTGTAAGAAAGAATACTCGTTATTCTTGCAAGAATAATGAAAAGCCATTGGTGGTTTGCCTTTGGGACTGGACATAGCTCACGGTGAAGTGGGTGACCCAGGATAAATTCGGTTGTGTTCTCTTCTTCCCTTAAACTTTGTGAATTTGTTTTTCATCTAACCAAAAAGGGGTGTGAAAAGTATTTTAATCAGAAAACCTTATTGTTTATTAAAGTTACTGTTGCGAACTAAATTTATATCTGAACATAAGTTCAGAAGATATACAAAAAACTTCAGATTGTAACTCGTCATCTGAAGATTTTCCAGAAATATTCTAACTAAATTTTCTAAAGTTTTAAGATTTCCGCTGAAACACTATTCAACCCCCCTTTTAGTGTTTCCCTGTGTAATTTTAGTTGGTACCAGAGCTTAACCTTGGGGTCAACACCTAATCAGTGTAGAGGTCAGATCAAATGGAACCTTCCAATAGTAACAGACAGTACATCACTGAAGGAGCCTCTATTACGAGACCTCCTGCATTCAATGGAGTGGATTATCACTACCGGAGGGATCATATGAAGTTGTTTATTGAAATCAACAATATTGACGTATGGGATGTAGGCACTGATGGAGACTATGTTCCTATGCATGTTGGAGTGCCCATACCTAAGACTGAATGGACCTTAGAGCAGAAAGCTAGAGTTTAGCTAAATGCCAAGGCCAAACTCTATCTAATATGTTCATTGAACAAATCAGAATGTGAAAAGGTTCATGGGTGTTCATCTTCCAAAGAGATCTGGGAGACAATTGCAGCTGCCCATGAATGGACAGAGACTGTCAAACAATCCAAGATCAGTATGCTTGTACACCAATATGAGATGTTCAGGATGGAAGAGTTTGAAACAATAGACCAAATGTTTGGAAGATTTCAGACAATAAATTGATTCTTGAAGCTATATGAATAGCATGCTTGGATTATATCAAAATCACGATCTAGTCAAATGTTATAAAGAACAGTGTTGGATTGAATCTATATTTATAATGTGATTTTGAACAAAATCAAACATATGACTTCTATTAAATGTGCATCATGATTAGTATATAATTCATTTTTAGTGTCATCATTGATTTTAAAATAAAAATTTTATGTAACAGCCATCTTGAATTCTTGATAAAGTAAAGCTTCCTAATGTATATGAAGTGAATTTTATTTAGGCCATCTACAACAGAAATAAACCATGAATGAGCTCCTATTTAGGCGCAAAAGAGTTGTGTTAGTAAATTTTTCATTTTCTGGTTCTGCCTATTGTTTAGGGTTGATTGGCACATAGGCATGCCTTCATTGCAACTGGCCCTAAAATTGTGATAAAATAAACTAGTTACGTATTTGAGAACCACAGGGTGAAGTAGTTTAACTGTTTAAGAGTAATTTTAATCACATGGTTTGTTCATCCCTACAACGTCTTTAAAGATAACAGTTCCAGGTAAACTAAAGCAATAATATACAACAATATTCATCTGTTAACGCACCATTTCTGCAATGAGGGGTCATGGCGTTGTTTCCAGTCTTCACACTACAATTAAGCATGACAGAAATAACAACTCTGGTGAGAATGTTCGCAACATTTATTAAAAAAGTGATAAATTTATAAGACAAATGCAATGATTTTGTAAAAAATAGACCAATTATAAAAGAATATCTGAATATGTTGCTGACATTTCCCATTATTGTCATACCACCGTAAATTTGAAGTAAACATTAAGCGAGTGATTTCCGTGGTTTCAGTGGCACCTCTGGCACCTCACATGCAATACGTGAACATATTATTATAAAATACAAGCTCTAAGTACAAAGTGCAATATTATCCTACCACTTCTATGCAATTGAAGAGGATTTATACGGTACATAACATCTAATACAAGTTCCAACAACAGATTTTAGTATGGATAGCTTACCTTGAAAGTGTGGAATAGCTTAAGAACTTAAATTTGAAAGTCCCCCTCTAGCCAGAATATGACTGTCAGCCCCATGAAACACCTTTAAATAATTGTCCATAAAGAAAAAAAACTACAATAAAATAGACCTGGACCACAGAAACGCAGACAAACAAATCAATTAACATGTTCTGGCTCGAATATAGGATTGCCTCCCGTGGAGGATACTTAAACAAAAAAAACAAATCAACTAAGATATTTCCAATGAACAACAAGTTTTAATCCCAAAATGCTTGGTGCATGCTACGTATTTTTTTTGGGTCAAATGGTGCATGCTACATTTTTTTTTGGTCGAAAGTGAATGCTACATTTAATACAAACTAAATCCAATTTATATTATTCTAACAATATATTACTCAAATTGGGCCTTTTTCCATTTTCTCGCATCTTCCAACTCACTTACGCCGTGGTGGGCTTATGTTTTTTTAGTCGAACCGTGGTGGGTTTATGCGAAAGTGGAATGTCACCGTTTGGACATAAAATTTGGGCCTAAAGCCCAAGTTTACCTCATAACTGAAGGCAACCGCTTTTTCAATTGAATCTTTTAATTTTTTCGACATAAAAAATTGAAATTTTAATTTTGACCCATTCTAAAGAAAAACCCAAAAATTGAAAATTTTAAAATGGAAATAAGTAAATAACCATAGCGATTAGCAAGTGGTTATTTGCTAGTGAAATATGCCAGATTGGTTATTTGCTGTTTATGTTTCCGAAGCTAAATTCTAATGCTTTCAGACATGGAAAGGCAAATTGAAGCATGTGGGGTAGTGGAAGAAAATTGTGAAACATTTGAAAGATGTGACAGAGACAAATCAATTGAAGTTGAAAACAAGGTTGATTGTGGAAATCAAAGTATGATGAGTATTCTAAAGGCGAAGTTGCTTAAAGTGAAGAGGGTTTGTCATGATCAACTTCTTCAATATGGTGTTATTGAGAAATCAGACACAACTTGAGTGTACCAAGTTTGGCCTGGGAAAAATGTAAGTTTGAAAACAAAGTATGCTCTCTAATGTGCCAATGTGGGTTAAGTTTGTGTCACTAAAATTATGCACTTTCATCATTCAGGTCTTTTTCTTCCACGGACGATTCATATGTGGTCTAGATCCAAGAGGGTTAATGTTGACCACTGTTTCTATAGTTCTTTCAAGTTGGATTTTTGCCAGATATGTTGGAAAAGATGTGCCACATCACTCTGCCCTCGTTGTTACATTCGGTGTGATATTGACATTCATTGTTGGTCCCTAAACCCATGACATTGTTATGACATGTTTGAACTTTCTCTGTTTGTGAAGAACTAATTTGGTTTTAACAAATTGACCATTGTATCCATGTTTTAAGTTTATTTTAAGCATTGATTGTCACATTCACATTAATAATTTGCCAAATTGATGCAGGTTCTTGCCAACTTGATTCTAGTTAGCACAACCGACCCAGGAATAATTCCTAGAAATGATCAAGAGTATTCTGAAGGGGCTGGTAATGGTGATGGAACCAAAAGCAAAAAGGTAATTGTCAATGGGGTGGAAGTGAAATTAAAGTACTATCGAATTTGTAAGATTTTTCGGCCACCCAGAAGTTGCCATTGTGCAATCTGTGACAATTGCGTTGAGAGATATGATCACCACTGCCCTTGGATTGGTCAGTGTATTGCATTGGTATGGTTCACTAATCACTACAATTTACAACCTTTACACGGCTTGATTTGTGATTTTTTTGATGTAGAGGAACCATCGATTTTACATGGCACTTGTGATATTTGCCTTAATTTTCTATGTATACATATTTGCCTTCTCTTGTTGGAGGCTACATCAAAGAATTTGGAAGGATGAAGATGGATTTCTTGGAATGGTAAAGACCTGTCCAGAAACATTAGCATTGGCTGCATTTGGCTTAACTGCTATTGGGTTTTTAGGGCCCCTTACTATCTACCATGCCTATTTGATAGCAGTAAATGAGGTTAGTTTGACGAGAAGTTCTTATCCACTTTAACATATTAAGTACACTGCTTTAGTAAAATTCTAAAACTTAGCAAAATATTCTGAAATTAAAATCTAAATGTTTACAAATTAATTTACAAGAGTATGTTAGAATTTCCTTAGTTAACAAATGTTGACTTGGCTACAAGTTAAATCCCAAGTGAATAATGATAGAAAGGAAATAATTGCTCCTTTTACAATGGACATGAGAATCATAGTCCAAAACCCTTTCATTTTTCTTTTAACATGAAAGAAGTATATAACGCAAGAAAAAGAAACAAACTTTTATATATTTGGGTAAGGTCTACCAACTTCACATAATAGTCTTTTGGCTTTGGATCTTTCTCTCATCAAAATATAAATGATGATGTTCTTTGGACAGAGAAAACATGTCCATCTTACATTGGGTTACAACAACCTAATTTGCTCCAAAATTTATTATTGTTTCATTTTATTTTGTTACTGCAGACAACTTATGAGAATTTTAGGCAACGCTATGTGGGTTCTAGGAGCCCGTATGATAGAGGAATTTTAAGGAATTTCAAAGAGGCCTTTTTGGTGGCATTACCTCCTCCTAGAGTTGATTTTCGAGCTGAAGTTACAGGGACAAAAGGACCAGAATAGTTGATAGCCAAATGACATTGGGTGAAATCTGAGTAAAGACCTTTTACTAAACTGGGAACTGGGAAATGATGATGAATGTGTCAATGTGGTGGATTAAAAAATGTCACGTTTGTACTTTTGTTCCCCACAAGGAAAAAACAAAGTTAGATGGTGATTTCTTCTTCAACGAATAAAGCTTCTTGGATTAGGAAACTTTTCTAGATTAGTCAAGCTAAAGCAATTTACCGTTGTTTGTCTGCATATGTCTAACCTCCAAAATGAGATGTGAAAGAAAGTAGAAGCATTTGGGTTGAGATATAATTAATAACTAGTCAGGTCTCATGTGAAGTTAACTTCCAGAAATGCAGAGGAGCATGATAAAAGTAAGGTTATTGTAAAACTATAATATTTTCAACTCAAATAAATACATTGTATCGCTTTTACTCAAATATGAATCTAGAGATAAAATCAATTTTAATTCAAATAATCGAACATAATTTTGTTTACAAAATCACATTACAAATTAAGGGTGTACTTCCAGAACAACTTAATTAAATGTTTATTCAATAAGTGCTTATCACATGAGAGCTTATATAATAATAAGCACTTAAGGGAGTGAATGACAATCAAAAGGGAGACAAGGTGCTCAAACTCTGAATAAACGATTTCATAAACTACTCTAAAGAGCTTAATGAAAACAAGTTAAAAATAGCTTATGAACAAATCATAACTTCTTTTCATTAGTTTATTCAAACATTTACATAAACACTTATGTCACAAGATAAATTTAAATAAACTCTTCGAAAAGACTCCTAAATGAATATATTTTAGAACTATTTTACATAAATTCAAAGATGCTAATAATTCATATAGTTAATTAAATGAGCAGCTGATCAACAAATATAATTCTATTATTATAGAACATACCCACCTAAGTGGATTCATTTGGTTTAAATTAGTTAGCATTTCATGTAACTTTTGGATATAAAAAATTTTAAATAAAAGAAATTATTTATTCATTTAGAGCTGATTTTAATTACATGAAATTGTAAAAAATAAATATAATGAAAATTTAAAAAGAGTATATTTAGGAGAATTTTCAACAAGAAAATTATTTTAAAAAGAAATCATAAAATGGCTAAAAACTCATTCCCTTAAACTGTATTAAATCAAACATCTTGTAGCATGTTTGTTTTATAATTTTGTTAGCAAATTAACATTATAAGGCACTTTTGTGAGAAAGAATTTATAATTTTATAATCAACTCAACTATTACCGTGTTATAAATTTGTCCAAGGTGTCATATTTTGGTTGAATCCCATACCATGCACATGATATTCTCTATCTTTCTTATATGATCAATTGCCTATTAACCCATTCATTCTCTTTTCTTATGTATTTTTTTTTCTAGTTACTTATCATTCAATTTCTTATTTTTTTTAATCTTTCTTCATCTCTTATAAATTGAGATATCAATTCTTAGATGCCTCTTATGAGCCAATGGAACCATAATATTCTTTCACATTAATCTTTCTTTGATTTTGTGTTTTTTAATTTTTTAAAATATTTTCATATATATGAAAGAAAATATTAGACAATTAAATTATAAATACAATTATTTACCCACATGATAATCTCTTTAAATATCCCATATAATGGTATTCATTTAAATCATTTCTAAAATTCAAATAGCAGGTATATATTTCAAAGATGAGGTAATTTCTAAAATTCAAATGACATGTATATATCCCTACATTTAAGTAATTTATTATTGTTAAAATTTTACAAGATTTGACCTAAATAATCACCATGATAAACAAATATAATTCAATGGTTGGGTTAACAAAAACACCAAAGTTATATATCTAATAGATGTATTAAATAATATTAGATTATGATCTATATGATAATAACTTTCATTCCAACGATTAATTTGATCTCTTCTATATATTATAGATCTATATGATAGTGACTATGTTTTAATCTTAACCATTTATGGTAAGATCTAATAATCATGATTTAACCATCTCACTCTCATAAATAAAGCCCTTTCACTTAATATGTCTCCTATATATATATATATATATATATATATATATATAGGACATAATTAGGCTAGGGCGAAGGGAAAGGGTATATGGCTATACGATGACACCCATTCAATTTTATAATGTTTCTTGTGTATTTTTTTCATATGATAAAAGAAAAATTAAAAAATTTTAAAAGTACACCATTTATTGTATGTTTTGGCACCCCTTCAATAATTTTGGCCCATTTGTACTAGTTTTCTAGCTCCTCCACTGAGGAGAAGGAAGTGGAGCATGATTGGTAAACGAGCATAGATGGCAAGGAATGTGACACAAGAAAAGATATTGCAGAGGTTGAAGGTTAGGTTTGGGGCAGAGGAGAAGAGCGCGTAGACCTAGGGGGAGAAATTCATATCAATGACATGGCAAAAGGAGATGAAAATGTAGTCACACCTATATGATGTCACCGAAATAGAAGGAATGACATAGCATGAGACACGTAGATGTATGTTGTCCTTAAGGGTTTATTTGCTTGGAGTGAGACACTCCTAATATATAATAGGTTCCTCCAGGATGTGGTCGAGGTATCAGAACAAGAGAGGAATTGACAGTAAGCCAAAGTAGTGAGGAGAGGAAGAAAGAAGAAGAATATGTTTCGAAAGTCGGAAAACTGATTATATTTAAAAAAGGGTAAAATATGTTTTTGGTCCAAGTAAAATTAGCGAGTTTTGCATTCGGTCCCTATAAAATTTTTTCGTATGTTTTTCGTCCTCCTAAATTTTTTTGGGCAAATGGTCCTCCCCCCTTAAGCTTGTATCAGGTGATGATGTGGCGTCTTCTCTGTCCTAGCTGGCCATCCTATGTGTCCACTTAATTATCCTAAGTGTCTAATTAATATGTTAAATCAGTTTAAACTAAATTAAGTCTAGTAATTAAGAAAATAAATTAGAATGTGAAAACCCTACCCGATAACATTTTTCACTTTCCCAGTTCATCTTCACTGTGAAACCCTACCCGTTTTTAATCTACCATCCTTTCACTCTTTGCGCCATCAAATTTCACTCTGAAATTGACCCTACGTAGTGTGTGAACAAGGACCCGTGAAGAACGAGGACGTGGCATTTGGCGAAGGCAACAAAGGCGTGGTCATCTATCGGTGGAAAGTGTTTGTGTGTGTATTCAAAGCCTCTGTGGAGCATAAGGTATGGGTTTTACTGAGTGAAGATATTCTCTTCACTTTGCATGTGGGAAAAGTTGTGGGGACCAGGGCTTTGTTGAAGTTTGTTGTTGGCTATTGTTTAATGAGATGAACCCTATCCTCAATATTTATTTCCCGGTTGTTGTGCATTGATTGTGTAGTGCATGTGATTTGTGTGTTTATTTACTCTTTAGACAGAATTTTATTAAAAAAAATCTTATAAAATGCATGTTATGTTATGTAGGATGTCTTTTTCTGTCATTTTCCATGTTGGGGGCTATTTTGTGAGTGACTCGAGGCCTCATTACAAAGGTGGTGAGGGGCATGTTGTACACAAGTTAGATGAGGACAAGTGGTCATATTTTGAGGCTACAAGGATATTGAAGGAGGACATTGGGTTGTCAGGAAAGTTGAGACTTTGGTGGAAGGAGAAAGAAACATGCTTTGAGGACGACTTGAAGAGGATAAACAATGACAAGTCTGCAAGAGATGGCAAGCAAGCTGTTGACATATATGTTGAGTCTGAGGTGCACGGAGGAAGTAGTGAAAGAGTGACATGTGCTGCTGGACAACCACCCCAACCCCCTGCAAATGCAACTGGACAACCACCCCAACCCCTTGCACCTGCAGCTGAAAAACCATCCCAACACAACCTAGTTGAACAATTACAACTTTTGAAGAATGCGCATGAGACTACCATGTTTATGATGGTATGGGACAACCACTTCAATTACGTCTAACTTAATGATCAATATATCTAATATACTATAAATTGTTTCTATAACAGTCCAAAACCAAATCAGATTTGCCACCAAATCTGCTTAAGGCAAACAACATCATCCAAGAGCTTTCAATGAGCTTCTTTACAACAAAATTGTCTTCATGTTTTTGCCTTCAAATGTTATAGTTTGTAAATGAATTATGTAGAGTGTTGCACAACAAGTAATTTCTGGTGAGGAATATAACTGGATGAAGGTTGCTAGCACCTTAGGAGTAGATCATGTGGAACCATACATGACATGCAAAAAGTGGTATTTTCAGTGAACTATACATTTCATTGTGGTTATTTTCCAAATGCAATCATGGTACTTATGTTTGCTTTCATACCATTGAATAGGATGAAGCAAAATAATTATGTGCTTAAGACAATATTGCTAACTGTGAGGGAGTAGGAACGCAACAATCTGAGGTCACATAAACAAAGCACCCTGAAGATTATCAAGGAGGAGTGGATGACAACTCCAGCAACTGATTTTGAAGACAAACTTGTTCTATTGTGGATTTTAGGACCATTTTTGTAACTAATGTTTTTTTTAGATTGGGCATCAGTTCATGAACAATGTAGCCCTTCTTTTGGATTATTTGTGTTTAAGTTCTGTTAATTTACCCATGACTGTTGAACCTTACTATGGTCAACATTATGACATCCTTATTTTTAATGCCATCTTTATTTTGTAGGACATCCACTCTATTAATATCTTTTGCCTTTTAAATCTTCAATTCTCTTATACCATTTTCTATATTCATCAGCATGTGTTCATCGCAAAATGTAAAAAAAAAAGAACATGGCTTAACGTGTCATTTTAATCCAGAGTTATCAATTTTGTAAAACAGATTAATGTAAAACAGAGTCATCAATTTTGGGAACAAATTTCACATTCACTCTTTAAATCACAAAGGTTTACAATGTGCTTTTTTTCCAGAATAATTCAAGCACTATAAAACATCCCTTATTATAATACTAATCCAATTTCCCCATTCCTTATCTTTCACCTACAGCTACACACTCTTCCTCACTAAGTCACATTTAACCATAGCTAAAACACAAACCATAAAGGTTAGCCCTATACAAAGAATCAAACACCATACTGCCACAATCACTTTCCTCTTTTCCCATTTTAGCTTAATTTGTAGCTTGACTATTTTCCTCTTCAGCTCTTCACGTTCATGCTCCAACAACTGCCTTTCCTCAGTTATAACTCCCTGTTCTGTTGCATCATTATCAACCCAACGGAAAAAATTGTAGGTCATCTCCTTCTACAGAAGCATTAATGCAGAGATTTAGTCATGAACCCCAAAAACAAAAAATCAGGAGAAAATCAATCAAATGAATCCCTACACCAGAAACCAGAAACCAGAAACCAGAAATGAAAATCAATCCATACAAATCTACTTACGTCCCAGTTGCGACACCTCAAGAACATCTTCCCGGGAGTCCTCACAGATTTCGATTTCATGAGGTTTAGCTCATCCCCACATGCACACACCATTCTTCTACATATGGAGGACGAGGATGACGACTTTGAAGCAGAGCATCTCTTCATGGTTGGAGCGCAAAAAATTTGTGTCTACTAGTAGAGGAAATTAGGGCACAAATGTAGAATTTGGGGAAGAAGAAGAAGAGAAAGAAAATGGGAAAAGGGATCGTGTATCTCAAGCAGCTCTGTTTTCTATAAATAAAAATGTAATTGACACATAGGATGGCCAGCTAGGACAGAGAAGATACCACATCATCACCTGACACAAGCCTAAGAGGGGGGAGGACCATTTGCAAAAGAAAAAAATTGGGAGGACAAAAACAAACAAAAAATTTTATAGGGACCAAATGCAAAACTCACTAATTTTACAAGGACCAAAAACATATTCCCTTTAAAAAATATAAGTTAAAAATTAAAATTCAAAGTTTGAATAGCAAAAATTGTTTTTCAGATAGGATAGGATATGACATGGATAAGATACAAATAAGATAAAATAAGAAACAATTAAAAGAGGATCAGAACGTGGATTTACATGAAGCATAAAAATATTTGGAAGACAATGTATAATTTGAAATTAAAAAATTATCTTATTTCAGATAAATATCAAATCAATTTTGAAATTTAAATTTAAATTTTAAAAGATAAACTTAAAATAGAACAGGAATAAAAAGCCCGTGAGGCCAAATATCACACGTATGAGGGACAAATTAATGGATTTGCACTGAAATGACCCATCATGGCTCATAATCATGTATGCGAGTCCAAGCCTTACTCAAGTTGTTATAAGGTCCAATCACACTATAATATATAAGCACTTAAACTTGCTCCACTCCAAGCAATGTGGGACATTGGTTTTCGAAAAGGTTTTGAAATACTTAAAACTTCACAATATTCCCCCGCATATTTCAAAACATTTTCAAAATAAAGTAAAATAGAAAAACTACTTTGAGTTACTACATGGATGTCAATGCGTTGAATTTGGTGTCTTTTGGACTATGACGTAGACCTTGATTGATATGACATAACACAAGTAAGTTTGTAGAGTAAGCTCTATCAACCAAAACACTTTAATGTATGTTAGATATCTACCAATTACTCTACATCCCCACAATTCTCGCTGTTGACATTTGTTTGCACTAATAGGCCATGAACACACCTGATATTCATGAGTGCTTTATAGGTTTCACCATAATCTCATACAAGTGGCCCCATTCGAACTCACTTAGGTGATTTTATCAAGTGTATGCTGCACTTTATACACCACCTATAAGGGATGTGAAAATCATTAAAATATTTTAAACTTAACCTCTCAATTAGTGTTATAAAAACCGAACTGGTCATCGACTCGGTCTGGATACTGAGTCAATGGGTCACTGGTTAAATCAATTAAACCTGTATATAGAAAAATATGTAAATATATGCTCCAAGTTATTAGATATGTATTTTTTTAAACATGCAAATAATTCATAATTATTATTTGATATAAAAATTATAACCATTAATATAATATATATCCTATATGATAAATATTTTAAAAATCTTTTTATTAATTTTGTAAATTTAATATTTTACATTAATTAATGAATTATATATTAAATTAAAAATTTTAAAAAGAAAACATTGCCCAAACACTTTGTCAGGCATTTGTAAGTTATAAGAATATAAGTGATGTAGTGACCCATTATAAATGTATTGTGAAGCCCATTTTGAGTTATATTCACTGTTGTTGCTAGAAATCCATATATATATAAATGGCACATATATAATGAAATACACCATTAGCCTAGTGGTTGAGCATTGATGGTATTGTGTTTTGAACGCGAGTTTGACGCTTGCTGTTGGCACTTTCTGAATTTTTTTTAGTAAGAAGCCGTTGTTGCATTTCAAATACCGAGACAACCAGACCGGTTTGAAACTAGTTCATGACTGTTCGATGACATAACCGATCCTGTGACCGAACCAAACCATTTATGGGCTTGGTTTCCGGTTGAACAGGCTGGTCCGATTTTAATAACACTGCTCTCAATAATTCAGTTTAGTACTCCTCACACCATAGGAAGGGATAATTATTAATAGTGTTAGAAGAACTAACAAGTGATGGTTTGTTTATACCCATATGAACCTCCTTCATGGGATTCCCAATCACAAAGGTTAGGTTACCATCATTGTTAATTTCAAATTGGCTTAAGTCTCATTCCCCCCGATGTTTGATATATCATTTTCCTTCCCTAAGGCTTTGTTAGAGGATCGACCGAATTCACTTTTGACTTCACATAATCCATGGATATTGTTCCATCTTTCAACAACTTCTTTATGACATTATGCATTAATTGCATATGCCTTAATTCACTTTTGTAATGGCTTTTACCGCTTGGAAATCACAATGCATTGAGACTGACGGTGCTGGTTTTATTCCCAAAGGAATATCTGCTAAGAAGTTTCTTAACCACTTCGCCTCATTACTAGTCAGTTCCAAAGCTATAAACGATGACTCTATAATTGATCTTGCAATTATAGTTTGTTTACACGATCTCCAAGTCACTGCACAACCACCAAGCGTTAGTGCATAACCACTAGTGGATTTTGTCTCATCTTAATCTAAGATCCAGTTAACATTATTATATCCTTCCAAAACAGTGGAAAATCCACTATACTTAATACTATAACCCATGGTACCTCTCAAATATCTCATGAGTCTCACAAGTGCAGCCTGATGATCCTGATTAGGATTTTATGTATATCTACTTAACCTGCCCACAACATATGCCATGTTAAGTCGAGAAAAGTTTATCAAATGTACCAAACTCCCAATAATTTGGACACATTCAGATTGGGCAACAAGATCACCTTTATATTTATTTCATTGAGTGTTAGCATCATCGTAGGTACTCATTGGTTTATCATCAAGATGACCAAACTTTCTAAGAAGTTTCTTAATATAATGTTCTTGGGATAGTAGTATACTATTACCCTTTTTTATGATTTTTAAAACCCAATATCACACTTTCTTCACCGTTCATGTCAAACATTGATGCAAGAAAGCATGTTGTACTTTGCACAATATCTTCACAAGTACCAAATATAAGCATATCATCCACATACAAACAAATAATCACACATTCACTACCCACTAATTTGGTATCCACACATTAATCAACTTCAACAGATGAGAAACCATCGTTAATTAAAGTTTGATTAAAATTCTCATGCCATTGCTTTGGTGCTTGTTTTAAACCATATGAGGATTTGAGAAGTGTGCACACTTTAGATTCTTGATTAGGAACAACACATCCTTCAGATTGAGTCATATAAATATCTTCTTCTAAATCATCATTTAGAAAAGTTATTTTCATATCCATTTGGTGAATTATAAGATTACAAAATTATTTGGCGACATCATATATGTGTGCCTATAATCTTAAGGGTTTCTTTACTTGGAGCGAGACCCCCCAAAATATAATAGGCTCCTCCCAAACATGGTCGAGGTATCGGAATAACATAGGAATTGACAGTGATTCAAAGCAGTGAGGAAGAGAGAAGTATAATATGCTTCGAAAGTAGGAAAAATGATTATATTTAAACATATAAGTTATAAAAATTCAAAGTTTGAATAGCAAATAACCGTTTTTTCGGATAGGATAGGTGATAAGTGCCAATTATATGATTTATTCTTGTATTTTTATTGCACTTATCAAGGGTAAAATAGTAGTTTATGCCCCAAAAATAATACCTTTTCATTAATAAATGTGTTTATTTAATTTGAATTTGAATTTGATGCTATTTTAATAGAAAATCTGTTGATTTTGCAGATTTATGAGAGAGATTTAAATGAGAAAAAAAGATAGCATTATTTGAGGACAAGATCTGCAAATTTGAAGTTTAAATGAGAGCAAATAAAGATAAGATCAACAGCCATTTAAATAAGGATTCTGCAGAAAACTTCCCCAATTTAAATTCAAAGTCAAGATAAACACGGAATCAAGCCAAAAAGAGGGAAACAACGAAAGCCAAGCAAACAAGGATAAGATCAGGAAGAAATCAAGCTGTTAAAAGAGGAAACAGAGAAGTCTGGAACGTGTTTCACGCTCCACCTGCGCTAAGCGCAGGTTGGAGCGCATCATTCTGTAATCCATGCTTCACTTGCGCTGAGCGCAAGTGAAGCGCAGCTACTCGAATTAGTTTTCAGGTTCAATTTCAAAATAGATTTCTTCCAGATTTCAGATAGCCTTCCTTCATCTATAAATAGGACCTTTTGCAAAGATCAAAGTAGCTTTGGAGGGAGTTAGAAGAGATAGGGTTTAGGGCTCAAAGCTCTAGAGGAGACCCCGAATGGCTGTCGAGATAGCAACGGTAGGATTGAAGAAAAGTGTGATAGTTTCTTCATTGGTTTGTAATGGCTACCATGCGTAGCTAAACTCTCCAATAGAGTTGAATGTAGTTGATTCAATCCCCAACTGTATGTGAATTCTCTTTATTGTTTATGAATCCATATTCTATGATATCGGTACTTTTATACTTTGCTTAATGCGTAGCTTCCGCCTGTGTGTCGGAGTTATAGGTTGCTTTTATAAAATACATTGGAAAATGGTTTTGTGAATTCAACAGCGAGTTTGGGGGAACCGATACTTAGGAAACTTAAACTCTGATTGGTAAAAGTACTCATAGTAGTCGCTATAGGAATATAGGATGAATTAATAATGTTAACGAACGGAAAAATAGAGCAATCAAGCCGGGGTAATTTGTCGCCTGGGAGAACTCGCATGGATTATCTTCGAGTATTTTACTACTGGTGACTCGGGGTAAAATAATATAGTTTGGCTAGGGTATCATAGAAATATATTCATAAATAATCTTGAGGTTCACATATAAAAGGGGTGCGATGATACAGAGTTCAATCCTGATCCAAGTAACGCTATCTTACTCTACTCTTCATATTTCTTTTTATGCATTTAATTTCTGCAATACAAATATCAAATACCATTTCTTACTTGATAGTCTGATCACTAATCATTACGAGTTGAATCGTTCCCTATGGATACGATACTCTTTACTTACTATTATACTGCTGGAATTTTGGTATGCTTGCGTAAATCCCATCAATAGGATAGGATGTCGATAAGATACAGATAAAATAAAATAAGGAACGCTTAAAAGAGATTAAGAAAATGGATTATATGAAGGACAAAAATATCGGGAAGACTAAGAAAAATTTGAAATTAAAAAATATCTGCTTTAAGATAAGTATCAAATTAATTTCAAAATCTAAATTTAAAATTTTAGAGATAAGATTAAAATGGAGCAGGGATAAAAATCCCATTAGGCCCAATATGACATGTAGGGGGCCAATCGATGGATTTGCATTGAAACAACCTATCGTGACCCATTCTCAAGTGCATGAGTCTAAGCTTTACTCAAGTTGATGTAAGGTCCAATTATACTCTAATATATAAGCACTTAAACTTGTTTCACTCTAAGTAATGTATGACATTGTTTTTGGCGTCGTTGCCGAGGAACGGTGTATCAATTCGTATGACTTGGGAGGTCTAACTATCAAGTTGTATATACTCTATCTTAGGATTTTATTAGATTTTTATTTTTTTTAGGAATTTTTAGGAATTTTTGTTTTTGTTTTTATTTTTATTCTTTTTATTAAAATTCTCTTCCACACTTACCCCTTTTCAAGTTTTCTTGTTTATGCTTTTGAGAGGCCAGGTGTCCCAAATCAGTTACAATTTGATCCTGAAATAGTAAGGACATCAAGGAAGAACAGAAGTAGAAACATGAGAAGGAGAAGAAGGAGACTTGATGAAGAACCCAAAAATATGGCAGAAGAACAACCACAAAGAAGAAGAACCTTCGGAGATTATGTCATGCATCAAGGACCTCTCCATTATTCGAGCATTGTCTTACCCGTAACAGCAAAGTCTTTGGAGTTGAAGGCCTCTCACCTCAATCTTATCAGTGCCCATCAATTCGCATGATTCGATCATGAGCATCCACATACACATCTTTCAAACTTTTACGAATTAATTGGCACTATGGGTTTTGAGGAAGGTGATTTAGAGTCTGTATACTTACGCTTATTTCCTTTCTCATTGATAGGTAAAGCTAAGGAGTTGTTGAAGTCGCATCCAAACCAAAGTCTGAACAATTGGGCAGTGGTTGAAGACAAATTCTTGAAAAGATTCTTCCCACCAGGAAAACACATACAAGCCAAGATAGACAAGACATCTCCACATTCAGGCAAGGAACAGATGAACCATTATGTGAAGCCTGGGAGAGATACAAATATTTGTTGCGCAAATGTCCTAATCATGGCTCTGATGACATTGCTCAACTCAACATTTTCTACAATGGACTCAAGTCTGATTCCAAATCTTTCATAGACGCTGCAGCAGGAGGCACTATCTTATCCGTGGATGCGGAGCGAGTGATCACAATCATTGATAACTTTGCTCAAAATGATCAGCAAGCTCAGTGTGGACGACAACCAGCTCAATTACAAAAGAAAAGAATGTTGGAACTCAACAGTAACGATGCTCTTCTAGCAGAAAACAAGCTTATCAAAAGACAGCTAGAAGCACTCACTAAACAATTGGAAGCACTCCCTCAACAGTTAAAAGCTGTCTAATCTCAAGCTATTCAAGTCCATCCTTTGATTTGTGACTTTTGTGGAGGCGACCATCCCAATAGTCATTGCTCTTACCAAGAAAATCAAGTCGAACAAGTCAACTTCATGGGTAACCAGGGGAGGCACAAGAATTTCTCCAACAACAACAATCAGTACTCACAAGGATGGAGAAATAACCAAAACAACTCTGGATGGGGGCAGAATGGAGGGAACAGGCAGACACCATACCAGCAGCAACAACCAACTACACATGACAGATTAAACAAGTTGGGAGAAAAGATTGATGCTTTCATACAAGGATTTGATGGATTTAGAAAGAACACAAAAGCATCAATCAAGTCATTGGAAAGCCAAGTGAGCCAATTAGCAACAGAGATGGCAGAACACAAGAATGGCCACTTTACAGCAAACACTCAGACTAATCCAAAGGAGCACTGCAACTTAATTGCTACTGATGGCAACATTACAGAGGAAAGTGATATAGAAGAAAATATCACATTTGAAAAGCAAGTGCCCACAGAAGAGATTGTCGAAAAGAGTGTTCAACAAGAGAAGAAGCCAGAAGCAGTGTGAGAAGAAGAAGAAGAACCAGGAGAGGTCTACACCACAGGTAAGTCACTTGACCCAGGTAAGTTCATTGTACCACTTTCTATTGGTAATCAACCAGCTACATATGCTTTATTGGATCTTGGGGCGAGCATCAATTTGATGTCGCTATCATATTTTAACAAGCTGGGAATTTTGAAGGTCAAGCCTGCCAACGTGAAGTTACTGCTTGCAAATAAGTCCACCCAGAGCCCATATGGGATAATTGAAGACTTACCAATCAAAGTGGATAAGTTTGCATATGCTGTTGACTTCTACATTGCAGAGACGGAAGAGGAGGATACTGATGTCCCCTTAATTTTGGGAAGACCCTTCATGAAAGCTACCAAGGCAATAGTGGATGTTGATCGGGGAAAATACCAAATCAGCTCTAAAGATGAGAGCATTGTGTTTCATATTGATAGAGGAATCCCCAAAGTGCAGAAAAACTAAAAATAGATCCTACTGATGGGATCTACCAATTTCAATCACAGCTACCAAAAGTAAGAAAGAAAGAAGCTCCTCCAGATATTATGGAGCAAAAGAAGAAAAAGGTTTCTGGATTTCTGAGGAAACCAAGAATGAGAGTGAAGCAGCCAAAGTCAATCATGGAGTTCAGATTTAAAAAGAGAAAAAGATCAACATCAGATACAGAAGAAGACAGTGATGAGAGTGATGAGAAAACAAGAAATTGGCATGGAGGATGGGAACTAAAAGGAAGAACTGGAACAGAGTCAACCATTATCCTCCAATTGAGGCCACCATGAGAGAACCAGGCGTCGAGCTATCAGACGTTAAACAAGCGCTTCTTGGGAGGCAACCCAACATTTTTTGTTTTAATTTTTCTTTTTTTTTATTTTGATTTTGATTTTTAGAGTCAATGTCTGTGTAGAATAAGAAATTATTAGGAATTGGATTGATTTTAATAAAGAAAAGGATGAGAAACAATTAAAGTTAGGAAGCAGCAGAAAACAGTAAATAGAATTTCAATTCTGTTTTCTGCGCTTCACTTGCGCTAAGCGCAGGTGAAGCGCAGATTTGATAATATGCCTCTGTTTTCTGCGCTTCACTTGCACTAAGCGTAGGTGAAGCGCAAAATTATCAAAATTTGCCTCTGTTTTCTACGCTTCACTTCCGCTAAGCGTAAGTGAAGCGACGCGTCACACTTCATATTCTATGAGGCACGCGCTCCACTTTCGCTGAGCGAAAATGAAGCGCGCGTTCCCGCTCCACGATTTATTTGAATCCTGGAGCGAGGGAAGGTCATTTCAAACCTTCCCTCCACTCCTAACCTCCATTTTCTCTGAGAATTCATCCTTTCCCTCGACCTTTTTACTTCCAAATCCTCTTCCTTTCAATTTTTGAAGCTACACCAGGTATGTTTTTATAGTTTTCTTCATTTTGCACCGATTAAAATTTTCAGTTTTTCATTTATTTGAGCAAAACCTTAGGATAGAGAACTTAGGCCCGTAGGACCCGTTAGATTAGGAAAATTTGTCAATGGAGTCTTAGTTTAGTATGCTTGCTACTGTGGTATGCTTTATGATATGTTTTAATATGTTTAGGTGGTAGTTTTTGAAGTGCTCAATGAATTATTGCAAATTATACTGTTTGGTGCATGTATGATCAGTCTGTTCCACATTTTTGCATGACCATACTTGAATAATTTTGCCCTATTGCATGTTGCTGATAACATGATTTTTAGCATAATATTGTTACCATTTTTATGCCCTATTTAGAAATTAATTAGGACTTGCTTTAATTGATCACTTTAGCATACTCTTAATAAATTAATTGGCATTGGGTAACTTTAAAATCAAGATTTTTGTGCAAGTGCTTGATTGATTGATTGCTCTAATTTTTGAATTAAATTGGCCACTTATTTCTTTGATTATGAGTAATCTATTATTATTTGCATAGAAATAATCTTGGTTTAAAATTGTTGCAGATGGCTTGAACCAAAGTTGTTAATGCAGCAGGCACCTCCAGGAGAAGAAAGGGGGTGCCAAGAGAGTTAGAGAGGCACCCCAAGAGGACACAGAGTTTGATGCTCACAGGTTCAAGGACGCTAAGTCCTCAGAAGCTTACAGTTCACTGACGAACTATAATTTCACCAAGGAGAGGCCAGTGGCTTTGCAGCCTGGAGAATATGAGGACTTTAGAGCTGAGATACACAGGAGAAACTGGATCCGCCTCAGCCGCCCAGACTCACACTTTGACCCTGACATTGTTAGGGAGTTCTATGCTAATGCCATAGGAGATCATGGCATTGATGTGAGGCGGCAGTCTTATATCCGAGGGCGTGTGGTTCCTTATGATCACGATGCGATCAACGCACTTTTACAGTTCCCAGGGCCTGAGGATAGAAGACTCATGGCATGTTAGCACCACGAGAGGATGAGGGTTGTCGGGATCTATGGGAATGATCCCCTAGATACTCAGACTGCAGAGAGACTATGTCTGCAGGGACGTTCGTTTGAGAGGAATGTCTATGGTCATGCTGCTCGCATTTACAGGCGCGACATGAGGGACATAACGCAGATGTGGACAGTGTTGGTGTTGGCTAACGTCCAGCCCACCAACCATGTGTCAGACGTCACCATGCCAGTAGCTCACCTCATCTACAACATCATCACTGGCGCAGACATAGATATCACCAGAGTCATCACATAGAAGATAACAGACTTTGTATCTTCTGTAGGACGCCGCAGTGCCAACTCCAGGATCAGCTTGGGCTTCCCAGCACTTATCACGATCCTTTGCAGTTCTAGGGGAGTTGAGGTGTTTCCCTCGGTTCGCATCATGAACCCCATGACTAGCAGGTATATAGAGGCCAACTGCATCCCGGAAGAGGATGATGATGAGGATGAGCAGCAGCAGCAACCACCACCACCAGCACCGCAAGCACCAGCACCACCAGCAGCAGCAGATCATTCTATTCCTTTTTGGGCTCAGCACATGACAGGCCAGCTGATTTCACTCCACAGGTCCCATATCCACCTTTAGGAGTATCTTTACTCTATTAGGCCGGACCCATACCAAGCATGACACCTGAGCAGTTCAGAGTTTACATTCAGTGGCCTGGGGACATGCCTATTCCTCCGGGAGAAGGTGGAGCAGCTGCAGATGGAGCTGAGGGTGCTGAACCTGACCACATGGACCATAAGGACTGATATTTTTTTATTTGGTGCTTTTCTTTCTTTTCTGTTTCTTTTCATTTTTCTCTTTTATTTTCTTTCTTTTTATTTTCTTTTGACCTTCTAGATATGTAATGTATATATACCTCACTGATACATTATACTGCTATGCAGTGCATTTTCAGCATTTTCTTTCTTTTTAGGATTTTTCAAAAAAAAATTAGGATTTTTGGAATTAGGGATTTAAGGGTAAATTTTACAAAATTCTCTATAATTAGGCAGTTTAACTAACCAGATTAGGAAAGAAGAAAGGGTTTTGTGATTAATTCCATAATCAGTTAGGATTAGGATATTTCTTAGGAGAACCTATTAGGGTAGTTTATTAAAACAAGTAAGTGTTTTATCAAGAAATTTAGCCAAAAAGCCGGTGAATTGTGAGTCCAAACACTTGAATTGAGAGTTTTTCACCGTTGTTTGTCAATTGTTATTGATTGCGTTTTTGGATTTTACCCTGTTCATGGAAAATATGGAAGTGACAAAGGCAATTTTTGTATTTAATTTATTTGCTCAGTGCCAAGAAGCCAACCCTTGATAAAACTTTTCCAATTTTTTTTGGCAACCCATTTGAGCTTTAATGTTTCTTCTTATGCACTCCAGCCATAATTGATGTCTATATCTTGTCCCTTATACACTTGGGATAGAGAGCAAAGGTGCAACTTGATATAATGGGAAGAAAAGGTTGGTGATTTGAAAGTCAAGAAATACAAAGAGCGGGCACAAGAAAACAAAAGAAGATCACTCTCTCAAAAATAAAAAAGAAAAAGTTCATCAATTGAATAAGTTGGGGGGAGTGCATCTTTAAACAAAGAAAGAGGCCAGCTAAAATAAGACAAATCAAGAATGAGATGGAGAATGGAGAGAAGTTCCAAGTTCAAGAAAAATCAAAAGATGCTCTCTATTCTAAGTGTTCTTTGCTTATCCAGAAAAACCATGATTTCTTGATAACCCAGCCTCATTACAACCAAGAATAGACCTTTTGATCCATATTAACCATGTGCATGTTTAGAAACTAGAAACGACATTCTAGTTGTTCAACTGTGGTGGAAAAATTGAGGGAAACACTTACCCGTAAGCATAAGAGAATTCCTTGGTTTATCATTTATTGCTTTAATTGCTATTTCTGAGAAAGTTTAACTAAATTATTGTATCCCGTTCTGATTGAGCATTGGTAACATCTCTTAATTCTGATTTTTTCTGATATTTTGAAAGTGACTTATGCCTAGTAAAGAGATGATGAAAATTTGTCCTTATTTCTGAGAATTGTAATAGGGGGATTGAATCCATTTTTTGATTGCAAGAAGTTAAGTTGGGGGTATTTGATAAGTGTCAATTATATGATTTATTCTTGTATTTTTTGTAACATCCCAATCTTTTGATAGGTTAATTGTGTAGTAGAACCTTAGGGACTAAGAGAAAGGAAGTAGGAATAGGTAAAAGTTGAGTATAGTGGATTACTAGGACTTAACCTTCAAGTTTGGTCACTGGTAATCGATTACCAAGAGCTGGTAATCGATTACCAGAGAGTTTGGATCATGGTAATCGATTACAGGAGCTTAGTAATCGATTACCAGAAGGTCTGGCCCCTGGTAATCGATTACATAACCCTTGTAATCGATTACCAGCAACCTGGGTTCTTAGTAATCGATTACCAAAGGTGGTAATCGATTACCAGGTTCCCAGAAGGGGTTCTTAGGCTATTTTTGCCTTCAGTAATCGATTACCAGGGTTTGGTAATCGATTACTGAGCGAATATATATATACCCAGGACGCGAAATTCATCAGAATTTTGGAGAGAAACTCAATTTTAGAGAGAGGGAGAGAGGGTCTAGAGAGAGAAAGTGCCGGATCGACGTAGAAACACCAGAACGAAGCTAGGAATCACAATCCTTCCCTCTAAACTACTTGGATTGCTACTTTGTGGTGAGTAATTCTCACTTAATTGTTAGAATTAGGAATTGGTCTCCAACCCATGAACCCCCTCCTTCCTCTTCCAATTCTCTGATTTTACTTGATAATATTGTTTGTTTGCGATTGTATATGATTGTTTGAACAATGGGAGTGATTTTAATCGGTTAGAAACGGATCGATTCTTGATGATCAGTAGTTTCAAAACTTTCGAAACTCTCGAAACGTCGAAACGCTCCGTTCTTTTCGATTAAACTTGTTCCGGAATGATAAACTAAGGATTGGAAATCACTTTGGATGTCGGAATTGATGAGTATACATTGGGGTTGTCGTTCGACATCGAATCTCCTTGGTTTCGAAGGATTCGAAGTGTCGAAATTGTCGAAACCAACGAGATTACGATATTTATCAATTCCGAGTGTCTAAATTGGTTGTTCGATTTAAGTTTAAAGATTTATGGACTTCGGTCAATATGGGGCTTCGGCCTATGTGAGGGTGGGATTCGTCCCCGGGGGAGATATCCCCCGTAGTTCGAGCTCGAGTCTAACTCTGTAATGTGATGTGTACATGGCCTAGTGGCAAAGCATACAAGAGCATCCCTATGCATTTGTTAAGTTATGAATTATGAATGAAATGCCTTAATTGTCATAAATGACTGTTTTGCATACATGCATAGAGTTTTATTCACTGAGATTTTTATCTCACCACGCGTTATGTGGATTATAGATGTCCAGGTGCCTCCTCCTCCTCGGAATGCACAACCATGAGATGGTTTTGATGTTGTGGAAGATGATTATGTTCCTTATTTTGGGAGTTTTGTAAATGAATATGACTTATGCATTTTCTCTTATAATTCAAGTAATGTAACCTAGTAGTTAGTGGAACTTTATGTGTAAATTAAACCCTTTTGGTATGTAAGGACTTGTAGAAGTCACTCTAATTTAATTGTAAAATGGACTGTTATGTGATTGAATGGGTAGAACGATGTTAGTTTAAAAGACTTTAATTCATATTGTTTACTTTAAATTGTTCTCGATTGGTTGGAATTGTGGATGATTTATAGAACGGGTCGATATTGAAATGTAACATTATAAATTCGAAGTCAAGAATTTGGTTTCCAACGGATCAAATTCTTGCTTATGAAATTTAAGGTGTGACATTTTGGTATCAGAGCAGTTCAATCCAATTGGACTGTGAGATTAGGATTTTCTGTGGTTTGTTAATAATTTTATATGTATTGTTTTGTGAGTTGAGAGACTGATCACCTCGATATTTGCTTTATGATATGTAGAGAATTATGGCAGGCAACAGAAAGGGTAGGTCAAGGGTAGATCATTCTTCTCCACCTCCTTCACCTTCACCTGAACCGGTCCCAGATCCGATGGTGGCAGCTCTTCAGGCACTCACCCAAATGATGGGAAATCAGGCAGCTACCAACACAGCCATCTTGCAAGAGTTAGCTCGGCAACGACCGGAACAACCACCACCCACCTTGGATGTATTCTCGGTTGGATTGTCTGAATTCAGGAAACATAACCCTCCACAGTTCAATGGGGTGTATGATCCTGATGTGGCGGCTAGGTGGCTTAAAGATTTGAATAGAATTTTTGAAGTTATGAAGTGTGCTGATGAAGTTAAGGTGAATTTGGCAGTATATATGATGAGAGGAGAAGCTGAGGATTGGTGGAGGACGGCTAGGCTACAAACGGCGGAGGCGGAGACTCCTTTAACTTGGGAGGCCTTTCAAAGCCTGTTCTTGGAAAAGTATTTCCCGGCAACTATAAAAAGACAAAAAGAAGCGGAGTTTCTACAGCTTACACAAGGGGAGATGTCAGTGGGACAATATGTGTCAAGGTTTGAAGAATTATCGAAGTTCTCCCGCTACCTTCAGGCAGTCAACGATGAAGAATGGAGATGTACTCAGTTTGAGGGGGGATTAAGGCCAGAAATCATTGATCGAGTGGCGGCGTTGGAAATTAGAAATTTTTCCACACTAGTAAGCAAGTGTTACATAATAGAGAAGAATTACAAAGGAGTGATGGAACCTTCTATACCACAAGATATTAAGGGGAAAAGGAAGATAGAAACTAGTAATCAGAACGAGAATTTCAAACCAAAATGGCAAGGTAGACAACCTGTGACGGTTCAACCATCTCAACCTAGGGATAGTCGGGTATGTGTTAAGTGTGGGAAGGAACATTCGGGAGCCTGCTTATTAGGGAAGAATGTCTGCTTCCTTTGCAAACAAACCGGTCACTTCAAGAAGGATTGCCCAAGATTCAAGGAACTTCAAAAGCCTCAATCAACTGGAAGGGTTTTTACCCTCAGTGGTCAAGCGGAGAATTCTTCTGATAATCTGTTAAGAGGTAATTGCACCCTAGGGGAGGAGACTTTAATTGTATTGTATGATTCAGGAGCATCCCATTCTTTTGTGTCCTTTGATTGTGTAAATAGACTGAAATTGTCCACCACTTCTTTACCTTATATTCTCAATGTTGTTACTCCTGCTAAAGAATCCATATTCACTTCTCTTGTATGTATGAATTGTTCATTAATCATTCAAGAAAGAGTTTTTAGTGTGGACTTAATATGTTTGCCTTTGATTGGTATTGATATTATTCTGGGAATGAACTGGTTATCTTCCAATCAGGTGTTGTTAGATTGTTTTAGTAAAAAGGTTGTGTTTCCTGATTGTCTTGTTTTTCATAAAGAAAAGTTGGCTATTCTGTTGTCTAGTGTTTCCCAATTTTCCCACAGTATCAATGACGGGAGTGAGTGTTTTCTTTTGTTGCTTTCCTTCACTTTAGAAGCAAAATCTGATTTGAATAATGTAGCTACGGTTCGGGAGTTTCAGGACGTTTTTCCTAATGAGATCCTAACCTTACCACCTGAGAGAGAGGTAGAGTTTACCATAGACTTGTTGCCAGGTTCAGGACCCATTTCTAAGGCACCCTATAGAATGTCCCCCTTAGAGCTTAGTGAACTTAAGAAACAATTAGAAGAGTTGTTAGAAAAAGGGTTCATTAGGCCTAGTGTCTCTCCTTGGGGGGCTCCAGTGTTGTTGGTAAACAAAAAGGATGGGAGTATGAGATTATGTGTAGATTTTAGACAGTTGAACAAGATTACAATTAAGAACAAATACCCATTGCCTAGAATAGATGATCTTTTGGATCAACTTAGAAGTGCTTCTGTATTTTCCAAAATCGATTTGAGATCAGGATATCATCAAATTAGGATAAGGAAGGAAGATATTCATAAAACCGCTTTTCGAACTAGATATGGACACTACGAGTACTTAGTAATGCCATTCGGTGTTACTAATGCTCCAGCAGTGTTTATGGATTACATGAATCGAATCTTCCGACCTTTCCTAGATAAATTTGTGGTTGTGTTCATTGATGATATCTTAATCTACTCTTCTAGTTTGGAAGATCATGAAAAACACTTGAGGTTGGTGTTAGAAGTTTTAAGGGAAAGGAAATTGTTTGCCAATCCTAACAAATGTGAGTTTTGGCTAAACAAAGTCCATTTCTTAGGCCATGTCATTTCTGGAGAGGGAGTGTCAGTTGACCCTAGTAAGGTAGAGTCAGTTCTTGAGTGGGAAAGACCTAGGACTGTTACGGAGATTAGGAGTTTTCTAGGGTTAGCCGGTTATTATAGGAGATTCATTAAGGGCTTCTCTCGCTTAGCTTTACCTCTCACCAAGTTAACTAGGAAGGACCAAGCCTTTGTGTGGGATAGTGATTGTGAGCATAGTTTCCAGGAACTAAAACATAGATTGACCAGTGCCCCGGTGTTAGCCTTACCTGATGTGTCTAGAACCTTTGAGGTGTTTTGTGATGCCTCTGGGAAGGGACTGGGAGGTGTCTTAATGCAGGATAGGAGAGTGGTAGCTTACGCATCTAGGCAGTTGAGGCCTCATGAGGAAAATTATCCTACCCATGACTTAGAATTAGCTGCTGTGGTTTTTGCCCTAAAAATTTGGAGGCATTACCTGTTTGGTGTAAGGTTTGAGGTCTTTAGTGATCATAAGAGTTTGAAATACCTCTTTGATCAAAAGGAACTCAACATGAGGCAAAGAAGATGGATGGAGTTTTTGAAAGATTTTGACTTTGAGTTGAAATATCACCCAGGTAAAGCCAATGTAGTGGCTGATGCCCTTAGCAGGAAATCCCTGCATGTGTCATCATTGATGATACAAGAGATGAGTCTCCTAGAGAAGTTTAGAGATTTGGGCTTAAGTGTGGAGTTTGGGGGTAGGTAGCATTCGGATGTACAGATTAGAAGTTTCCAGTGAGTTTCAAACTCTGATTAAGGAGGCTCAGGATTTGGATCCTGAACTTCAGGGTAAGATGGGGCAAGTAGGATTTTCCAAATCAGGTGAGGGATTAATTCTTTTTCAGGGAAGAATTTGTATTCCTAAGGGGAGTAGAGTTAAACAGCAGGTATTAGAGGAAGTTCATAAGGGTAAGATGTCTATACATCCTGGTTCCACCAAGATGTATCAGGATTTGAGAAAAAGTTCTTGGTGGGTAGGCATGAAGAGAGAAATAGCTGAGTTTGTGTCTAAGTGCCTAACTTGTCAACAAGTGAAGGTGGAACATCAGAAACCATCTGGAGTTCTATTACCCTTAGAGATCCCTGAGTGGAAGTGGGAAAGCATAGCTATGGACTTTGTGGTGGGTTTACCTCGAGTCCAAGCAGGGTTTGATACCATTTGGGTTATAGTAGACCGTTTAACTAAGTCAGCCCATTTCCTTCCAGTTAGGAACACTTTCTCCTTGAACAAGTTAGCTGAATTGTATGTTAGAGAGATTGTCAGGTTACATGGTATTCCTTCTAGCATAATCTCTGATAGGGATCCCAGGTTCACTTCAAGGTTCTGGAATGCACTACACCAGTCATTCGGGACTAAACTTAAGTTTAGCACCGCTTACCATCCTCAGACTGATGGTCAGTCTGAGAGAACCATCCAAACCTTAGAAGACATGTTAAGGGCTTGTTCACTAGAAGAGTCGGGCAGTTGGGATAAGAACCTACCACTTGTAGAGTTTGCCTACAATAACAGTTATCACAGTAGTATAGGCATGGCTCCATATGAAGCTTTGTATGGTAGGAAGTGTAGGTCCCCTGTTTGTTGGTATGAGGTAGGAGAGGAAGCTCTACTGGGTCCAGATTTGGTCCAAGAAACTTCTGATAAGATTAGGATGATTAGGGAAAAACTTGTAACCGCCCAGAGCCGTCAGAAAAGCTATGCTGATAAAAGAAGAAAAGAACTACAGTTTGAGGAAGGGGAACATGTGTTTTTAAGAATAACTCCTGTCATTGGCTTAGGGAAATCGGTGAAATCTAAAAAGTTGAGTCCCAGATACATTGGTCCCTTTCAAATCCTGCAAAGAATTGGTCCTCTTGCATACAAATTGGCTCTACCACCCCATCTCTCCAAAATACATAATGTGTTTCATGTGTCTAAACTGAGAAAATATGTATTTGATCCTTCTCATGTCTTGTCTTCTGAACCAATACAATTGAAGGACAACCTCACCCTACCTGCTAAACCAATTCAGATTATTGACAGAAGTGCCAATACTCTGAGGAATAGAAACATTCCTTTGGTTAAGGTAGTTTGGGAGGGTTTATCCATAGATGAAGCTACTTGGGAGAAAGAAGATGTGGTCAAGCATCACTTCCCTAATCTCTTTGAACTATGGTAAGATTTAATACTTGTATTAGTGAAATTTTGAGGGCAAAATTTCTTTAAGGGGGGTAGAATGTAACATCCCAATCTTTTGATAGGTTAATTGTGTAGTAGAACCTTAGGGACTAAGAGAAAGGAAGTAGGAATAGGTAAAAGTTGAGTATAGTGGATTACTAGGACTTAACCTTCAAGTTTGGTCACTGGTAATCGATTACCAAGAGCTGGTAATCGATTACCAGAGAGTTGGATCATGGTAATCGATTACAGGAGCTTAGTAATCGATTACCAGAAGGTCTGGCCCCTGGTAATCGATTACATAACCCTTGTAATTGATTACCAGCAACCTGGGTTCTTAGTAATCGATTACCAAAGGTGGTAATCGATTACCAGGTTCCCAGAAGGGGTTCTTAGGCTATTTTTGCCTTCAGTAATCGATTACCAGGGTTTGGTAATCGATTACTGAGCGAATATATATATACCCAGGACGCGAAATTCATCAGAATTTTGGAGAGAAACTCAATTTTAGAGAGAGGGAGAGAGGGTCTAGAGAGAGAAAGTGTCGGATCGACGTAGAAACACCAGAACGAAGCTAGGAATCACAATCCTTCCCTCTAAACTACTTGGATTGCTACTTTGTGGTGAGTAATTCTCACTTAATTGTTAGAATTAGGAATTGGTCTCCAACCCATGAACCCCCTGCTTCCTCTTCCAATTCTCTGATTTTACTTGATAATATTGTTTGTTTGCGATTGTATATGATTGTTTGAACAATGGGAGTGATTTTAATCGGTTAGAAACGGATCGATTCTTGATGATCGTTAGTTTCGAAACTTTCGAAACTCTCGAAAGTTTCGAAACTCTCGAAACGTCGAAACGCTCCGTTCTTTTCGATTAAACTTGTTCCGGAATGATAAACTAAGGATTGGAAATCACTTTGGATGTCGGAATTGATGAGTATACATTGGGGTTGTCGTTCGACATCGAATCTCCTTGGTTTCGAAGGATTCGAAGTGTCGAAATTGTCGAAACCAACGAGATTACGATATTTATCAATTCCGAGTGTCTAAATTGGTTGTTCGATTTAAGTTTAAAGATTTATGGACTTCGGTCAATATGGGGCTTCGGCCTATGTGAGGGTGGGATTCGTCCCCGGGGGAGATATCCCCCGTAGTTCGAGCTCGAGTCTAACTCTGTAATGTGATGTGTACATGGCCTAGTGGCAAAGCATACAAGAGCATCCCTATGCATTTGTTAAGTTATGAATTATGAATGAAATGCCTTAATTGTCATAAATGAATGTTTTGCATACATGCATAGAGTTTTATTCACTGAGATTTTTATCTCACCACGCGTTATGTGGATTATAGATGTCCAGGTGCCTCCTCCTCCTCGGAATGCACAACCATGAGATGGTTTTGATGTTGTGGAAGATGATTATGTTCCTTATTTTGGGAGTTTTGTAAATGAATATGACTTATGCATTTTATCTTATAATTCAAGTAATGTAACCTAGTAGTTAGTGGAACTTTATGTGCAAATTAAACCCTTTTGGTATGTAAGGACTTGTAGAAGTCACTCTAATTTAATTGTAAAATGGACTGTTATGTGATTGAATGGGTAGAACGATGTTAGTTTAAAAGACTTTAATTCATATTGTTTACTTTAAATTGTTCTCGATTGGTTGGAATTGTGGATGATTTATAGAACGGGTCGATATTGAAATGTAACATTATAAATTCGAAGTCAAGAATTTGGTTTCCAACGGATCAAATTCTTGCTTATGAAATTTAAGGTGTGACATTTTTACTGCACTTATCATGGGTAAAATAGTAGTTTATGCCCAAAAAATAATCCATTTTTATTAATAATTGTAATAATTGTGTTTATTTAATTTGAATTTGAATTTGATGCTATTTTAATAGAAAATCTGTTGATTTTGCAGATTTATGAGAGAGATTTAAATGAGAAAAGAAGATAGCATTATTTGAGGACAAGATCTGCAGATTTGAAGTTTAAATGAGAGCAAATAAAGATAAGATCAGCAACCATTTAAATAAGGATTCTAAGGATAACTTCCCCAATTTAAATTCAAAGTCACGATAAACACAGAATCAAGCCAAAAAGAGGGAAACAAGGAAAGCCAAGCAAACAAGGATAAGATCAGGAAGAAATCAAGCTGTTAAAAGAGGAAACAGAGAAGTCTGGAACGTGTTCCACGCTCCACCTGCGCTAAGCGCAGGATGGAGCGCATCATTTTGTAATCCACGCTTCACTTGCGCTGAGCGCAAGTAAAGCGCAGCTACACGAATTAGTTTTCAGGTTCAATTTCAAAACAGATTCCTTCCAGATTTCAGATAGCCTTCCTTCATCTATAAATAGGACCTTTTGCAAAGATCAAAGTAGCTTTGGAGGGAGTTAGAAGAGATAGGGTTTAGGGCTCAGAGCTCTAGAGGAGACCCCGAAGGGCTGCCGAGATAGCAACGCTAGGATTGAAGAAAAGTGTGACAGTTTCTTCATTGGTCTGTAATGGCTACCATGCGTAGCTAAACTCTCCAATAAGGTTGAATGTAGTTGATTCAATACCCAATTGTATGTGAATTCTTATTATTGTTTATGAATCCCTATTCTATGATATCGGTACTTTTATACTTTGCTTAATCCGTAGCTTCCATCTGTGTGCTGGAGTTATAGGTTGCTTTTGTAAAATACATTGGAAAATGGTTTTGTGAATTCAACAGCGAGTTTGGGGGAACCGATACTTAGGAAACTTATGTTGAGTCTCAAAAATAATTTATGTAATTAAAAATATCTTGAGTCTCATTCTCTTAAGAGTTTTAATGAACAACAAATATAAAATACAGAAATACTTATATGGCAATATTCTTTTACAATATTCTGTTATGTTTCAGATTCATGAATATTGAGATACATCATCTGAAGCCTCAGATCGTCTGAAGACACAACATTGTCTGAAGGATGTTTATCTTCTGAAAGCTTGAAGTTCATTTGAAGCACTCCTTGCATCTGAAAGCTGAAGGTTTCAGGATATATGTTTGACCTTTGAAGACGTTGCTAAGTGTGAAGAACATCCATCCCAATGGTCTTACCTATTTCAGCATAAGAGTCAGAACTACTTTCTTTCCTCGTTCAAATGTTTAGCATTTTTAAGGAAAGTCTGCAACGCTGCTGTTCCTATCAAAAAGCTTTGTGTGCGCAGACTTGCTGCACCTAGGTTGCCCAGAACGCTTTGGACAGAGCATGTTTCAAACGTCTCCTGGAGCATTTAATGCTATTTAACAAAGGGCATTAATTCTTGAATGCTATATATATATGCCTCACGCAAATTTGAAGGAGATATAGAAGCTATAAAAAAGAAAGAACACGCTGCAAAATTTTACTCTGATATTCCTTGTACACTTATTCTATTTCATATTCTGAGTGAATCTAGGTTTCTTGTACATTAGTGTTCAAAGCTATCATCTGAAGATAGTGAACCAAATTTTACCTGTTTGACCTTAAAACAATTTAGGTTTATAAGCCTAGAGAGGCTTTCTATTGAAAGTTTACTTGTGTTACACTTGGTTAAGTGTCTGAGAACCTGAAGAGGCTTGGTGAAAGAAACAATACTTGAAGTAGAGCCTGAAGAGGCTTGGAAGAAAAGAATACTTGAAATCTTGCAAGATTAGTGGAAATCCAGGTGCTGGTTTTTGCCTTGGGACTGGACGTAGCTCACAGTGGTTGTGAGTGAACCAGGATAATTTCTTGGCTAAGTTTTCTCTATCCCTTAAGCTATTTCAATTCAGTTTTTAATCTAACAAAGGGGATTGAAAAGTATTTAATTGAAAACTACAACTCTGAATCAAACTTGCTTTCAAACAATTTCTTTAATCTGAACAAATTTCAGAAAGTAATTAAAACTTCAGACTGACAACTATCATCTGAAGATTTTCAGAAGCTGATTTTGAATTTACTTTTGAATCAGAAAAAGTTTCCATTGAAACATTATTCAACCCCCTTCTAGTGTTTCCTTGTATTTCCAACAGTTGGTACCAGAGCTTATCCTCGAGGTTAGCACCTAATCAGTGTAGAGGACAGAGATCCAATGGAAACTTCTACCAGCAACAGATAGTACATCACTGAAGGAGCCTCCATCACGAGACCCCCAGCATTTAATGGAGTGGATAACCATTATTGGAGGGATTGTATGAAGTTGTTTATTGAATGCAACAACATTGATGTCTGGGATGTGGTTACTGATGGAGACTATGTTCCCATGCATGCTGGATTGCCCATCCCAAAAGCTGAATGGACCTTGGAGCATATGGATCGAGTTCAACTAAATGCCAAGGCCAAACTCTATTTGATATGTTCTTTGAACAAGTCAGAATATGAGAAGGTTCATGGTTGTTCATCTGCCAAGGAGATCTGGGATACGCTTGCAGCAGCCCATGAAGGGACTGAGACTGTGAAGCAATCTAAGATCAGTATGTTGTACATCAATATGAGATGTTCAAGATGGAAGAGTCTGAAACCATAGACCAAATGTTTGGAAGGTTTCAGACGATAACAAATGGACTCAGGTCATTGGGAAGAACCTTTGAATCTGGAGATAACAATCGAAAGATTCTAAGAAGCTTACCAAATTCCTGGAGACCCAAGGTCAATGCCATTCAAGAAGCCAAAGATTTAAACTCTCTTAGAATGGAGGAACTACTGGGTTCTCTCAAAGTCCATGAGTTAGAACTTGGGGAGGATGACACCAAGAAGAAATCACTGGCATTGAACTCCAAGGCCAGACAGCTTAGGCATGGTAACGTGAAATCCATGCAAGCAGAGGACACTTCAGATGGTGATACTAAATCTGAAGTCTGTTGAGAAGATGAAGATCTTGCTCTTCTCAGCAAGAAGATTAAGAAAATGCTGCAAAGAAAAGGGAGATTCAAAAGATCTCAACCTTCCAATTCCAAACAAGGTAATTCAGGTAAAGACTCTTTTAACACTGACAAAATTACCTGTTTTGAATGCAAGCAGCCAGGTCACATGAAGGCTGATTGCCCCAAGCTAAGGAAGCCAACCTTTCAGAAGAAGAAGTTCTTCAAGAAAAAGAAAGGACTGATGACAACATGGGAAGATCTAGGTGATTCCACTTCAGAGGAAGAGGATGACACTTCAGAAGAAGCTAACCTTTGTCTGATGGCAAGCCTACCATCTTTAGACAGTTCAGATTCCGAGGTAATTCCTCAAACTTTACAAGATCAGTATGATGACCTTGTTGAAAGCAGCAAAGAGTTATTCAATGAGATCAAGGAACTTTCAAGAGCTTTTACAGAAGCTGCTTTAGAAAATGAAAATTTACAAAAAGAAAACCTTGTTCTCAAATAAAGACTGCTTCAGCAAGATCCTAGTAATTCTGATAATCTTGTAAAAGAGAATAAAAAGCTCAAAAACAAGATTAAAGAATTAACTCTGGATATAGCCAGACTTTTCAAAGGAACTGATAATCTGAACAGATTATTGGGCTCTCAGAGGCATTCCTTAGACAAAAGTGGCTTAGGTTATTCAAACACATCTTCTTTTGAATCCTTAAATTTTAAAGTACCTGATAAAGGACCCAAGAAAGGTAATGGGTGTTCCAACTGTGGCAAACCTGGACATGTGGAGTCTCAGTGTAGACACAGAAGGAAAATAAGACCCAAAACTAACAAAAGAGGACCCAAGAAGGTATGGGTACCTAAGAGTTTAATTGTTCCTGTTGCAGATGTGTTTAACAGGACAAAAGAAACACCACAAATGGTACCTGGAGAGTGGGTGCTCGCGACACATGATGGGAGAAAGGTGTTGTTCCAAAGCCTTAGACCCAAGGGAAGTGGAGTGGTCACCTTTGGTGGAAATCAGCAAGGGAAGATCACTGGTATTGGGACAGTAGGTATGACTCCTCTTTCCCTGATAAAGAATGTACTTCTAGTGGAAGGATTGCAACACAACCTTCTAAGCATAAGTCAATTATGTGACAGTGGATATGTTGTATCTTTCACTAAAGAAGGCTGTATAGTCATAGATGCTTCAGATCATATCCTCTTTTCTGCTAAGAGCCACAATAATGTGTACAAAATTGATCTAGAGGAACTTGCTAGTCAAAATGTGAAGTGTTTTGTTTCAATTGAAGATGAAAAACAGATTTGGCATCAGAAACTTGGGCATGTCAGCTTGAGATTGATCTCAAAGCTAACCAAACACAATTTGGTTAAAGGTTTACCCAAACTTTCATTCAAATCTGAAATTTTATGTGAAAATTGTTTGAAAGGGAAACAAACTAGAAACTCTTTTAAGATTAAAAATGTTGTTTCAACTAGCAGACCCTTAGAACTACTTCACATGGATTTGTTTGGTCCCACTAGAACAGAGAGTCTTAGCAAAAAGAAATATGGATTGGTCATTGTTGATGACTATACAAGATTCACATGGGGTTATATTCCTAAGAAGCAAAAAGGAAACATTTGAGAATTTCACAAAATTCTGTAAGAAGGTGCAGAATGAGAAAAGAATCTGCATATCTGCAATCAGAAGTGATCATGGTGGAGAGTTTGAAAACTCAAGCTTCAGACTGTTCGGTGATGAGAATGGGATCTCACACAATTTCTTTGTGGCTAGAACACCTCAGCAAAATGGGGTTGTTGAGAGAAAGAACAAAAGCTTGCAGGAAATGGGCAGAACCATGCTTATTTCAAAGAATCTACCAAGATCCTTTTGTGCAGAAGTTGTTTATACAACTTGTTACATTCAGAACAGAATCTTGGTAAGACCAATTCTCAAAAGAACTCCATATGAATTGTGGAAAGGAAGAAAACCCAACATTGTAGGAACACAGGGAAACACTAGAAGGGGGGGTTGAATAGTGTTTCTAAATATTTTAAGAAGCTTTTTGAAAACAGATTTAGAAAACAGACTTTCAGACAGGTTGCTAGTGGGCTGTCTGAAGTTTTTAGATAGCTGTCTGAAGTTGGTTTCAGACTGCTTTAAAATGGTTCTAAAAGAAGTTTCTTCTTTTAAAATAGATTAAATATTCAGTCCCCTTAATTAGTTTAAAACTGAAATGACAAAGATAAGGGAAGAAGAAACTTAGCCACAGAATTTATCCTGGTTCACTCACTACCACTTGTGAGCTACGTCCAGTCCCAATGCCAACTAGCACTTGGATTTTCTCTTAATCTTGCAAGATTACAAGTATTCTTTCTAACAAGCCTCTTCAGGCTCTACAACCAAGTATTCTTTTTCAGACAAGCCTCTCCAGGCTCAACAACACAAGTATTCTTTTTCAGACAAGCCTCTCCAGGCTCAACAACACAAGTATTCTTTTTCAGACAAGCCTCTTCAGGCTCAAAAGCAAATACAAATGAGAGAAATGCTTAAGCTCACAAACTATATCAGTTTTGAGACTTAAACAACTACAGATTGTACAGAAATTACTGAGGTATGCTCAGAATAAAAATTTGTGTGTACAAAGATGATAAATTCTAACAGAGTGTTGCAGCGAAAAACTTGCAGAATTTCTGTTCTTTTTCTATGCTTCTCTATCTACTCAGGTCTTCAAATGAGGGGGTATTTATAACCGAATGATTGAATCATTGAAGACTCTCAGGTTTGTGAAATCCATGCTAGCCGTTGTGAGACAGCTGCTGCAGTACAGAATATTCTCTGACATATTCTGATATTCCCTGAAAATTTCTGACATTTTTACAAGGTTTGCTCCTGCCAAAAAGGTGCTCTTTGTTGCTGCTGCAATTGCTGCGTAGCAGAGGACACGTTGTGACAGAGCGTGTGCTTGAATTGCATTGCACAGGTGCCAGCTGTTTGTAACAGAGAACATGCGTGAAAAACGTGCAGAGGTACATGGATTGTCACAGCTTCAGACAAGAGATGCCATGTCATCAAAAGTTTTCAGACGGCTTTGATGCTTCAGACGGGTTGATCATCTTCAGACAGCATCAGCTTCTTTAGACGGATACAACACTTAGTCTTATAAAGAAGGCTTCTTGCTGAAAATCATAGATAAACAATTAGACAATTGTATCTTAAGAGAGACAACTCAAGTTGAATTTGTTGATCATTAAAACTTAGAGAAATTTCAGTCTTTAAAACATCATAAACTTCTTTATGATATTTTTGAGACTCAACATTCTCCCCCTTTTTAATGATGACAAATTTAACTTAAATCTGCAAAATTGAGAGATTAAGATTTAGCTCCCCCTGGGACAAATATATTCTTTTAGATGCTTTTATATAGAATTTTCTCAGAAGTTCAGACAACTTTGGACTGTTTCATGTACTCCCCCCTGAATCCTGTAATTACTCCAGATTTTGTTAGATTTAATACTCCCCCTTTTGTCATCAATCAAAAGGGAATCACAGAGCAATAACAGTAACGGAGCAATAAAACAAACATGATTGTGAAGTACAGATAAAGTAAAAACAAGTATCAGAACAAAGATCACATGAGATGGATTGAAGACACTGATTGTATTAAAATAATGTAAGGATTGATCAAACAATCAGCACTTGAAAAAGAAATATGAACATAAGACAATGGCAATAAATTAGTCCTTCTTCTTCAGCAGGGCTTCAGACAGAAAGGAGATCAGTTCTTCCTTGGCCTTGTCTATGGCAGCTTCAATAGAAGATTTCAACTCTTGTTGACCACTTCTTATCAGCTGCTGTTCATGAAGAATTTCTTGCTGATTCTGAATAACCTTTTGAGCTTTCTTTTCTGAGACTGCACATCTTCTTTCAGATTCTTCACATCTCTTCTCAAGTGCCTTGACCTTGGATTTCAGCTTCTGGTTTTCTTCAAACAGGTGATTCAAGCCTCCTCCTTCTGATATGATGAACTCAGGAAGACCTTCCCATTCTGAAGCAGTCATGGCTTCAGACAGGGGTGCTGAAACAGAATAGACCTTAGGACCCTTCAATTTTTCATCTTGTCCTTCTTTGAGGGGATACCTAGGAACAATCCTATCAGGTTTTACCAAGATTATGGTTGAAGGCCTGATTGAACTGGTTCTAGGAGGCCTGTAGCCCATCATTCCAACTCCTCTTGCCAAGTCTCTTTGGAACAACTCAGCTTCAGTGTTCAGCATCCTTACCATGAGCCATTCTTCATTGTTCAGCTTCCATGAGTCTTCAGAGAATGGATTGATAAGATCCCATGTATGATTAGGAGGGACAACACCCTTCCTTATCTTCTCCAAATCATCAGCATTGTTGGAGTACAAAGCCCTTTCATCAGACACAGTCTTCTTAGTGAGACCATGATGAAGTGAGACAGCAGGGGCTGTTCTAAAGTGATGCAGCTCTTCAGACAGATGCTGGAATTTTGCCAAAGGGCAAGAACCAAAGGAGGTTCTTGTCAGTCTCTTGCATAAGGCTGCTATCTCAGCTGAAAGGTTGAATTGATGAACAGATGAAGGTGGTGAGGGAGGTAAAGGTGTAAGAGGTGGAGATGATGATGGTGAGGAAGGTGATGAAGGTGAAGATAATGAGCTATCAGATAGCTGTATGTACAGAGGTGAGGGGGGTTTGGATGGTGAAGATGTGGGTTCAGAACTTTGGTTTTCTTGAGGTGCAGGGAGTTCAGACAACAGGTTGTCTGATGGTATGATAGGTGTAGGTGATGAGGGTTCAGATGGTATGAAAGGTTCAGAGGGTAATGTAATTAGCTGTAAGGTTGGTAAAGATTGGAAAGTAGGTGGAGAAGGTTGTTTTTCTGGTGAGGTGGGTTTAGATAAGGGTTTAGGTTGCTTGTCTGGTGATGAAGGGGGTGAGGGAGTTACATTATCAAATCTCACCTTGATCCTTTTGTAAGGTTTGGGAGCAGCAACATCTTGAGCTTTAGCAGCTCTTTCTTTTTCTTCCTTATCCTTGGCTTCCTTATCCTTCCTTTCTCTTTCTTCAGTGGAAAGAGCCCTTCTTCTCTTGAAGTATTGATTAGCCTTTACAAACTTTTGATACCTTCCAGCAATGTCTGCTTCTTCTAGGTGAGAAGCAGTACTTCTGGTAACCCTAACTTCAGACACTGTCTGAAGTAGTTTACCCTTCTTCCTTTTCCTTTGAGGTGCACTTGACCTCTTTCTTTTCTTTGAAGCTTCAGCAATGGCTGCTTGCTTGTCATCCTCAGCATAAGCAAGTTGTGAGGCTATTGCAAGAGCTCTGTCAGTTCTCTCTTGCTCTTCCTTCAGTTCTAACTCCTCTTGTTCAATAGCAGTAGCCAAAGCAGCAACCTGAATCAGTTCAGGGTCAGAGGAGCATGCAGCTAGAGGTTGAGCAGTACCTGCATCGATATCCACAGCTTCTTCAGCCTGTCCTTCCATTATAGAAGTAGGCTTTGAAGATTGTGCAGGTTCAGACACCTGACCCACAATTTCAGACAACCTTTGAGAAGGTTTCTGAACAGGTTCAGATGCTTGAATCTGAACAAATGTAGAAGCTATCTTAGTTGAGCTTCTCACAGGTAGCTTCTTCAGCTTAGGTTGAGGAGATGCCCTTGAGGGCTTGAACTCATGTCTTCTGATATCTCCTTTTAGTTCACTTTCCAGAATCTGCACAGTAGAACTTCTCCTCTGAGCTTTCTCCATCAGCAAACTTTCTTTCATGGTTGGAGAGGGAGGCCTTGGAGTCAGCTTAATCTTCATGCTCTTCAGATTTGATTCACCAAACTTAGGGATTGAGTGGTGATCAAAGAGTTGGTGAACTGGAACTTTAAAATGCAACAACACCTTGGTGATGATGGTGTTGTGAGGAAAACTTCCAGCAGAGTCTCTCAGCCTCTTCTGAAGGTGGTACGTGATGATATTTGGAAGATTTATCTTCTGCTTCTTCAGAAGGTGAATGAGGCAGAATCTCTCCAGTTCAGACACATGGTTTTCTGCTGCCACTTTTAGGGATTACAGAGTTCCTTAAGATAGCATGCAGAACCCTAGCCTTGTCTGACATATTCTTAGCATCCAGACTAGCAGGAGAGGGAGTTCCATACAAAAACTCAGTAAAATGCTTCTGACCTCCATTTCTTGATTCCCAGCCAGGAGAGAAGACAGCACCTTCAGTCTTGACACCACAGACAATGGCCAAGATGTCTTCATCAATAAAGATGGACGTACCAAGCACAGTAGCCCTGATGGTGGTGTAGATGCCTTGAGGGTTAGAGATTCCTCTGGCTGTGGCCCAGAAATCAAGTATACTCTGCTCATGCCAATGTGAACGATTTTTGTTGAAGTATTCAAGCCACCCAGCTGCTTGAAATTCTGCATGAAGATCCATTCCTAGTGCTTCAAGCTCTTCCAGAAAGACACCCTTGGTCTTCACAATATTATAAGCTCCAGACTTTTTGGTGCCATTGTTGAAGGTTGGAAGGAACTTGAGAGAGAAAAATGCTTTCTTGAAGATGAAGAATATCAAAGGTTCTGAGAGGGTAGAGAGCTGTAACGTACCAAGGTCTCACTGCCTTACAGTACTTATAGACCTCTGAGGCAATGATGGCAAAAACTGGCTGCGCAGACATAAGGGTAACGTGCAAAGTGGATTTAAACCGCCCCTTTATTGCCACGTCATTTGTTCATTTCAGACAAGTGAAAGATTTCAGACATCCAGTTAATTTCAGACGACCAAAACTTCAGACAGGTCACATGTTTCAGACAGGCTGAAGTTTTAGACACATCATTTTTCATACACACTCACAATGCATGAATGTTCAATTTATCTCTGATGAACTTAAATCTATCTTCAGTTAGAGGTTTTGTGAATATATCAGCCCATTGATGCTCTGTATCAATAAACTGAATATCAAAAACACCTTTCTGAACATAGTCTCTAATGAAATGATGTTTGATTTCTATATGTTTAGCCCTAGAATGTTGAATGGGATTTTTAGATAAATTAATGGCACTGGTATTATCACATAACACAGGTATAACAGATATTGCAATATAAAAATCTTCAAGTTGATACTTCACCCATAACAGTTGTGAGCAACAACTAGCTGCTGAGATGTATTCTGCTTCAGCTATTGATAATGCAATTGTGCTTTGCCTTTTGCTTGACCAACTGATCATATTTTCTCCAAAGAAGTGACATCCACCACTGGTGCTTTTTCTTTCAACTCTGTCTCCAGCAAAATCAGCATCACAGTATCCTACTAACCTGCAATCCTTACTTTTCTTATAGCACAGACCAAGATTAGTAGTACCTTTAAGATATCTGAAAATTCTTTTAACAGCTTTGTAGTGAGTGATTCTTGGATCAGATTGAAATCTAGCACACAGGCACACACTGAACATGATGTCAGGCCTGCTTGCTGTTAGATACAATAATGAACCAATCATTCCTCTATACAAAGTTTGATTCACTGGTTCTTCATTCTCATCTTTATTTAGAGATGCAGAAGGGTGCATTGGAGTTGACATGGGTTTGCAATCACTTAGGTTGAACTTTTAAGCATGTCCTTTGTATATTTCTCTTGATGGATCCATATACAATCAGAATCTTGCTTAATCTGAAGTCCAAGGAAAAACTTTAGTTCACCCATTAGGCTCATTTCAAATTCAGATTGCATTAACTCAGAAAACTCTTTGCACAATGAAGAATTAGTTGAACCAAAAATAATGTCATCAACATATATTTGGACAAGTATAAGATCCTTGTTAGACTGTTTTCTAAAAAGAGTTGTGTCAACTTTTCCTCTTTCAAAACCATTGGTTGCAAGAAAACTGCTCAGTCTTTCATACCAAGCTCTTGGAGCTTGTTTCAGACCATAGAGAGCTTTCTTAAGTTTAAAAACATGTTCAGGAAAAGTTACATCTTCAAAACCTGGGGGTTGTCTAACAAAAACCTCTTCTTCAATGAAACCATTGAGGAAGGCACTTTTGACATCCATTTGATATAGTTTGATGCCATTATTTACAGCATAAGATAAAAGAATTCTAATTGCTTCTAACCTGGCCACCGGGGCAAAGGTTTCAGTGAAGTCAATACCTTCTTGCTGGTTATAACCTTGAGCTACTAGCCTTGCCTTATTTCTGATAACTTTGCCTTCTTCAGACAGCTTGTTTCTGAACACCCATTTGGTTCCAATAATTGTTTTCCCATGGGGTTTAGGAACAAGGGTCCATACATCACTCCTAGCAAATTGATTTAGCTCCTCTTGCATGACTAGGATCCACCCTTCATCATGCAGAGCTTCATCAATGCACTTTGGCTCAATTTCAGACAGGAGAGCAAGAGAATTCAAATGTTTGAATTTTGATCTTGTCTTAACTCCTTCTGAAGTGCTGCCAATGATTTGCTCTTTAGGATGATGTGACATGTATCTCCAATCAGATTTATGAGGAGGTATCACATCTGTCTGAGACTCAACATTTGTCTGAAGAGGTTCAGAAACAGCAGGAACTTCAGACAGGTGCTCATTCTTCAAGTTGTTGTGATCATTCAGCTCCATTCCTGCAAAATCATCCTCTAGATCTGATAGTTCCCTATCAGTCTCTTTGTTATCATTGAATTTTACATGAATGGTTTCTTCAACAGTTAAAGTTCTAGAGTTATACACTCTATATGCTTTAGATGTTTCAGAATATCCAATGAAAAATCCATTATCAGACTTTGCATCAAATTTTCCAAGATCATCTTTGGTGTTCAGTATAAAACATTCACATCCAAAGGTGTGGAAATATGATATGTTGGGTTTTCTTCCTTTCCACAACTCATATGGAGTCTTTTTCAAAATTGGTCTTATCAATATTCTGTTTTGAAGGTAACAAGCTATGTTAACAGCTTCTGCCAAGAAGGTTCTAGGTAAGTTGCTTGAGTTGAGCATGGTCCTTGCCATCTCTTGCAAACTTCTGTTCTTTCTCTCAACAACCCCATTCTGTTGAGGTGTTCTTGCCACAGAGAAATTGTGTGAGATCCCATTCTCATCACAGAACAATTTGAAATTTGCATTCTCAAACTCCCCACCATGATCACTTCTTATGACAGAAATACAGAATCCATTTTCATTTTGTACCTTCTTACAAAATATTGTGAAATTCTTAAAAGTCTCATCCTTGTTTCTAAGGAATATCACCCATGTGAATCTAGAATAGTCATCAACAATGACCAAACCATATTTCTTTCCACTAAGACTTTCTGTTCTAATTGGACCAAACAAGTCAATGTGTAAAAGTTCTAGTGGTCTGCTAGTTGAAACAACATCTTTACTCTTGAAAGAGTGTCTTGTTTGTTTCCCTTTCAGACAACTATCACATAAAATGTCAGATTTGTATGAAAGCTTGGGCAATCCTTTAACAAGGTTGTGTTTTGCTAATCTTGAGATTAATCTCAAGCTGGCATGCCCAAGTCTTTGATGCCAAATCTGTTTTTCATCTTCAACAGAAATGAAGCATTTTACATTTTGACTTGCTAAATCCTCTAGATCAATTTTATACACATTGTTGTGTCTCTTAGCAGTAAAAAGTGTTTGATCAGAAGAGTCTTTGACTATGCATCCTTCCTTGGTAAAGGATACTACATAACCACTATCACATAATTGACTTATGCTCAGTTAATTATGTTGTAGTCCTTCCACAAGAAGAACATTTTTAATGAGGGATGAAGGAATTATACCTATAGTCCTTATGCCAGTGATCTTCCCTTGCTGATTTCCACCAAAGGTGACCACTCCTCCTTCCTTAGGTCTAAGGTTTTGGAACAAAGACCTTTCTCCTGTCATGTGTCGCGAGCACCCACTGTCCAGGTACCATTTGTGGGGTCTCCTTTGTCCTGTTAAACACATCTGCAACATGAATGATCAAGTTTTTAGGTACCCAAGTTCTTTTGGGTCCTGTTTTGTTAGCTTTGGGTCTTGCTTTTCTCTTGTGCTTGCACTGAATCACATTGTGTCCAGGCTTACCACAGTGAGAACACCCAGTGACCTTCTTTTTGCTTTTAGAAAGATTTAAGACAGTAGGAGGTTCAGACATGTTGTGATCAAAAAAGCCTAGTCCACTTTTGTCAGAGGAATGTCTTTGATTTCCAAGCATTATGTTTAAATTTTTTGTTCCTTTGACAAACTTGGCTAGATCATTTGTCAGTTCTACAATCTGTTTCTGAAGTTTTTTATTTTCTTCAGACGCAGCTTGTGAACTATGGTTTTCAGTCTCAAAGACCTTTTCCTTGAGCATAATATGTTCTATTTCCAGAGACTCATATTTGTTACACATTTCTGTGTGAGCCTTGGATAGACTCTTATACTCTAGGAATAGTTCCTTGGAACTTTCCACCAGATCATCATACATTTCTTGCAAGGTAAGAGGGAATACCTCAGCTTCAGAGCTGTCTGAAGATGGTAGGCTTGCCATGAGGCACAGATTTGCCTCTTCTGAGGTGTCTTCCTCCTCTTCTGAAGTTGATTCATCCAGGTCCTCCCATGTTTCCATGAGACCTTTCTTTTTCTTGAAAAACTTCTTCTTCTTGAAGTTGTTTTTCTTTAGCTTTGGACACTCAGCCTTCATGTGCCCTGGTTGCTTACACTCAAAACAAATAATTTTGTCAGTTTGTATGTCTTTACCTGACTTACCTCCTTTTGAGGTTGTGGGTTGATTCTTTCTGAATCTTCCTCTGTTCTGCAGCATTCTCTTGATCTTCCCGCTTAGAAGAGCAAGATCATCATCATCTTCTGAGCTATCTTCAGAGTCTTCATCTCCCTTTGAAGCTGCCTCAGCTTGCATAGCCTTGATGTTGCCATGCCTAGACTGTTTGGTCTTGGAGTTTAGGGCTAGAGATTTTCTCTTGTTGTCATCTTCTCCAAGCTCAAGCTCATGGATCTTAAGAGTTCCCAACAGTTCTTCCACTCTAAGAGAGTTCAAATCTCTTGCCTCTTGAATGGCAGTAACTTTGGGTCTCCAGGACTTAGGCAAACTCCTTAGGATTTTTCTGTTATTATCTCTAGAGTTGTATGTTCTGCCTAAGGACCTGAGTCCATTTGTTATGGTCTGAAACCTTCCAAACATTTGGTCAATGGTTTCAGATTCTTCCATCTTGAACATCTCATACTGATGTATGAGCATACTTATCTTGGATTGCTTGACAGTCTCAGTTCCTTCATGGGCTGCTGCAAGAGTATCCCAAATCTCCTTGGCAGAGGTGCATCCATGAACCTTCTCATATTCTGATTTGTTCAAGGAACATATCACATAGAGTTTGGCCTTAGCATTCATTTGGACTCTAGCCTTTTGCTCCAAAGTCCATTCAGTCTTAGGTATAGGCACATCATTTAGCATAGGCACATAGACTCCATCAGTGACCACATCCCAAACATCAATGTTTCTGCTTTCAATGAACAGCTTCATTCTATCTCTCCAGTAGTGATAATCTTCTCCATTGAAAGCTGGAGGTCTTGTGATAGAGGCTCCTTCTGTGATGTATTGCCTGTTACTGTTTGAAGCTTCCATGTGGATCTTTCAGTCCTCAGACACTTGTTAGGTGTATCAACCCTGAGTAAAGCTCTGGTACCAACTGTAGGAACACAGGGAAACACTAGAAGGGGGGTTGAATAGTGTTTCTAAATATTTTAAGAAGCTTTTCGAAAACAGATTTAGAAAACAGACTTTCAGACAGGTTGCTAGTGGGCTATCTGAAGTTTTTAGATAGCTGTCTGAAGTTGGTTTCAGACTGCTTTAAAATGGTTCTAAAAGAAGTTTCTTCTTTTTAAAATATTAGATTAAATATTCAGTCCCCTTAATTAGTTTAAAACTGAAATGACAAAGATAAGGGAAGAAGAAACTTAGCCACAGAATTTATCCTGGTTCACTCACTACCACTTGTGAGCTACGTCCAGTCCCAATGCCAACTAGCACTTGGATTTTCTCTTAATCTTGCAAGATTACAAGTATTCTTTTCTAACAAGCCTCTTCAGGCTCTACAACCAAGTATTCTTTTTCAGACAAGCCTCTTCAGGCTCAAAAGCAAATACAAATGAGAGAAATGCTTAAGCTCACAAACTATATCAGTTTTGAGACTTAAACAACTACAGATTGTACAGAAATTACTGAGGTATGCTCAGAATAAAAATTTGTGTGTACAAAGATGATAAATTCTAACAGAGTGTTGCAGCGAAAAACTTGCAGAGTTTCTGTTCTTTTTCTATGCTTCTCTATCTACTCAGGTCTTCAAATGAGGGGGTATTTATAACCGAATGATTGAATCATTGAAGACTCTCAGGTTTGTGAAATCCATGCTAGCCGTTGTGAGACAGCTGCTGCAGTACAGAATATTCTCTGACATATTCTGATATTCCCTGAAAATTTCTGACATTTTTACAAGGTTTGCTCCTGCCAAAAAGGTGCTCTTTGTTGCTGCTGCAATTGCTGCGTAGCAGAGGACACGTTGTGACAGAGCGCGTGCTTGAATTGCATTGCACAGGTGCCAGCTGTTTGTAACAGAGAACATGCGTGAAAAACGTGCAGAGGTACATGGATTGTCACAGCTTCAGACAAGAGATGCCATGTCATCAAAAGCTTTCAGACGGCTTTGATGCTTCAGACGGGTTGATCATCTTCAGACAGCATCAGCTTCTTTAGACGGATACAACACTTAGTCTTATAAAGAAGGCTTCTTGCTGAAAATCATAGATAAACAATTAGACAATTGTATCTTAAGAGAGACAACTCAAGTTGAATTTGTTGATCATTAAAACTTAGAGAAATTTCAGTCTTTAAAACATCATAAACTTCTTTATGATATTTTTGAGACTCAACAAACATATCCTACTTTCATATCTTTGGATGTGAGTGTTTCATACTCAATACTAAAGATGATTTAGGAAAATTTGATGCTAAGTCTGACAAAGGTTTCTTTATTGGATACTCTGAAACTTCTAAAGCTTACAGAGTATATAACTCAAGAACTTTAGTAGTTGAAGAATCTATCCATGTAAGATTCAATGATTTTAAAGAGACTGATAGGGAACTATCAGATCTTGAAGAGGATTTTGCAGGCATGCAGATAAGTCCAGAAGTAAAATCTGAAGAATCATCTGAAGGACCTGCTGAGCAAAAGACTGAACCTGCATCTGAAGCTGGACCTTCTCAGACCAACATTGTTGAGTCTCAGACAGAGTATGTACTTCCTCACAGTCGTGATTGGAGATACAGAACTCATCATTCAAAAGAGCAAATAATAGGTGACACCTCAGAAGGAGTAAGAACAAGATCAAGGCTTAGAAGCTTGAATAATCTTGCACTTCTCTCTGAGATTGAACCTAAAAACATTGAAGAGGCTCTGCTTGATGAAGGATGGATCCTAGCCATGCAAGAAGAGCTGAATCAATTTTCTAGGAGTGATGTCTGGACACTTGTACCTAAACCCCATGGGAAAACTATAATAGGAACCAAATGGGTGTTCAGAAACAAGTTTTTAGAAGAAGGAAAAGTAATCAGAAACAAAGCCAGACTTGTTGCTCAGGGCTACAATCAGCAAGAAGGTATTGACTTCACTGAAACTTTTGCTCCTGTAGCTAGACTTGAAGCCATCAGGATTTTACTCTTTTATGCAGTAAATAATGGCATCACCTTATATCAGATGGATGTAAAGAGTGCCTTTCTCAATGGGTTTATTGAGGAAGAGGTCTATGTTAGACAACCACCTGGTTTTGAAGACACTACTTTTCCAGAACATGTTTTCAAATTGAAAAAGGCTCTTTATGGTCTGAAACAAGCCCCAAGAGCTTGGTATGACAGATTGAGCAACTTTTTGATCAAAAATGGATTTCAAAGAGGAAAAGTAGATACAACTCTTTTCAGAAAAATGTCTAACAAAGATTTCATTCTCGTTCAGATATATGTGGATGACATTATATTTGGTTCTACTAATTCTTCATTATGCAAGGATTTTCTGAGCTTATGCAATCTGAGTTTGAAATGAGCATGATGGGGGAACTTAAGTTCTTCCTAGGACTTCAGATAAAGCAACAATCTGATTGTACATTGATCCATTAGGAAAAATATACAAAAGAAATGCTTAAGAAGTTCAACATGAGTGATTGCAAGCCCATGTGAACTCCTATGCATCCTTCTATTGCTTTAAACAAAAATGAAGGGAAGAACCAGTAAATCAGACTTTGTATAGAGGAATGATTGCTTCATTATTGTATCTAACAGCAAGCAGACCTGACATAATGTTCAGTGTTTGTCTTTGTGCTAGATTTCAATCTGATCCAAGAACTACTCATTACAAGGCTGTAAAGAGAATTTTCAGATACTTAAATGGTACTACTAATCTTGGTCTTTGCTATAAGAAAAGTAAGGATTGCAGGTTAATGGGATTTTGTGATGCTGACTTTGCTGGAGACGGGATTGAAAGAAAATCAACCAGTAGAGGTTTCCATTTCATTGGTAACAACATGATCAGCTGGTCCAGCAAGAGGCAAAGCACTATTGCTCTTTCTACAGCTGAAGCTGAATATATTGCAGCAGTCAGTTCTTCACAACTTTTATGGGTAAAATATCAATTAGAAGACTTTAATATTGATGTTTCTTCTATACCTGTAATGTGTGATAACACAAGTGCAATTAACTTATCTAAGAATCCCATCCAACATTCTATGGCAAAGCATATAGAAATCAAGCATCATTTCATTAGAGACTATGTTCAGAAAGGAGTTTTTTATATAAAGTTCATTGATACTGAACATCAATGGGCAGATATATTCACAAGCCTCTATTTGAAGATAGATTTAAGTTCATAAGAAATAATCTGAACATCTTGGCTTTGTCTGAAATGTTAATGCTTGCGTCTGAACATGCATATCATCTGAATATATATGTTGCATCTGAACATGCATCTTTATCAGAATAAACATGTGTGTCTGAAGCAACTCAGCCTGATGACGTGGCAAGCTGAAACGTTTGGTTTCCTTCTCTGAGTAACTGCTCTTAGCACGATTGCACATTCTCTGAGAGTGTCTCTGCTATCATTAAGTTGCATGACGGCTATTTAAAGAGACGTGATGGCTGCAGTTACAAGCTATTGCTTTCTCTCTCCATCTACTGCAAGCTACTGCTTTTCTTGTGCCCTAAGTTCCCTGTGCCTCTCTGTGTTCTTCGTGCTTACTCAAATCATATCAATGGCATCCAAGAAGTCTGCTGGTGGTCAAGTCGTCCCTTCCAGAACCGTAGACCTGGAAGAACTCAAAGCTAATGGTATTATTCTCACAGAAATCTTCGAAGCTTGTGGATGGACCAACTTCTTCTCTGCCATTGATTGTGCATGGCATGAGCAGAGTGTTGTGGATTTTTGGAAGAATGTTGAAGATATTTCTTCTCAAGACGGAAAATATCAAGGGCTCAAAACAATAGTGATGGGAGTGAAGATCATTGTTGATGCTGACACCATTGCTGCTATAACTGGTGTACCTAATGCTGGAGATATGTTTATTCCAGAATGGGAAGCAAAGAATGGTGGAAACAAGAAGTTCACCAAGAAGCTGTACGAGATTGGAGATCCTAGTGACTTGAGAAGCTTCTACATGCACCCTAAGGCAAGGATTCTTCATGTCATCTTGGGTTGTTGCATTTTGCCCAAGCATGGAAGCAAGAACCATGTCTCTGAATTAGAAAGGTTCTGTGTAATCAATCTCTTGGAGAAGAAGCCTCTGAACCTTCCCAGGATCATTCTCTACAACATGCTGAAGAGGGTGAATGATTCAGCTGCAAGCTACACCCACACCACTCTCATAACAAAGATCTTGTTGAAGTTCAATGTTCCCATTGAGAGACTATACGACCATAAGGGTCCTGCTCTCTTTCTCTGATGAACATCAAGAAGATGGGTATTTATGTAAAGAAGCCCTCACCAGAAAAGACTTTGATGGAAGAAGCTGTCAGAGACAAAGCTGGCAGAACTGGGAAAAGTACCTTGGAAGTTTTGGAGATTCTGAAGGATGAGCTGAAGGGTGACACTCACAAGGACAAGTTTATGTCTGCTCAAACTCCCATCAAGATTGTGAAGAAGAAAAGAACAAAGGTGCTTCAGAAGGAAGTTTTGTTTGAAAGAGAAGTTCAGCTCAGACAATCTGAACCAGGTCAAAGTGTGTCGACACTTACTTCTGAGATTGTGGTTCAGGTTAATGAGAATTGTGTTGTTGCTACTCAGCTTACTCTCATCTTGGGAGGACAGGAAGAGGCCAGTAACCGGATAGAATCTGAACCTCTCAGTGTTGAATCTTATGATTCAACTCAGCCAATCCAGGTTATTCCTCTTGCTACCAGTCTACCTGAGGTTATATCAGGAAATTTGTTCAAGAGATTGAGGAAGAATAAAGGAAGAAGAAAGAAGAATAGGAAAAGCAAGACTATGCTCTTGTTGTTGCAGCTCAGCAAGCTGTACTTGAAGATGAAAGAATGGAGCAAGCCAACAGGCTGAAGAGAAGAAGAGACAGTGCCAAAGCAAGGCAAAACAAAAGAGAAGATTGTTGTCTCCTGTTGCTGATGCTCCTCAAAGAGTAACTAGAAGTAAAAGCATCCAACAAGAAGATGCTATTGAGTTTCAGAAGACTGCTGAAGATCAAAGGAAGAAAAAGTTGGAGGAACTCAAGCTGAAGAAGCAAGCTGCTGAAAGCTCTAAGGCTCCTATTAAGAGGCCTAGGGTTTTGTTTGGAAATGTCACCTCTTCAAAAGATGAAGCCCCTCCACCACCTAAAGTGATTAGCACAACAGAAGAAGTACACCCACATTCACCAGCTTCTTCATCTCTATCAGGTTACTCAGAACTTGATTCAGATGATGAACCTGGAAGCATTTGGTTCGGTGGAAATCTTCCAGTGGCTATGTTGCTGAAAGAAAAGCCCAAAGATCTCACAAGGCAACCTACTTATGATCTGGGTTTAACAGTCTGCAATGATGAGCAAATATTGTGGGCTGCTGAAGTGCCTCACAAATTTTATAACGTTCCCATTGAAGAAAGGCCTAGAGTGCCTAGATTTCCGAATTTGTATGAAGAATTGATGTTCTTCAAGGAAGCTGCACCATTGTTTTCCCATCCTTCTTCAAGGCTTCTTTTGGAAACTGCTTCAGAAGCAGGGCAAAGAAGGCTACTCAGTTCAGGGGGAGGTGGTCTCTCAGATTCACTAGAGAAGATAAGGCATGGTGTGATCAACTTGTCAAAACCGGGGTCACAACGGATCGGCGAACAAATTAGGGAAAAATTGGATTTTCAATGGAGTCACCACCAAAGTTTATTTTAAGGGAAAACATTTGGAAAAACCCTTTTAAAGAAAATTGGTCTTCGAAACAAGATTTGGGTTCGGGAGTCATTTATGTGTAGGGAAGGTATTAGCACCCTACAACATCCGTCCTAAGACGGTTACCTCTAATTAATTGTGCAAATTTTGTTAACTTTGAAAAAAAATTAACTTACCTACCTCTTTTCTTTGAAAATAAAATTTATTTTGTTATTTTTTACCTTTTAATTTTTTTGTATTTTTATAATAAATAACAAAGTTATAAGAAAGAATTGAATTTTAGATTAAAGGGAAAAAAATATTTTTGTTTATTTGGGCTTGACGGGTCTGGTTCCCGCTCCTACGTATTCCCGGGTGCAATGGAGAAATCAAAGCCACGTAGTTCTAAAAATTTTTTGGATTTGTTAATTTTTGAAAAAGAGATTCTTTAGAAAATGATTTTTTTTACTTTGAAGAAAATAAGGTTAAGAGAATTTTAACTTGAAAAAGAAACTTATTTAAATGAGTTCACCTTGCACAGGCTTAGGATAACATTGTTATACAAAAAAATCCTTACGATACTCACAACAGTTGAAGGGCAACGAAGTGCACAATCAATGTCATGGATCACTGCATGAACTTGGGATTGATATTGGATTAATTAACTTTAAAAGAAAAAATGAATTGTGAAAGGAAATTAACATTTTTATTTTAATTAACTTTGAAAATATCTTAAACATACACATGAAAAAAAAACTAATTAATTGGGAAATATTAAAAGGAAGTGATTAGAAATTTAATTGATTTAATTTTGAGAAAGAGAATTAAAAAAAAACATTTTAACTTGATTTTTTAGAGAAAGGATTTAAAAGTTTTGACTTTTAAATGAAATAAAATTTGTTGAGGAAAATTAAATGTAGCTGAAATTAAAGGTTGAGCCTCAGGTTGCATCACTGGCCCAACAAAGACAAGGAAAAAATCTGATAAAAAAATAATAAACAAGCTAATGGGCCAGCCCGTTTGCTGGCCCAATTCACCAACATGAGCATAGGCTTAGGGGGGAGAGGCTCAGAAACCATTCATCAGACTCCACTTTCCCAACTCAATTCTCTCTTCTCTTTAGGGTTTCCAAGGGGTGGGGGTTTGTGAGAAAGGGGCGGCCACAGAGGCCGCTGTTGAAGACGGCTGCTGCAGGGGGAGAGTGGAGGAGCACGGCGCGGCCTTGCAGGGAGGGAGGCCGCCAGACCCGTCAGGCCAGGACGGCGGAGGATTGCGCGGCTCACGGAGGAGGCGCGCGGATGGCCGCTCGCAGCGGACAGGCTATGGCAGTTGGAAGCCGCTCCGAGCGGCGGAGGAACGGAGGAGCTGCGTCCATGGTGTGGGGGGGAGAAGGAGGGACTCGGTGGTGACCGGAGTGCGACCTGCACAGTCGCGGCGCGGCGCCATGATAGTGGATCATCCGGTGGAGCCGAGACCAGTGGCGCGGCTGACATGGGCGTGGCAGTGCCGCGCCGGCGGCGGTGGCGGGGAACTCTCCTGCTCTTTCTCTCCGGTTCTCTGTATCTCTTTTTGGTCCTTTCTTCTCTGCTTCTATTTTTACTCTTGTTTATGGTTGTTGCAAGATGCTGAAATTGGGATTTTGGCTAGTTGATAGGGGTGATGATGATGGGGTGTGGTCATGGTTCTAGGACAGCTATTGCACGGCCAAGGCAACGGGACAGTGGTTCTCCTCTCTGTTTCCTGGTTTGATTTGTCTCTGGATTAATTTTACTGGGTATGGGATGAGTGATGCTGCTGAGTTCTGATTGTATTCAAGACTGTAATTTTTTTTAGTATCTTATTCTATGTAAATAGGACTTCTGATCATGAGACACTCATTTGAATTAATTTACAGTTTTCCAATGTATGCAACAAAATATATGATGATGTATTGTTCAAGTAAATTGCACGGCTAAAAATATACTAGTAAGAAACCTTGACTGGGTAGCTCTCCTTTTCTTGTTTCTTTTTACACTTCCTTTTCTGAATCCCCACTCTTCTCAATTTCAGAATTTCAATCTCACCACTGCAATACTCTCTTACTTTTGAATTGGTTTTCAGGTTCTAAAAACCAACTCTGTTTTTTCTGAAAAAAAAATTTTTAGAGCCCCCTTCTTCTCTGGTTGAAGTTCATACATATAGAGCCAAAAGGGCACCACCTTTGTGACCCCAACTTGTTATTACCCAACAAATGTTTAGTGAATCTGCATAATGAAAAGGTAGGCTTTTTGCCATAGGACTGTATTTTTTCCAAATGTGTATCTGCCCTGTTTTCTTGAGCTCTCCACCGCCCATTTGTGTTTATGTTCTCTCGGTTTGCTTATTTTTTTTTATCCTCTTTAAAGAAAGGAAGGAGAAAGTGAAGAAAAAAAAAAAGAAAAGAAAAAAAGGAAGGAAAGAAAGAAAGGAAGGAAGGAAAAAAAAAGTCACATGGACCCTTTAAAAGCCCAGCTCAAAAACAAAGAAAAAAGAAAGAGGAAAAAAGTGAAATAAAATAAAGAGATTTAGGAAAAGAAAGGAAAAGAGAAAAAAAAAAAGCTTTACAATCAATGGACCAAGATGTCCAAATGCGATTTCTGAAAAATAAAATCTTTTCTTAAAAAGTTCAATTAACCAGCTAATTAATTAATCATCTAATAATTAATTAAATAACTAATTAATCGATTTATATTTTTTTTAGATTTTCATTGAGGTGAAAAAAGTAATTAAATATCATAAACATATACATGCATGGTAAAGGAAAGTAATAAAATAAAATTTCTGGACAAAATTGGTGTTTGACACAACCCTTGTCATAAGTGGAGGCGACTGGATCCTTTCTCTCAGGATCAACACAGTTTATCCTATGAGGAATGGATTGCTGTGAGAATGTTGTGTCTTGAAGCTGAGTTGGTTGACAAATGCTACTCAAGATCTTTTGGGTATAGAGACATCAGACCACCCAGAAGAATGCATACTAGGGTCTGTTTGGTTTGAGGAAACGTTTTCTGTTTTCATTTTCTGTTTTCATTCTGTTTTCTGTTTTCTGAAATTTACAAAGAAAAACTGGAAATGCTGAAAACAGCAAATTTTTGTTTCCAGCATTTCCAGTTTTTCCTTTGTAAAATTTCAGTAAACAGGAAACAGGAAATGGAAACAGGAAATGAAAATGCAAATCAAACAGGCCCTAAGCTGTCTACCACTATCCTAGTGCAACCCGATAGGATAGTACCCATGTATCCTTTTGCCAAGTCTTTTCTCAATAAAGACAAATGTGTTGTGTATGAAGGAGGTGTGCCACCCAGAGTTTTGCCTCAAGAAGAGTGGGAGGGTTTGTCTGAATACATCTTCCTAAATCAAGGCATGGATCATTCACTATATGAAGCAATGTGGAACTATCATTGGATTCTAGTGGAACAAGAAGGAAGTTCATCTGGAACTCAGTGGGATGTTGATTCTATGGTGAAAGTTGGGAAGAATACCACTCAGGAAACAACTACTTCATCAGGGGGAGATTTCCTATATCTGACAGGACAATTCATCCTGAATGGGTAGTGGCCAAGTACTTTGGTAAAATTCAGTATTTAATCCAAGTCAGAGATCCTCAGAAGTTCCATCTTCCATCTGGTTTTCAGTATTATCGCTTCACCGACAAGTATCTGTCACTAATCTTTTATGAAGAGAACTTGGAAGCTGAACCGATTGCTCTTTCAAGAGAAAATCTTGCTTTGAGAACTAAAAATGAAGAACTTCTTCAGCGTACAGATCAAATTCTAGATGCCCAAGCACAAATCAAGGCTGGTCAGAATGACCTGAAGGAAGCAGTTGTAGCTGAAGTGGAAATGCAAAGGCTTGCTATGCAAGAAATGCTAGAGCAGGCTCTAGGAGGATTAAGACCTAGTTCATGATGATTTTTTTTAAGTTGTTTCAGATTGTCTTTATGTTTCATGATTACTGTTTAATGCATGAGGATTTTTGCTGCATCACTCTATGTGTATTTATTTCTGATGATTTGTCTTAAATGCTTTGTCTGTTGTTACCCTTTTTCATGATGACAAAAGGGGAGTAATAAATATGTTTTATTATAAGACTAACAAAAATATGAAAAGTATAGTACTTCAGAACGAGAAAGAGAAAGAACATTTCAGATAGTACTTCAGAACGAGAAAGAGAAAGAACATTTCGGAAGGAGAATGAATATCTTAGATGAAACATCTGGTTAAGGGGGAGATTTCTCTAAACTCTAATATTTTTAACCCTTTTCAGATTTCAGAAATATTTTATATTTGTCATCATTAAAAAGGGGGAGATTGTTGAGTCTCAAAAATAATTTATGTAATTAAAACTATCTTGAGTCTCATTCTCTTAAGAGTTTTAATGAACAACAAATATAAAATACAGAAATACTTATATGGCAATATTCTTTTACAATATTCTGTTATGTTTCAGATTCTTGAATATTGAGACACATCATCTGAAGCCTTAGATCGTCTGAAGACACAACATTGTCTAAAGGATGTTTATCTTCTGAAAGCTTGAAGTTCATCTGAAGCACTCCTTGCATCTGAAAGTTGAAGGTTTCAGGATATATGTTTGACCTTTGAAGACGTTGCTAAGTGTGAAGAACGTCCATCCCAATGGTCTTACCTATTTCAGCATAAGAGTCAGAACTACTTTCTTTCCTCGTTCAAGTGTTTAGCATTTTTAAGGAAAGTCTGCAACGCTACTGTTCCTGTCAAAAAGCTTTGTGTGTGCAGAACTGCTGCACCTAGGTTGCCCATAATGCTTTGGACAGAGCATGTTTCAAACGTCTCCTGGAGCATTTAATGCTATTTGACAACGAGCATTAATTCTTTAATGCTATATATATGCCTCACGAAAATTTGAAGGAGATATAGAAGCTATCAAAAAGAAAGAACACGCTGCACAATTTTACTCTGATATTCCTTGTACACTTATTCTATTTCATATTCTGAGTGAATCTAGGTTTCTTGTACATTAGTGTTCAAAGCTATCATCTTAAGATAGTGGACCAAATTTTACCTGTTTGACCTTAAAACAGTTCGGGTTTATAAGCCTAGAGAGGCTTTCTATTGAAAGAACACTGGGGTTACACTTGGTTAAGTGTCTGAGAGCCTGAAGAGGCTTGGTGATGAAAGAGACAATACTTGAAGTAGAGCCTGAAGAGCTTGGCAAAAAGAATACTTCTAATCTTGCAAGATTAGAGGAAATCTAGGTGCTGATTTTTGCCCTGGACTGGACGTAGCTCACGGTGGTTGTTGAGTGAACCAGGATAATTTCTTGGCTTAAGTTTTCTCTATCCCTTTAAGCTATTTCAATTCAGTTTTTAATCTAACAAAGGGTATTGAAAAGTATTTAATTGAAAATTACAATTCTGAATCAAACTTGCTTCAAACAATTTCTTTAATTTGAACCAATTTCAGAAAGTAATTAAAACTTCAGACTGGCAACTATCATCTGAAGATTTTCAGAAGCTGATTTTGAATTTACTGTTGAATCAGAAAAGTTTCCATTGAAACACTATTCAACCCCCCTTCTAGTGTTTCCCTGTATTTCAAACAACCTTAAACTCTGATTGGTAAAGTAACTCATAGTAGTCGCTATAGGATATAGGATGAATTGATAGTGTTAACGAACGGAAAAATAGAGCAATCAAGCCGGGGGTAATTTGTCGCCCTAGGAGACCCGCATGGATTATCTTTGAGTATTTTACTACTGGTGACTCGGGGTAAAATAATATAGTTTGGCTAGGGTATCATAGAAATATATTCATAAATAATCTTGAGGTTCACATATAAAAGGGGTGCGATGATACGAAGTTCAATCCTGATCCAAGTAACGCTATCTTACTCTACTCTTCATATTTCCTTTTATGCATTTAATTTCTGCAATACAAACATCAAATACTGTTTCTTACTTGATAATCTGATCACTAATCATTACGAGTTGAATCGTTCCCTGTGGATACTGCTGGAGTTTTGGTACGCTTGCCTAAATCCATCAATAGGATAGGATGTCGATAAGATACAGATAAGATAAGATAAGGAACGCTTAAAAGAGGATAAGAAAGTGGATTATATGAAGGACAAAAATATCGGGAAGACTAAGAAAAATTTGAAATTAAAAATATCTGCTTTAAGATAAGCATCAAATTAATTTCAAATCTAAATTTAAAATTTTAGAGATAAGATTAAAATGGAGCAGGGATAAAAATCCCATTAGGCCCAATATGACATGTAGGGGGCAAATCGATGGATTTGCATTGAAACAACCTATCGTGACCCATTCTCAAGTGCGTGAGCCTAAGCTTACTCAAGTTGATGTAAGGTCCAATTACACTCTAAATATAAACACTTAAACTTGTTTCACTCTAAGTAATGTATGACATTGTTTTTAGAAAGGTTTTGAAATACTTTAAAACTTAACAACAAAAAATTGATAAGAGGTCACACACATTGCCGTGGAGCGCTCAGATGGAGGTAGAGTTGTTAAATGGGCTACCCGGCCCGGTTCGAAGCGGTGGTAGCGGGCTTTTACAGGCCGGACTAAAATTACCCGGCTAAAATTTGGTCATGTAAAATAAAAGCTCGAGCCCAGCCTGGATCGAGTAGCGGACTTATGCGACCCGACCCGTTTATGCGGGCCCGACCCTGTTAAAGCCTAATTTATTAAAAAATGTAGCTCATTAAAAATTATAAAGAATTATATTTTTACAAAACTAAAAAACTTACAATATTGTTATAAAAAACATAAAAAAAGAGTTCATACCCTTATAAAACTCATTCAAATAAATTTAAAATTCATATTCTCAAACATATCATCCATCAATCCTATTAAACTAAGATACATTTAACGCATTCAAATAAATTTAAAATACATTGCTAAGTTCCCAATCCATTCCAAAACACGTTAAAAGATTTTTCTCAACTTTTCATTCTTACTTTTCTAAAATTATCCTTTACTGATAGAAAAATAGACAGTTTATATCACAAAGAATATTCAACGTTGAGTATTCAAAATAAAAGAAAGAAGTGAAAGTTACATTCGATATATATAAAATGTAATTTATATAAGTATTTCATTTATTTATATTTTACGGACGTTGTTAGTATTTTTTTATGATTATGAAAAAAATCAATATTTTCAATTGAAGTTTCTTAGGTGGTACTTATATATTATAATTTATACTTTGAAATTAAGTGTTGTACTATGCTTTGAAAATAAGTCCCTTTGCCTTGATCAAAACATTGGGAAAACGTGAAGTGACCATGACTTCGTGACCATGCACCAAAACATGTGTTTACTAACTGTAAAAACTTTATACTTTGTTGGAAAAATATATACACTGCAATATTTTTTTATTTTTTATATATACGGGTAGCCCGAAAGCTCGTCAGGCTACCCGATCCGAACCTGGATTTTGCAGGCTTTATTTATTTCGAGCTAAAAAATCTGACAAAAATTCGGGGCTTTAAATTTTAATGTCTAAACACTGTAAAAATGCGGGTTCGGACGGATCGACCCGATCGGATTAGCTCATTTTATCGGCTGTATTTTCTATATGGAGGAAGCTCCCGCGCTCTAGGTAGTGGGACACTACCACTTTGCCTCTTTATTCTCCCCACCGTTCATTTCCCTGTCTTCCTTTCATTCTCCTTTCCATTTGTTTATTTGTGTTTGTAGTAGTATTAAGGAAGGGCAGAAATATCAATAGTAGAGATGAAGTTTTGAGGGTTAAACTATGAGAGAGATAACGGAAAGGTTAACAAAAACACAAAATTGTTTAAAATTCTATTTGTACAATTTAATTGACATGTCATATTCTAATGGGGAGGAGACCGGAAATGAGAGGATAAGTGACTTCAATCTCATCTTATTATTAAGTACTCCCTTCATTTCATTTTGTTAGTCGTTTTAAGATTTCTATACACAATTAAGAATAATAAAAGACATAGTAATCTTACTAGATTACCCTTATTAATTTAATACACATTTTTTTCTCATTTGACCTAAATACATTAATGAGTAGTGTGGTGCGCAATTTTTTAAGTTTCTTTTCCCATAAAAGTGGGAGGGTAAAAATGGAAAACTAACATTAATACTCACATAGAAACTAGAGAACGACTCATATTATGAAAAAAATTTATTTTCCTAAAACGACTATCAAATTGAAATGGAGGGAGTAGTAATATCAATTTATTGTAATGCTCAACCTAAATATACTCAAATATATTTGTTATTTGACTTGGTTGATAAAAAATATTAAATAGTAAAATATTTTTCTGGTCAAATTAAACAGTGAATTTTGAAAAAAATAAAAACGTGTGCTCATAATTAATATGTGCTCATGTGTGACCCATACTAAATAATAGTGGTATGGCAACCATTAAGGACTATCCATACATTAAAAAAAAAAAATCTTCTTTCCTGTTGACATAATATGTCGTTGCAACAGGTTTGAATGTCCTTACTGAAAATTTCCCAACACTTCCATGGTAATGACTGATAATGACATTACTCATACATCTTCATTATTCTCAGCTTCTTACTCCAATTTGACTTCTTAAATGTCCTTACTGCCCCTAAACACTAAATGTCCTTATTGCCCGTATCTATAACTATAAGAACGCACTTGGGTTCAGATGAGAGAAGGGTGGATTGGAGATACTTGGAAAAGTTATCCCGTTTCTGCGGCCCCAAGTGAGGACATGGTGCATCGGCTTATAGACAGAATAAGAGCAGTGGAAGAAGTGGGCCACTTGAAAAGGGCTTTCTTTGATGTCATTTTTGAACAGGCCCAATTACATAAGGACTGTGGGCCACGGTGACCTTAATTCACGGGTCCAGATAATAATACTATAATCTAGATTGGTATCAAACTAATAAATAAGCAGACTGGTCCAATTTAATAGCGGAAGTCATGATTGTCTGCCTTGTCTCTAGTCCAGGGAAAAATATATCATGAAAATCACTTTCTTAATTCTATTAATTGCTCATCTAAAATTGGGGGAAGAAAAATTAAAGGCTTAATTACACTTTTGGTTCCTCTATTATAGCCTATTCGTGATTTTGATCCCCTTATATTATTTTTTGTGATTTTGGGTCTCCTAAATTTTTCTTTTCGCAATTTTGATTCCCTAAAAGTTTGTTGTACTCTTTCGTCTTTGAAACCAATTGGACTTTGAGGTCTTCAATCCCTTTGTAAGCAAGTCATATCGTGAGCAAAACACACTATTTACAAAGAAAATTTTTTTAGAGGGACCAAAATCGTGGATAAAACTATAATAAAAGATCAAAATTGTAATTAAACCTAAATTAAATTAAAGGAATTAGAAATAATGCGGTCCTAGACGGATCTTCCTTTTGTCAATACTTTGGTTGGCTTTGTTTTCGTTAGTTGAACTATAATCTTATTCTTAATTTATTATTGAATGCATAAAGTATAAGAATCATCTAGATGTTTAGACCCTTTTTGTGTTCTGCCCATATGAATGTGAACGTGTTAAAGCAGTACAAATGTTCCGTTCAGGTTTCTTTACTTCTTAGAATAATTAGCATATCTGATAAAAGTTGGGTGGTGAGTAGTTTTAGTGGGTCCTAGAGACCCTTATTTTGGTACTCTTTCATACTTGTTTATGGTAGAATTTTATAAAATGGAATCATGGCTTAGTGTCTTCCACAGCCCAGAGATTACACAATCTAAGAAAAAAAAAGTACAATTTAATTAGAGCAACGTGTACCATAATCATGCTTTGATCATAAGCCCCATTTGCTTAAAAAGTTTCATTTAATTAGTTATTACTGAAGAGTAGAAGAATGGTCTCCTTAAAGTCGCCAATTGGCAAATTCTGTCTTTAAATTCCTTTGATAGTTCATGGTTGGAAGTTGGAACCTTTTCTTTTCCTTTTCCTTCACTCTTGTAATTGTAACTGTTTATAGTGTCAGCGAAACTGCCAAAATATTGTAACTGCTGTGACAAAAACATCTGCACCAAACCAACAACCTACAGTTAGTCTGGTGGTGCAGTTAGTAATGTCTCGTGCAATGGCAGCTTTGGTTTGGGTTGCTTTGCTTCATCAAGAGAGAATGACGAGGGTACTTGTAGAGATAGGATCGTACAATAAAAGTGACAAAAGAATCGTATTACAAGCAACAAAGTAAGGCATCTCTTTCTCTCCCTGACCATTTCCACACCACACAATAGCTACCCCCCTTTCATCTCTTTCATCGTGTGTACAAGTTAATTTAATTTAGTGTGTGTGGATTGAAATTAATAATCACATTTAATTAGCATTTGTCTTTCTTATTGTTTTTCATTGAATGTGGGTAGATGAATTGCATCACTTTCAACTTTCTAGTAGTTATCACTTATGGGGAATTTATAGATTTTGCAAATTACTCATTAACAAGAGTAAATTTTTAGTATTTATTTTTTATTAATGACTCAGTACTCCCTTATCTAAGAATTAGTGAAAAAAATTAAAATAAAAAACTAATTAAGTAGGTGTCAAAAATTTTGATGGGATTAAAAAGTTTGCTCATGATTAAGTAATTTGAACCACAAATTTAACAATAGGTGGGTGGACTTATTTTTTTTAAAAGTAATTTAATGGATCAATTTCTACCTTTACATGCATGTTTTTGGTGCCGATTAGTTTTGAATATTATATATATAGATTAAAAATAATTATTAAAATTTATTTTAAACACACACATACATATATGTGATTTATATATATATAATTACTTATACTCTCGTCCTTATTAATAACGACAAACAGGACATATGACCCCACTCCGCAAATTGATCAAAGTACTAAAGTTTGTGATGCAGGAAAGACACATGATTTGTCATTTATGAGACTCCAATTACTTGGTGGTATGATTTTGGGGTTCATCTTTATAATCCTATACAAATATTAGTATTGATTATCATTTTAATCTTGGAAACAAAGTTTAAAAATACTCCATCCGCTCGTATTTACAAGACCATCTTTTAACCTAAACACATATATTAAGAAAATATGTTTTAATACATTGATTTCTAATAATATCTTATAATTGTTAAATTTATTTCCAGGGTCAGCCCAAAGGTAAGACTGCTCAAGCGATTGCTTTAGGCCCTCGATTGTTAGTAACATTCTTTATATAAAAGATTAAAAATATTATTATAATTAGATTTAGTTCATTGATTTAGAAATTGGTTTTCTTCCTCAAGGGTTGATGGTTCAATCCTTATTAAATGAATTTAAATTTTTAAGGCCCCTTTTTTCACCTCATGTATTTAAAATGGCCCCAAAATAAAGGTTTTGCTTAAGGCCTCACTACATGTTGGGCCGGCCCTATTTATTCCTATTTAAAATTAAATTTCATTCAATTCTCACATTAGCTATAACTCTTAAAGATTCATTAATTATGAAGGATAAAATAAAAAAATATTTCTAGAACTTCGTAAATGTTCTTATAGTTAATAGAACCAAGACAAAATATTTCTCAATATTGTCTTATAAAAAGTATCGGAGAGAATATTAACCACTGCGATAAATGTTGTATTGATGAACTTTTTACTTTTAAAATACTGTTAAATTAATTTTTAAATCCTTAAATTTTTTTATAATTAGTTTTTATAAAAAAACCCTTAATTAAGTGATATTTAATTTACAGATTTAAAATTTTGCAAGTATATAAATTCTTTTGTACTAACAATGTTAATTTTTCATCAATTGTTTTATTGTCTTTATTTTTTAAAATGCACAGTGGTTCGATACATCAATTGTTTTATTGTCATTCAATGATACATTATTACATATGGGATGTCATATCCATTAACATATTATTTGATGAAAATATAAAATTTGACCTAATATACTAATTGAACTTATATTAATTTAAGAATTTAAATATTATATTGTATAATTAATTTTATTAAAACAATTCTAAATCAATACAAAAATAGCGCAGAATTTTTGTCACAATATCTCTCACGATTTAAATTAATAAATGAAAATTTTCTATCTATCATTTTAATTACATATGACTAAAAAATTTGTAGTTATGAAACTTTTGTCGTAAGCTTTACGTACAATAACGATTTGTGATATTATTATTATTTTTTTAATTACTACATGTTATATAAGGTATACCTTCAATTTTACACAAGTGGGTTAACTTTTATAAAACGAGATTAAAAAAATGACTATTAAATTATAATTTAGTATCGTCCATCTCATGCATTTAAAATTTTACATCCATTTGACATTTTTTTATTCCACGCAGATGTCTTAAATTAAAGGAAATCAAAATGTCAACTGTTTGACCTTATATATCTATTTTGTTTATTTTTTAAAAGTAAGCCCCTATTTTGTTCTTTGATTTTTTTTGAGACGTAAGTTAATTACTATTTTTTACTGAAATAAATTGATTTCATTTAAAGGAATGGAAAAAACATATCATTTAATAAGGACTAACTTAAAATCATCTATATTTTTTAAAAATTAATTAATGTTCTAAAGAATTACAGAAGACTTAAATTGGGGGGGGGGGGGGGGTGTTCTATTAATTAACATGCAAGATGTATATATAAGCATTAGTCTCAATCAATCGATTTTTGCAAAGTAGTAACATGCAGATAATTAAGTTTATGTACCCAAATATGTGGTTTTGTTTAAAAGCAAATTTAAGAGAGGTAGTTGGCGCATTGTGATAGACGAATATTACCTCACTCATGTCATGTTATCTTTAACAAGATATTTTTCTACTCTATCATCATTAGACATTTAGACTTATTATTGTAATTATTAACTTCTCCTAATACTATAACTAATGTTAATTTTTTTTCCTCAAAACAAATCACTTCACGAGGGTGGAGACCCACAAAAGTATTAGATTTTTCTTCTCACCACTCAGTTATGAGGCCATGACTAGCTGGAATGTTATGTGTACCATATGCATGCAGGAGAAGAAGCGCCCTGAAATAATAATTAGGCAGTTAACTTTTATAAACAATCCTTTTATCAAATGTTCCCCACACTCCTTGCCCCTATAACATGTGAAAGTTGTATTCAAACTAGTTTGAACCACATGGAGTTCCTCACTGCCCTACTCTGCGTTGGTAACGTGCTTTCATGCTTTGCACCACATGCATCACTGCAGATAAACTTCTTATCTCGGCCCCTACATGCAATCATTACTACTATTTTTATCAGTTAATTTTATCAACATGCACATAACCGAACACAATTATAGTCACATTAATTCCCAGCATGGCGCTTAAGATAAGGCCATTCATCCTCTTATTTATCTATGAGAGAAGGGACTCTCAGTTGTGTTTAATAAAGCCGAAAAAGAAGGATGTGTTTGTGTATGAAATTAATTGCATTCAGTTGCGTAAGGAACCTTAGTTTGGAGACTTCACTTGGGTGAGCAAAGTATGGGGCTTAACTAGTTCAAAGTTTGAAGAAGATTGGTAATGTGGATTTTTTTAAAACCACATACTTTTATGTACAAATAAGAATAATGTAATATTTGATAAAAATGAAAAGTAAATAAAAGAGTATTAATTACATTTTTTTATTTTTATTTTTAATATAAAAGATATATAATAAATAAAAATATAAATAAATAAAATAAAAATAAAAAAATATATTAATAAATAAATTTAAATTTATCATTCCATTTAATTTTTTTTTTATTTCAAATTATCTGTCTCGTTTAAAACTTCAACTCACGTATATACCACCAATTGGTTGTCATTGACAACCCAAGTAGTAACAAACATTGCGAAAGATTTTTCGGTAAACTTATAAAAATTTTATATTAGGAAAAATACGGGTAAGTGAAGAGATTTATAGTTTTTTTTCCCAAAATTTTTAGAATACAATATGGTGATAGGCCATTATATTATATTATTATTATTATTATTATTATTATTTTACTTACAGTCATTAATAAAGATTTAACTTTTGATCTCTTCTTCCTCTTAATTAATTACTATATTATTCAGTTCCACCCAGATTAAGGTTTGTTTAGGAAGTGTCTGTACGTACAAATAGAAGTCATTTATATTATATTTTTATAGGAATGTAAAAAGGTCTAAAACTTATGAATAGAAATAAAATTAAAATAATTATAAGATGTATAAGTTAATCAAGTGCTTCCACCAGTTGTGTATGTATATAATGTATGTATGCAAATGATGTAAAGCGCTAATAAAATGATGACAAATTCAACCACCAAATCAAATAATCTTAAAACATGAGTACACCAGTTAAGAAATTAAAAGTATATAATGTCCATTATATACTTTACCCACTTATGAATAAGCTGCTTCTTAGTTCTTGCATACGTGTCACTTAGCCACTTCGCGGTTATATGTATGTCTAAGCTTGAAATGATTCTTTCCGTTCTATCTCATTCGGTCATACACCGCGATCAAACAAGATCATGTTGGGAATCTTAATTGAGTAATATTCAAGCGTCATATAATCTTTGAACTCTCAAACATGTACTAGTATATATATATAATCTTATCACATACTTCGAAAAATAATTATTCCACTTTTTTTTTTCCTAATAATTCATGTAGAAATTATATAGTTTAATAATGTAGGTCAGATACATTTCAACCAATGAAGATGGTTTCCAAGTACTAAATCAGAGCAATTACATACTCCTAGTATTATTTTTCAAAATTGGTTTTTCTCTGTTAGATCTAATGTAAGTGCATTCATAATTCATAAACTACAACTTTAACATTGATTAATCAGAAACAAAGGTCCAGAAGGCATGTCCCCATACTTAAGGAGTCATCTACGTAATACTCCCTTTTTGCTTAGATTAATGACGAAAATGACCTCCGCAGACAAAGCTAGGATGTTTCCACCATGTCAAGGGATGTCTCTTTATCATTGGCTGAGGAAACGTCAGATTCCGTCAGGTCTCGCCAAATGATGACACGTGTAATGAACCTCGTGATGTTGGCCCCATGAGATTCGGCTTTACAGTACCCACGTGAGTCGGAAACGCAATAGTCACGTGACTAATGTCGAGGTAAGGGTCCTATCCAACTGGGATAGGCCACGTTGCACGGTGCTAAATCTTGATCACGTGCCCTCGACCGACTATTCAGTAAAATAATTTCCAATAATAAAGTGAAAAAAAAACCTTGTTAGCCTTAGCAGGACGACAATCTTGCTACTGGTTCCAAACGCTCAGAATTCAGAAAGCTAATAAAATTATCACAACGTAGTTTAGAAAATTTTAGATTAAAAGATTTTAAGAAAAAGATTTAAAATAAAGATAGAAAGATACTATCTCCCTCTTGTTCACTGTGTTTTAGTATCCAAGAAATTGGGGGGAGGGATGGAGAAATAGAGTGGAGAGAAGTTTATTTATGTGTTTGGTTGAACAGAAATGAGGCAAGAGAGAAATACACAGAGTGGGTCCCATGGTTACAGATTTCTCCACAAAATTGAAGAGAAACAGCAGAGAAATCATCGTGGTATGAGGAGATTACTGTAGAAAAAATCGGACATGTGTGCCCTTCTCTTCCTTAGGGGTGTTCACATCCAATCCAATCCAAGCAAACCGCAAAACTGAACCGAAAATTGAAAATCGAATCAACACCAAAATTCAAAAAACCGCAAACCGCAAAAATCGAAATTTTTTGTTGGAGTGGATGGGTTTTCGGATCCTATGTTAAAAACCGAGCCGAGCCCAAGCCAAACCGAACGGAGAGAGACAGTAGAGGATGCCGGAGAAAAGAAGCAGAGAGGGAGACGGAGAGACGGAGAGAGGGAGAACACGACGGAGATGAAGGAGTAGGGGGGAGTGGAGGGAGTCTAATATCATGTTAATATTCTATAAATATATAAATATAAAAACTAGTTTCAAATTAATTTTTATGTATCATGTCATTTTTTATATAATTTTATATTAATTTTAATAAATATTAAGTTTGAATGAGAAAATGTTTACATTATTCCATTATGTTATCAATTTTATCAAATATTTATTGTCGCTTTAAAAATCGAAACCGATTCAATCCAATCCAATTTAAATTGGATCGGATCGGATTTGAAAAAAATATCAAAACCGATCGGATGATAAAATGATAAAACCGCAATGATCGGATCGGATAATTTTTGCCTCAAAACCGATCCAAACCGAATCGCAAACACCCCAACTCTTCCTTACCCACCATTGCAGCATCTAGTTGCGTCCCACCATTGCAGCATCTAGTTGCGTTCCCTTTCAAGCTGCACTTTTTCTATTAATTTTTCTTTTCTCAATATAGTTATTTTTAATTACATATAAAAATACAAATTAAATATTTTTTTAGAATATTTTAACACACTATATTAACGTTTTTTTTTAAAATAGTGCTACAATATTATTCTCAATTTTTAATTTTTTTTAGAATATTTTAACATACTATTAACTTTCATATGTATTGCATATATTTAATTTTAATACATGTATTAAATTGTAAAAATAAATAGTTTTTAATATATATTTAATTCTATATATATTATTATAAAATTTAATAAAATTTTTATACATTTAACTCAAAAATATATTTAGGAGTATTTTGGTCTTTATATACAATTCAATTTCTCTTCTTTCCATTTCTCTCCTACCAAACAAAAATATTATTTCTCTTCACCTTATTTATCTTATTCTTTCCTACCAAACAACTATATTTCTCACATATTTCTCATCTATTTCTATTCACCTCATTTTTCTCTTTCATATTTTCTCTATCCTATTTCTTTCCACACTACCAAACAAAGTGGTTAAGTTGTTGTACTTCGATTCTCTGCACAGAAAATAATTTTTTGTACTTTGGTTGTTCGAAAAGCCACCAAACTTGATGAAAAACATGTAGAAGGTTGTTTTCAATTCTACAGTTAAATTAATTAGTAACTGATAAATTCCTTTGTGAATTGTGAATCTTGCTTTATGCAGAACAATTGAATAATTAGTAGTACAGCAAATATTTTTCACTTCATTATATTTAATTTGAATTAGTAACATATAAAAAGCAAAAACAAGGTAACAAAATTGTTTTTGTTAATTAATCAATGTTAACCTTATAATGCGTTTCAAAATTTTGGCGACAACGTACACCGGGCATCGATCGTTGATTAATTGTCAGCTTCCTCGTATATATTTTTTTCCTTCTTATAACTGAATAACCGAAAGTTTTTAAAAGAGTTTGTATGACACAAAATATTTTATTACTTAGAGTGTATTTGTTTGTGAATATTATTAGAAATAATATTTTTTTTTAAAAAAAATAATCACTTTCAATTTTGTTAATATATAATTATTTTGAAATTTAGAATAATCAAAATCTAAGAAAACAGAATTATAATTATAATCAAAAGTCATTCTCATAACGAAATAGAAGATTGGATATTAAATGACGTTTTTTAATTATAACCAAATACAAATTAGCTTCTAATCTTTATAAAAAATTTAAAAATAAATCACTTTAAACATGTTCTAAAAAATTTTTTTTTTTTTTTAAATTTAACATACATATGCTATATTACAAGAATGTTAGTGGTGAGAGGTTGAGTAGTTACATGAAATTTTCGGTTCAAATCTAAGCACTTCTATTCTATATAACAAGTTCAAGCTTAAAGATAATTAATCCTTGACAAATTAATTATAGCCTAATAAGTAATAAACTGATCTGCACCAAATGGGGGATGGACATTGTCAAACCTACCTCATATCACAGAACATAAATGAGTAAATAACTAATGAATAAACCAGTTCAGATTTTGAAAGGAAATATTCCTTCGTACTTCATAAGAATTATATTATTATTATTATTTCTCAAACAGAACCTCTTATAATAATGACAAAGCAAGGTATCAAATGAAAGAATGAAGTTCTTACCTCCATTCGGTAAGCCTGGAAATGGTACATTATTTATCCCGCGGGTTCAGTTGAATCAGTACACATTAAGATCTGACGACAAAAAACAAAAGAATGTATATATTGTACTTAAATATTTATTAGTTTATATAAGAAAGCTTAATTGGTTAGAGGGCTGCTATTTGTTCTATTGGTTAATATACTGATCAATTGAAATAATAATTATTGTAGATAAGATTCGTTACTATTTCTAAGCAACTAACGAGCTGCAGATGAGACATTGAGACTTCGATGCCAACTCTGTTACCATGCATGCATATACTGACAGTGATTCCCATTACTGTGTGAATTTGCAATCAAATAATTAAACCGTAGATTTAGAGCCTGTTTGGGTGAAACTTGGGTATTTTTAGGTGAAAAAAATAACATGAATTAAAGAGGTTAAATGCATTTAACTTTTCCATAAGTTAAAATTAATTATTTTTGGAGAAGTTAAATGGGAGAGCTTTTGGAGTAGGTGGTCTACAAAGACTAATTTTAACTTATGGAGAAGTTAAATGAATTTGACCTTTTTGATTCATGGTATTTTTTTTCACCTAAAAATACTTCTGCAGAAGTTCCACCCAAACAAGCTCTTTGAGTCACTTCTAACTATTTTATTTTACACTGAGCATCGGTGTTTGTCAAGTCTTCTCTTCTTTTTATTTATATATATATATATATAGTGAGAGAGAGGACAGGATCAAATGATAATATGGAAAAAAAACAAAAAAGAAAACAATGACGCCTAAGTCATGCAACTGGATTACTGGAGGAACCTTTCTAGCTGGGTCACTGTCCATCGTCCCTTTACTCATTATTCTTTAAGCATATATCAACTTTTTTATCCCAAAAATTCAAAAAAGGAAAACAAATTCACGGATAATATGCATATATGAAATATCCCTGTCAAGAATACCAAGCCCATGTTGCGTTACTTGCTCAAAAAGCAAAAAGGAAAAAAAAAAATCAAAGATCACAACCTTTTTAACTGTTCATGGTTTCATGAAATCCGGTCCTAAATATTCCAACACTTAAATAATAATTCACAATAATAACATATTAATATAGGTCTAATTAGAAAGTCCATTGGTTTCATTAATGCCAAATTATATGCTTAATCTTAAAAATATCTTATAAAACAACCATATAGTAATTAATTGGCCACACTGCAAGAGGTACTAGTAGAGATAAGTGAATACCAAACACTTGTGACTAAATTGACGACTCACACTGACATGGTGGGAAGGGCTCCCAAATTTAATGCCCACTAAACATACTCTTATATAGGGGTAATGAGTTTTAAACTAAACCCTAAACAAGTTTATCCTGGTAATGGGGTAATAGGGAACCAGATTCTCTCCAATCCAGACAAATCTGGAAACATCTCGGCCCTTTATTTTTTGAATGCATTAATTAAATAAAGTCAAAAAATTTATACACTAATTTATAGTCGTTAGATTCGGATTGCAGAATCTGCAATACTGCATAAGATACCAGCCCGGGATAATAGGGGATACCGTGGTTAAAAAAATAGAGATAAGTGAATAGTGAAATTGTTTTGTCTATCATTAGATTCTTGGACACCATGAATTAATTGCATGGAAGAACAGAACAGGTGTCTAAGTGATAGTTTTAGTTTCCATGGCACATATTCTGCACTGAGAGATAAAATAGTGGTTCATGGTTAGTGTAGACATGGAGATAGAGATGGAAATGGAGGGCAATCATGTCATGACAATAAACAGTTACTGAAGTATCATTAAATTAAGGATGGACCCGACAGGGACCGTTTGGTAATATGCTATTAATAAAACTGGGCGGTTAGGAAGTCTTCTCACTTGTATTGTGTTCAACGTCCCTTACCTGCAAAGATAGACACAGTCTTACACACACACCTTGAGAGAGAGACAGTGTGAAGAGAGAGAGAGAGGGAACAAAGCAAAGCAAAGCATATTGTTGTGGCAGAGGATAAAGAAAGGAACAAACGAGAAGTGAAAAGGAAAAACAGAGCACCTCTCTGTTCTGATTCTCTCTCTGTTCCTCTCTGCTCTGCATAGTACCCAAAGTCTTCTTCTTTTCAAAGGTGCCCACTTTCAAATTTCTTCCTTTTCTTCACCCTCGGTTGCTTAGGACTCCTCTGTTTATGAGTTTCCTCAGTTTGGTCCTGGAAACTCGGTTTTGAACATGGCTTTGCCTGCTGAGTGCCAAGTTGGAACTTGGAAGATTGTTTTTGGAAAAATATACATAAAACAATGACTTGGAAAAGCAAAGGAGAGCTGTTTCCTAGAAGTGTTACGTCGCAGAAATGGGTCATTTTCCTATGTATTGGAAGTTTCTGTGCTGGGATGTTCTTCACCAACAGGTCCATGAATTTTCTGTGTTTTCCTATTTTTGATTGAATTGCTTCAGGGCTGTAAACTGTAAAGATTATGTTTAACACTGTTTCTGAAAACGAGTTCTTGCTGAGTTTTCCATGGTTTTCTAAGCCTGAAAATGTCTTCTCATATTCTATTTCGTGTTTTCAGATCTTCATAATACTTTTAGAAAAATTAAGTATTCAGTTGCTGGTTTTCAAGTGCTTAATTCATTGAGTTCTGAGTATATCTGAATTTTCATGACTTTTTTTTATTGAGAAGCTCCAATTTTATGAATTCAGTTCTTCAAGATCCCTTATATATGATTTTTAATTTTAATGAATTCAGTTTTTCAAGCTCCCTTATATATGATTTTTAAGTCACCTCTACTTTTCTCACCTATCTTGAGTTCACCAAAACTCATAGAAGAAGTGAAATGGATCTGAATTGATTGGTATGAATGGTTTAAGATGCCATTCCTCTGTTTGATTGACTCCAAATAACAAGTCAATTCTTGTGTTAACACTATGCCAGCTCATTATCTTCCAATATTGTAAACCATTAATTCTTGTCTTAACGCACTAATTTTTGTTATTGATGTTTTAAGAATTTATCAGCAAGTTTATTTGAATAATGTTTTTTGAGATTTTAAAAGTTACTGCACATGCCTTATCATATCATCCACAGTAATCAATGGTGAAGAAGACCTCTGACATCTAATAATTGATTGGCACTCTTAGTCTATCCAGCGGTAGTTGCAACTGAAGCACTTATTTATATTCACTAGTTGTTGAAACGTTGAAAGATGGATCTCTTATTTTGGGATCTGCCTTGTTATTAAATAGTGATAGCCTAACATATTCATATTCAGAGGTGTTTTAATTTTTTATTTGCATCTATTTTGTGTCCTTGCTTATCATAATAAACACAAGATGGTTTCATGAAAGTGTTATAACTAAAGAATTGTAATTCAATTTTCTTAGTTTCTCTAAAACTTGAAATATTTAATTGTTCTCAGATTCTGATTTGACTATGAGGGGGATATACTTGGTTGACATGGCAACTTGTGAGAAACTTATTGTGGTGCCTTTCTGATGAGGAATTTAAATGTGTTACAGGATGTGGACCATTCCTGAACCTAAGGGGCTAGCACGGACAACTTTGGAAGCTGAAAATTGAATGTAGTTTCAGAGGGTTGTAATTCCAGAATTGTAAGCACTGTAACATTTTACTTGATTAGTCTAATTTATCATGTGGTAGTTAACAAAGAAACTATTTTTTAATTCAATGTTTTATGTCTTTTGTCATCTTATAGTTGCAAGAGAAGGAAGTGAAGCGTGATACTAAAGGCATCTATAAGGATGTTTTCAAGACACCTAATGCCATACAGTAAGTTACATATACCATAAGTTCATGACTCTATTGTAGATTTGTTTTTACCGTTTTTAAAACATGTGCAATGTTAAATGTTGTGACAGATGTAATTTTTCAATAAAATCTTTCCACTTTTAATTTATTATCATGTGCAACATTTCATAGGTTAGAAAAATCGTTGTTTTATTGTTCATGCCAAACATGTGTAACTGTATTGATTGCAGGACCTTGGATAAGACTATTTCAAACTTAGAGATGGAATTAGCTGCTGCAAAGGCAGCTCAGGAGTCTATAAGAAATGGTGCTCCTGTACCACAAGATATTAAGATGGCTGAATCATCTGGTAAAAGAAGGTACTTAATGGTAATAGGAATAAATACTGCTTTCAGCAGCAGGAAAAGAAGAGACTCAGTTCGTGCCACCTGGATGCCACAAGGTTTATAATTTGATCCTGCTTCGTAATTTTTTTCTATTATGTTTTTATATTTTTCTGTCTTTTATTGGCCATGGTTTATGATGATTGGTTCTTGTGATAACCTTGAAAATAGGTGAGAAGAGAAAGAAACTAGAAGAAGAAAAGGGTATTATCATACGCTTTGTAATTGGTCACAGGTAAGCTATCATATCTCTCTTTCAACAATTTTATAGCATAGTTGCCATGCCAACTCTATCTTGTTGTTATGGTTTTATGTTTTAACTGCCTTCATGCATTATAGAAGCATGATCAACTCTTTGCTGAAGACACGTTGTGTTTCATAACTAAGATACAAGTTTATAGCATTATAATCCTGTCTTTGTATGACATATACTTTAAACATTTCCACAGTTCCTTCCTTGTATCCAAACCAATTAATGTATGAGTCATAATAACATTGAATGAATTGTAAATTGAACTGTGTTTTATTCCTATTTTCTCTAGTGCCACATCAGGGGGTATCCTAGACAGAGCTATTGAAGCAGAAGATAAAAAGCATGGAGATTTCCTGAGGCTGGTAATGACCTTCTTTGTCTTATTTCCCCTTCTTGCAAAGATTCATTTTGTTACTACTTAGACAATCACTTGATGTCACATTTATCTGAAGGGATGAAAGAAGAAGAAGCAACAGGTTTCAAATCTTTTTTGTGTTTCGATTTTGCAGGATCATGTTGAAGGATACCTGAATTGTCAGCAAAGACAAAGACCTACTTTGCCACTGCTGTTAACATGTGGGATGCTGACTTCTATATCAAAGTTGATGATGATGTTCATGTAAATATAGGTAACTAAACTTTTTCAGTCTCATGCCAGTTGCCAGACATTGGTTTATGTTTTCATACTAAGTATGAATCAAGCCAATTTTTTATCACAATGTATATTTGTCTTAGTATCCTATTCAATATGTTTTCAGCAACACTGGGACAAACTCTAGTTAGACACAGATCAAAACCACGGGTATACATTGGATGCATGAAATCAGGGCCTGTTCTTTCACAAAAGTGAGAACTATTTTCTTCCATCCTTGTTCTATTTAATGAAACAGTTGTGTATTTGTAAAAGTTTCACTTCTTACCTGCTAAACTGTCTTGCAGAGGAGTAAGGTACCATGAACCAGAATACTGGAAATTTGGTGAGGCTGGAAACAAGTACTTCCGTCATGCCACAGGACAATTGTATGCCATTTCAAAAGATCTGGCTACATATATTTCAACTAACCAGTAAGTCTTTCTTAATATCACTTTGGAAAAAAAAAAGTAATTGAAATCAAACTTATGGACTAAATGGAGATGACTTGTATATGTACATGATTGTTTCAGGCATGTTCTTCACAAGTATGCCAATGAGGATGTCTCACTAGGAGCTTGGTTTATTGGACTTGATGTGGATCACATAGATGATAGGAGACTCTGCTGTGGTACACCACCAGGTGAAGATTTTCCTGTATTTACTAATGATCATTAATGACCTATGTTAATTATGTTATCTTGGTTTGTTTAAGGATTATAAGTGGTGAAAACAATTTAAAATCCTTGAGTTTGGTCACTCTTGCAGATTGTGAATGGAAGGCCCAAGCAGGCAATGTTTGTGTTGCTTCATTTGATTGGACCTGCAGTGGAATTTGCAGGTCTGCTGAAAGGATTAGAGAGGTTCACAGGAGATGTGGGGAAGGTGAGAAAGCTTTGTGGAGTGCCTCTTTCTAGGAGGCAGCTAGCTTGGAATTCTTCCTAACTCAGGAAGGTTATAACTACAGCAATGAAACTAGGCTGCAAGATTTTCTTTTTCTTTTTCTGTATTTTTTAGAAGTATAGAGAAATTTCATTTTACAAAAAAAAGCAGGAGAGAGAGAGAGATAGAGAGGACTTGCCCCATGGACCTTCTAATAAAGGAGATTGACCATGGTAGCTACCAGAATAGGAAGCATGGGATAATCCCCCAACCCATTCTTTGATGCTTGAAGGGCCACTATATGTTAATAGTTCCATGCCTATCAAGTTCCTAATAAATATAGATATATATATATATTTGGTTGGCTGTTGCCTCCTTACCTTTCATTTTCCTCTTCATTTTTCTCTTTTGCAAAGTTAAAAGAGAAATGCTAATGAGTAACTACCGTAGTAAACCCTAAATGCACGGGGGTAAAGAATTAAAATTAAAAAATTCTTATGAAATTGTGCAACATTTAAAGCTATAAATATAATTAATATCGTAATTTTCTATAAAGACTTAATATATATGGATTTTTAACCATTGTCCTTATGACACTCATTAACCTGATCCAAGTTAAAATTATTCCAATCATTTCTTTTATTATGCATTTGTCACAGTATAGTATATGTAATTCCACGTAACAAAATAACTCACATGAGCTCAGCTTACGGAGCTAAGTGACTGAATTTTTTTTATATTAGTGTATATTTGGCTCAATTCACGTTTAAAACGTAATTTTACAATAAATCAAATACACATTAAATATTCATTTCAAATATAGTGATACAATACACAACATAAAGTAATTGTTTTTTTTGCCAAACGCCAATCCTATTGTAGCATTATGCAGCTATCCTATGTAAATGCAATAATTGGATCTCAATTCCCAAACCAATGTAAAAAGGGAAAAGCCAAGATCTTCCAAGTTCCAATTTCGCCATAGCCCGTCCAAGACTTTGATTTCCCATGAATAGAACTATACCTAAATACTTTGGACCTTATATCTGTTGGAGAAAGTCAACGTTTTCTAAATTGATTGGACCTTTTCTAAGTTAGTGCATGTTATGTTGTAAGTCACTTAAGCATGCTCCATGTGAGAATATTAAGGTGTTGAAAAATTTGCAAATGATAAAATAATAAGGAATTGCAATAACCAAGAGATGGAGTTAGGTACCTCGATTGGGAGTGAAAGGGGATAGAATGTATTCTTCTTTTGGGTCAAACGATTGAGAAGAGTCCAAAGTGCTAAATTACTAGTTAGGGATTTAGCTCAACGCTCGTCCCAACATGATGGACCCAACTTACCATAACCAACGGACACGGTGCAAGAAATAATGGAATATTAATTAATCAAATTGAAACCATGATTGTAAGAAAGGAGTAATGGAACTGTTATTGAAGTTACAGCCTGCAACTATCGTTTTCCTTCTCTAAAGGGAACCGCACCAAGAAGACACAAAATTGGAAATGAATAAACTTGGTGTTCTCCTTAATTGTTATTCCCTCTATTTTTTAAGTGTTATTTACAACAAGATTATTTCTATTTACTTTCTTGATTTCAATTTAGTGATTTTGTGGTTTAATTGTATTGTTTGCTTCCATTTTTAGTGCTACTTTGATCTAGCCAATTAATGTATGATCTTAGACTAACTCTTACAATTGGAAAATGGAAAACACCTTCAAATGAACCAGACAATAATTGGTTAATTACATAAGGATATATGAATTATATATTGTGTGATCTTAATCAATTCTTGAATGTAATGCAATTCTTTCTTGAACTCACCTAAGGAATTAGGAATTTTGATTGAGGATTAGGGTTAAACCACCAAGGATATGACATTTAACTAAATTAATTAATTAGCTCATCAATTCAATTGCAATTACTAAATTGAAAGCATTTTTCAATTCCATAGGGTGAGAATTAAGAAGAATAACCTTAACCACTACATGATATTGTTTGTCTTTATTACACTTTGTCAATTGTTCTATCATCCTTAATTCAAGTTTGGTTTTAGTTTATGCACTCTTTAAAGTTTGTTCTACACTTGTTACTCAATTGTTCAACTAGCAATTGCTTTGCCAATTGGTACATGAGTTTCAATCTCTATTGGACGATACTCTACTCGTCATTTGACTACTTGATATAATTTGGTATGCTTGCCAATTTGTCCAACACTTTGCTGCCTACGGCAGGTGCTACATCTCTTGGCCACTTCTGATTAGGGGTGGCAAATGGATGGATCGGATGGATTTGGATCAGGATTATAATGGATGGATTGAAACAGTCCATTAATCCATTTATGATCCGTTAAAAATATATTATAAAAATTCAATCCATCCATGCCCTATTAAATAAAAACCATTCAATCCACTCTATTAACAATTATTTTATGGATGAATATATCCGATCCATCTATAAATATTCTTAAAAATAATTTTTATTTTTTTAGTGTATTTTCTCTCTACAATTTTCTTTTCCCTAAGATTTTATCTCTCTCTCCTCTACTTCTCTCTCCCCTTCTCCTAATCTCTTTCTCTCTCACCCTTAACTCTCTCCCTCTTCTCTCCCCCTCATTTTCATATATCTCCTTCTCTCTCCTCTTTTATAAAATTAAAGGGTTTATAATTGTTAGGATGGACATTACTACCAATTCTATAGAGTAGAAAATTAGCAACTGGAGCTAAAAAATAAGCATGACACAAGAATAACACTCTCTTATAAGTGAAATGCAATCATTAAACAAATGTGGAAATTAAAGACCAAAAATATTTGTAACAGTATTTCATGAATAGACTAAATTAAAACATTGTATAAAAGTATATCACAAATAAAAAAGTATTACATGTTAATGACAATAAAAATTGTCGATTGAATAATTATATAAATTAAAAAATAAGTCTAATGGACGTCCGAAGCGGTATCTTTTTTTGTTTAACCACAGGTATTCTCCACGGGAGGCATCCTGTTCGAGCCGGGAACATCCACATGATGGTGGGGTTAGCTCTCCAGCAGGGATTTTTCCATTCAATGCGGTATCCTTTTTTTGTTTAACCACAGGTATCCTCCACGGGAGGCCATCCTGTTCTCGTGGCAATCCTGTTCGAGCCGGGAACATCCACGTGATAGACCTTGCTTAAGGAAAATCAAGTATGTACCACTTGAACCAACCCCCGTTATATCCTTTCGTTTCTTATGTATTTAATACTTATATTGAATTTAATCTACTATCTATTATTAGTGGAATTTTTATATTATTATTTAATTTTACTGTAGGATTGCGTTGCGACCAACTTAAATCGAGAAAGTTTATTATTTGAAGAATTAAAATTTTTAATTATAGGAAACGAGCCTCTTTTCACATAAACTTTTACATAAAAATTTAGGTTGCAGACCACATGTATATTAGTTATGCAGTATCAATCAATGTTTACCAGTATAATAATATATTATTTAATTTTTATTTAACAATTGAAAAAATATTTATTAAATACTGTCAAATGTTGGAATGTTAATTCATAAAAATCAACTTAATTTAAACAATTTTACTTAGACCGTGTCCAATGGATTTGAAAATAAAATGGATGATTAGTATCCATCCATCAAGTAAAGGAGTCCAATCCATTTATATATTCTTTTGTATTTGGATGGACTGGATTGGATAAATGTATGGATGGTTTGGTTGGATCATGGATTAATGGACTATTTTTGCCACCCCTACTTCTGATGGCATGTTGCCTAGAAGCAGTTGAAGGTCAAGAGACCTTGGACTAACAAGACTGATGTTGGGGCACATGAAGGCCCAATCAAGGAGAGTTGACTTTCCTTAGTCAACATTGACCACATTAATCTTGGTCAACACTTGCATTTTCTTTTTTTTAATTGTATTTTATTTCCCTAAAATAGAGTGCCTAGTAGTCATGGCCTCTAATTAAACAGTTTGATAGGATTTGAGTGTATTTCATTTTTCATGTAATTTTCCTTCCTACTACTCTTAGATGGGGTGCTAAATAGATGGTTTAAGTGCTAAGAGCTAGTCTTGCTACTTAACTTAGGAGGCTTGGGTTCAACACCCAAGTTTGGAGAAATTAAATCAACTCTTATTTTCTTTTAGCCTTGGCCACCCCCTCTCTCTATAAAAGCGGAGCCTCTCCACTCTTGTAAGGCCAATCACTCATTTAATCAAACAACTTTATGCTTTTGTTCCTTCTCTTGAGAGTTGAGAAGGCTTAATTGTTTCTTGCTCAAACCATGGTGATTCTTATCCAGCTTCGTGAGTCGGTGGCGAATCTACACTGAGGCTTATCTGCTAAAGGGGCTGCCTTCATCAGTGGCGCCTATACCCATCTCTTTTCTTTCCATTTTCTCTTTATTTCACTTAATTTTTCTGTCATATCAAGCTCTTGGAGCTTGTTTCAGACCATAAAGAGCCTTTTTTAAGTTTTCAAAAACAAAATCTGGAAAGGTGATGTCTTCAAAACCAGGGGGTTGTCTAACAAACACTTCTTCCTCAATGATTCCATAAGGAATGCACTTTTGACATCCATTTGATATAGTTGATGCCATTACTTGCTGCATAGGAGAGTAAAATTCTAATGGCTTCAAGCCTAGCTACAGGTGCAAAGGTTTTAGTGAAGTCAATACCTTCTTGGTTGATTTTAGCCTTGAGCTACAAGTCTGGCCTTGTTTCTGACAACCTTTTCATCTTCATCCAGTTTGTTTCTAAACACCCACTTGGTTCCTATGATAGTTTTCCCATGGGGTTTAGGAACTAGGCGCCATACATCACTTCTAGCAAATTGATTCAACTCTTCTTGCATGGCTAGGATCCACCCTTCATCACACAAAGCTTCATCAATGTTCTTAGGCTCTATTTCAGATAGTAAGGCAAGATTGTTGACTTGTTCAAGTCTTGATCTTGTTCTTACACCTTTAGAGATATCACCTAAGAATTTCCCTCTAGGATGAGCAGATTATATCTCCAATCCTTATGAACAGAAGATACATTTTTGTTTGAGACTCAACATTAGGTTCAGATGGTCTAGCTTTAGAACCTCCTTCAGAATTGTTCTGAATCTTCTTCAGATTGCTTGTTCAGATCCATACTTGCAAAGTCATCTTCTAGATCTGAAAGGTCACTGATAAGTGCAAATTATATGATAAATTCTTGTATTTTTACTGAACTTATCAAGGTTAAAATAGTAATTTATGCCCCAAAATAATCCCTTTTTAGTAATAATTGTAATAATTGTGATTATTTGATTTGAATTTGATGCTATTTTAACAGAAAATCTGTTAAATTTGCAGATTTATGAGAAGATTTGAATGAGGAAGAAAGATAGCATTATTTGAGGAGAGGATCTACGAATTTGAAGTTTAAATCAGAGAAAATAAAGATAAGATCAGCTGCCATTTAAACAAGGACTCTGCAGATAACTTCCCAGTTTAAATTCAAAAGAAGAATAAACACAAAATCAGATCAAAAAGAGGGAAACAAGGAAAGCCAAGCAAACAAAGATAAGATCAGGAAGAGATCAAGTGGTTAAAAGAAGAAACAGAGCAATCAGTTACGCGTTTTGCGCTTCACCTGCGCTTAGCGCAAGTGAAGCGCAACTTCCAGAATTGCTCATTGTTTCCTGCGCTGCAAATGCTCTGAGCGTAGATGAAGCACAACTGCGTGGATTAGTTTTAGATCTTTTTTTAGATCTATTTTCAAATCAGATTTCTTCCAGATTTAAGATAGCTTTCCTTAGTCTATAAATAGGACCCTTTGTAAAGAAGTCAAGGAGGTTAGCGAAGGAGCATTTAGGAAGGAGATTAGAGAGACGACAAAGGCAGAGCTAGGATTGGAGCAAGGTGACAACTTCTCCATTGGGTTGTAATGGCTACCATGCGTAGCTAAGCATCTCAATAGGATTGAATGTAGTTTATTCAATCCCCAAAGTGTATGTGAATTCTCGTATTTATTTATGAATCCTTGTTTTATAATATCGGTATTTTTATCTTTACTTAATGCATAGCTTCCGCCTGTGTGCCGGAGTTATAGGTTAATTTTAGGATTCAGGTGACATATGTTTCTATAAAATTAATAGCTGAGTTTGGGAAAGCCTAGACATAGGACACCTAAAATTCTGATTGGTAAAAATACTCATAGTAGTTACTATAGGGTTATAGGAGAAAGTGACCATTGAAGAAGAAGTAGGCAATCTCTTCATAGCTGACACTATGGTTCTATAGGGCGAATTGATAGTATAAACAAACAGAAAAGTAGAGCAATCAAGCCAGGGTAATTTGTCGCTTGTGAGAACTCACATGAATTACTTTTGAGTATCTCGTGATATGGGACACCGGCAGGGGATAACATAGTTTGGGTAAGATATTATAAAAATATATTCATAAATAATATCTGGATTCACATACATGAAGGGGTGCGGTGATACGAAAAGTTCAATCATAATCCAAGTAAAGTATTTTATCCTCTTTCAATCGTCTCTTTCTTTTATGCAAATTCACTTTCTTCACATCAAACTCTCAAACACCGTTGTCTACTTGATAATTGATCACGAGTAAATACAAAGTGAACTGTTCCCTGTGGATACGATAAACTTCATACTTACTATTATACTACTGAAATTTGGTACGCTTGCCAGAACTTCATCAATCACTATCAGTCTTTTTCTTGTCATTGAACCTTACATGGATGGTTTCTTCAATTGCCAAGTTCTAGAATTATAAACCCTATAAACTTTGGAATTCTCAGAATATCCAAGGAAATGACCTAACTCAGACTTAGCATCAAACTATCCAATGTCATCCTTGGTGTTGAGTATGAAACACTCACACCAAAAAACATAGAAGTAAGATATGTTGGGTTTCCTTCCTCTCCACAATTCATAGGAAGTATTTTTAGAATAGGTCTTATCAATCTTTTGTTTTGAGGTAACATGTTGTGTTAACAGCTCTTTCCCAGAATACCCTTGGGGAGAGAGCTTGAAATAAGTATGGTTCTTCCCATCTCTTGTAGACTTCTGTTCTTTCTCTCAACAACCCCATTTTGATGGGGTGTTCTAGCCATAGTGAAATTGTGAGAGATCCCATTCTCTTCACAGAACAATATGAAGCTTGTGTTTTCAAACTCTCCTCAATGGCCACTTCTAATACAAGGAATACAAAATCTTTTTCATTATGTACCTTCTTGCAGAAAATTATGAACTTCTCAAAAGTCTCATCCTTGCTTTTGAGGAATATCACTCATGTGAATCTAGAATAGTCATCTACAATGACCAAACCATACTTCTTCCCACCAAGACTTTCAGTCCTTGTTGGTCTATAATAAGTCAATGTGAAGAAGTTCTAAGGGTCTTGAAGTGGAAATAACATTCTTGCTCTTAAAAGAGTTTCTTGTTTTGTTTCCCTTTCAAACAACTTTCACATAAAATTTCAGATTTGTATAAGAGCTTGGGGTAGTCCTTTTACAATATTTTGTTTTGTAAGCTTTGAGATTATCCTTAAGCTGGCATGCCCAAGTTTTTCTGATGCCAAATCTATTTTTCATCTTCCACAGAAAAAAGCACTTCACATTTTGACTTGCAAGTTCCTCCAAGTCTATTTTATACACATTGTTGTGGTCTCTTGGCAGTGAAGAGAACTTGGTCATTGTTATTTTTACTATACAACCTTCTTTTTTGAAAGATACTACATAACCACTATCACACAATTGACTTATGCTTACTAAGTTGTGTTTGAGTCCTTCAACAAACAGAACATTATTAATAGATGACAGAGGTGACATACCTACTGTACCTATGCTAGTGATATTCCCTGGTTGGTTTCCTCCAGAGGTGACCACTCCTCTATCCTTATGCCTAAGGTTTTAGAACAAAGTCCTTTTCTCCCATCATGTGACGTAAGCATCACTGTCCAGGTACCATTTGTGGAGTTTCCTTTGTCCTGTTAAACAACATCTGCAACAGGAATAACCAAAACTTTAGGTACCCATAAATACTTTGGTCCTTTTTTTGTTAGCTTTGGGTTTAGTTTTCCCTTTGTGTCTACACTTTGACACATGATGTCCAGGCTTACCACAATGGGAGCACACTTTACCTTTCTCAGCCTTTTGGATTAATTTTAACATCAGATTGATCTGATGATTCAGTAGAGGAGTAAACAAGACCACACTTGTTTTTTGAATCTTTCTAAACTCCTAAAGTTTGTTCAGATTCTCAATTCCTTTAACAAAGTTGGCTAGGTCTACAGTAAGTTTTTCAACCTTCTTCTGAAGTTTATCAACTTCTTTAGATTTGTTTTCAGAACTACTGCCCTTGCAGGTCAAGAGTTCCTCCATGAGCAGCAAGTTTTCCTTCTCAAGAGCCTCATCATTTTCACACATTTTTGTGTATGCTCTTCAAGAGGTCCTTGTACTCTAAGAAAAGCTCTTTTGAACTTTCCAGTAAATCATCAAACCTCTCCTGGAGATTAGGGTCAGAGAAACATGTCTTACCTCTAAATCTTCACTGTCTGAAGATGGCAGGCTGGCCATAAGGCAGAGGTTGGCTTCTTCACCAGATTCTTCCTCTTCTTCTTCTGAGGTAGAGTCATCAAGATCTTCCCAAGTTGCCATCAAGCCCTTCTTCTTCTTGAATAACTTCTTCTTCTTGAAGAATGACTTAGCTTTGGGACAATCAGCCGACCAGGCTGTTTGCACTCAAAGCAGGTGATTTGGTTAGCACTAAAGTTCACCTTGCCTGACTTTTCACTTGGGTTTTTGAAAGGCTAATCTTTCTTGTATTTTTCCTTTTATCTGGAGCATCTTCTTGATCTTTCTACTTAGAAGAGCGAGATCATCTTCATCTTTTAAACTATCTTCAGATCCTTCTTCTACGTCTGAAGTTTCTTCAACTTGCACATTGCTTTCATGGCTCCATGCCTAGGCTGCCTGGCTTTTGAGTTCAGAGCTAGGGACTTCTTTTTTCTAACATCTTCGCCAAGCTCTAACTCATGAACCTTGAGAGAGCCCAAAAGTTCCTTTATTCGCAGGGTATTAAGGTCCTTTGCCTCCTGGATAGCAGTAACTTTGGGTCTCCAGGCCTTAGGTAAGCTTCTTAGAATCTTTCGATTATAATCTCCAGATTCAAAAGTTCTAATCAAGGACTTTAGTCCATTAGTTATAGTTTGAAACCTACCAAACATTTGGTCTATGGTTCATATTCATGCATCTTGAACATCTCATACTGATGAACAAGCATGCTGATCTTGGATTGTTTGACATTATCAGTTCCCTCATGGGCTGATGCCAATGTATCCCATATCTCTTTGGCGGTGTTGCAACCATGGACCTTTTCATACTCAGGTTTGTTCAAAGAGCAAACCAAGTAGAGTTTGGCTTTGGCATTAAGTTGTACCCTGACTTTTTGCTCGCTATATAGTCCACTTAACCTTAGGGATGGGATGACCATTAAGAATGGGTATATAGTCACCATTAGTAACTATGTCCCATAGATCGATGTTGTTGCTCTCAATGAATAGTTTCATCATCCGATCTCTCTAGTAATGATAATCAATACCATTAAATCTTGGAGGCGTTGTCACAGATGCTCCTTCTGTGATATAGTAACTGGCGCTTGCTATTGGGATTCCATTTGGATCTACTCCCTCAACACTTGTTAGGTGCTCAACTCGAGGTTGAGCTCTAATACCAACTGTAGAAACACACAGGATAACATTAGAAGGGGGTTGAATAGTATTTTTATAAACTTAGCATTTTATGGAAACCTTTTCTAAAAACTAAGTTAAAGCGCTTTTCAGACAGTGACTCTGACGTTGTTTGAAGCGTTGTTCTTTATCTGAAGATTTTAGACAGAGTTTTTAATTGCAACAAAACTTTTCGTAAAGATGTTTTAACAAAACTGTTTATAAAAGTTTATTTTAAATTCCCTCTTCTTGTTAGAATAAACATAATATACTAAGATAAGGGATAGAAAAGCACTCAGCCAATTATCCTGGTTCACTCACACCACCCGTGAGCTACCTCCAGTCCCAATGCCAACAAGCTACTGGATTTTCTCTTAATCTCAAAAGATTACAAGTTGTCTTTTGTTCACCAAGCCTCTTCAGGCACTACACAACAAGTATTCTTTGTCCTACTAAGCCACTCCTGGTTCTAACAACAAATATGTATATAGAGAAATTTGAACTTAGAACACAAGTTCTTCGTCTAGGTGTACAAGAAATAACAGAGATCTAACTCTGGATATGAAAGTTGATTGTACAAGAGTTTTTACAACAAGTAAATCCTAGGAGGATTTTTACAAGCGTTTTGCGAAGCTTGGGCTTAAAAAGTTTGTAACTCATTTTTCTTTCTTTTTTTTTTCAGCTTTAAGAGACTTCTGGTATTTGTAGGCTTCATTCAGCTTGAAGAACGTCGTTGAGAAGTTTGTTGTGAGATAACATTAAATGCATTTTATCCCGTTGAGACACAACCATTGTCACCGTACTAGGTTGCAACGTTGTTCTGACTTCTACGACTGCTGCAGAGCAACATTTCTCCTTTTATGCTTCCATTTTGAATCTCAGCCAAAAAGTTGCCTTTTGTCTTGCTTTTCTGATGTACTGAGGTTGCGTGTGGTTCTGGTACTGGCCTTAACTTTCCACATCTAATGCCCTTGTACTTCAGGCAGATCCTTGATCTTCAAAACTTGAGTCTTCAAAAATTTTGACCAAGTTCAGATCTTAGCAGACTTCAGACAAGCTTTCTTCATAAGGTCTTTGAAATAACAGAACTTTAAAATATTGATTAAGCATAAAGTTCCGAGTTTCATTAACTTTATAATCATCAAAACTTGTGTTGGGGAAGGCTTAGACTTTTAAGGCCTTTGAGACTCAACACTTTTTATAAGGTACACTTAACTGAATCACACATCAATAAAAATGAGTAAAGCTAGTTAATTTTATTGGAGTTTTAAAAATAGTTTAACTTTCTACTATTACCCTTATTTAATATCATTAACTAACTTCATTACCATTTGATAATTGGAAAGATAATAAGGGTAAATAAGGAAAGTGGTAATAAATATTGTCTTGAAATTGTAAAATGTCTTATAAAAAGAACACAAAAACTTATAAAAAATGTCTTATAAAAAAGAGCTGAGAGATTACTTTAGATCTTAATTTACCCAAAGTTTGTGCTTCACTCTTGGGAGGCTCTCCTATAGCTAATGTGATTGAAGCCTTCCAAAAATTTCGGTTTACTAAAGTCGCTTGCGATATATGATGCCTTTTCATCCGCAATAGGCCTTATGTATTCATTTCTTCACCCACCGTACCATTCAAAATAAATAAGACACCGGAAAAATTATTGATGCCTTTCTCTCATAAAAAAATGCAAAAAGATAGTATGGTCACTCTAGCAATTAAATACCATATCATTATACTCCCTCCGGTCCTATTTATAAGAACTTTTTTAGGGTGGGTCTTGGTCCTTTTATAAGAACCTTTCAGATTGTCCCATGCATTAATTATTTTTTGACAAAAATACCCCATTAGTGGAGGTAAGTGCGTAATTAATTAGCAGAGAGAGTATGACACAATTGAGTAGTTAAGTGGAAAGAGAAAGATAATGAGTCTCAATAAATTCAAGGGTAGTTTAGGAAATATCATACACATTCTTGACAAATTTATTGCAATCAACTAAATTAACCAACTTCCTTAATCCGTGTGATATAGTTAAAAGGTTCTTATAAATAGGACCGGAGGGAGTATATGCCTAAATAAACTATTTCTTGTAGTAAATGATTTTTTTTGTCTTTTCAAGTAAGAAGATAACACCATATCTTTGAAATCGGCTCTGCTTTTTGAGCGCTTGCTCCCTACATTCCAAATTTGATTATAATTTTGAAATATTACTAATGGTATGTTTGGTTTAATGTTGTAACATGGTAAATTCATGTTTTCTACGCTACAAATAGTTGCATTTAGATATTTAAACTTGAATTTGATCAGCTCTCATTCCTTTCAACATCAAACCAAACATACGCTAATTCTTTTTAAGTGTAAATAGATATTGTGTCTGAGTTTATATGTAGGGAAAGTAAGAAACAAATTTGGGATACTTAAAATAAAATTGAGTATTGGAGATGCAGAAAGTAATTCATTCTAAGAAGAAATACAACACAATGAACAAAGAATTTGTGTGGGAGAGAAAAAGCAGAGAGACAGCAAATAACAATGCTTAAAGAAATGCACAAGGCATGTTCTACTCTACATAAAAAACTTCAATAGGTTTCGTTTGAGCTATATGTGAAAAGTGATGGATGCATGATTCATCATGACCAATCTACTCTACACGTTTGTTCTCATAACCAATCTTCCATAAGCTTCAATGCCATCCCTTGATGTTCTATCTAGGACCCTGATTCATCATTTGAGCTTGTGAAAAAGGGAACAATAATATTTCATATCTAGTACTTACAGAGAGTGGGAAAAAAGTTAAGATACTCTTTCAAGGAAAAGGAAAGTACTAAAGGAAAAAAAAAACGAGAATAGTGAAGAGGAGAACCTGCATATCTCATCTTATCAAAAAGCAGGTCAAGAAGTAAACACAAGAACTACCTTTTAAACCTTTGATGAGAAGAAGGCTTCTTCAGGGGTTTTAGGAGCAGTGGCACGTGATATTGGCACGGCTCAATCAAAAAGCAAGGCCTAAGACACTTTGAGCATTGTTTTCCTCATTGAAACCGCACCAATATTCCGTTAAACCGATCCCCTCTTCCCCTTTTCGGCCCACATTTCTTCTGCACCTATCTGCTGTAACAAGATCAAAGACATACAGAGCAGAGTATGGAAACAAAATTTGAAACTGTTAATTGCTATAAAAATTTCAGAAAGTGACCCTTTTTATGTTTTTGTTTTGGTGTGAAATGTGAATGTATGTAAAATTCATATAGCAACCCCTTGATTTAAATGACTAGAAGAGAATGATGAGGAAGGGGCTGAAAGTGATCTATGAATGGAGAAAAAACATGAGATGGGGCTCGGCATATATTGAGTGGAGTTCTTGCGGAAAATAGAGAATAGAGTGAGATGAGTACTTGTATCTAAGTACTATAATAAAGAAGGTAGAGCCCAACATGAGAGACCAGGAAACATGGCTGGTAGTGGTAACATTGAAGAAGTAGCATTAAATTTTCAACAACCTATCAAGAGAGGAAGTTGGAATATTAATTTAAAGAGGCACAAGAATCGTGATACAAGCTCAGAGGAGACAAATCTGAATTAAGCTTTTAATGTGAGCATTTATGGATTATGGGGCAGAGGGAGAGGGATGTTGGTTCTGTTCAATTAGCATTTATGTATCAAGCAGTAAAAAAGAACCTTTGCTGTTCGGTCTTGGTTCCTGGGTATGGTACTTAATTACTTATAGCCATCATACCCAACCTCTCATTAGGCACTTCATAGGTTCAGTAATTCCATATACTATAACTTATGCATCAGTATGGTTAGCTGCCTCCAGTTCTTATCTTTGAAGTAAGCATAAAAGGATGGTTAACTAGTTGAAAGTGCAGGCAGAGCATATCAAAATTAAAGTAATTTAATTGAAATTGAATTTTTTTAGCTGAAAATTTGAAAAATAATTAATAGAAAATTTAAATTTAATTTAAATTGAATAAAAACCAATTTTATTTAAAATTATATTTTAATTTTTATATACCATTCATACTTATTTAAGATTTCTTTATTGTACTTTAAGTCATAGTTAGTTTCCCTTTTGCATATATACCCTTAAGAATAATAAATTAAACTAATAATTAATATGGAAGTATATTTAGAGTTTGGATGTATAGTTTAATAATTTTGTTCGTATACTCAAATGAATTAAATAAAACATTTTTTTTATAAGCCAAAAATATTATAAAAGGGAGTACAAGGGGTACTCCAACCCATAATACACAAAGAAAAAATGTTTAAGAAGGACCCCATCACAACAAATCTAAGACAAAGCTCCCAATTACAATCAGCCAGATAACAGTAATCCTAAAATAAAATACCCCATATCCCATCAAAGCATGAGTAACAAAATAACAAGTACCATCTTAGCCACACAAAGCGGTACCTACACTTCAGCAAAACAAAACATTCAACCCCCCAAGGACATCACCCCAGAAATTAAGTACAGTGCAAATTCAAACAACCTCCAATATCAGCAGACCACATACAGTATGGATACATAAAGGAGGAGTCCTTAGCTCTCAAAATCTTCCAAGATCTTAACTTTATCAATTCCAATACATCAGCTGGTTCTATTTTTTTGCCAGAGAAAATAAGATCATTACGTGCTAGCCAAATAGACCATACAACCATCAACCAGATAAAAAACCAACGTAACCTATTATGAGCATTACAATCCGGTAGACCAACAAAGTGAGAGAAATTGGCCAGGCTTTCTTTGTTCAAAACATAATGGTAACCACTCCACTCTACACACAACATCCAAATTCTATATGCAAATGGACATTCAAAGAAAAGATGTGATACAGTTTCCACCACCTGGTTACACCACACACAAGCACCATCCCTATCATTGAGTACCTTACTTTTGATTAGGTTTTGTTTGGTAGGAACTCTATTCAAGATAACCTGCCAAGCAAAGCAAAGATTTTTACTGGAGCAAATTTCGACCAAAGGTAATTATGCATTGGGATTTCAGCAAAAGCCACCTCATGGATAATTTCTTGGTAGGCAAATTTGACAGTATAAGCTCCAGATGAGTCAACAGTCCACCTCCAACGGTCATCAACCTCCCCACTCAGTTGTATCGATTGAAGCACATTTGAAAGGTCCTGCAAAAGCTGTCATTCCCATTGGAATCAAGATCGACGCCAACTCCAATTCCATTGGGAGCCATTAACATCACTTTGAAACATGTTAGCAATAGTCTCGTTCTTATTATTGGCTAGAAGGAACAATCTAGGATACCGCTCACACAATGGTACATCCCCACACCACACATCCTCCCAAAAAAGAGTATCACGCCCATTCCCCACTCTCTTAACACAACCATTCGAGAACCATTCTACACTAATATCACTAGCCGACTCAATAGACCATAAATCTGACCACCAGTTAGACACCTTTAACTGTCTCCCCCTCTCAACCCACCTCTCCCCATAAATAGAAGTAATTATCCTATGCCAAAATTTTCCTTTTCCCATTAACAAACGCCACCTCCATTTCCCCAGTAAGGCTAGATTAAAAGCTCTCACATCACGAACCCCCAGTCCACCATGTTTCTTTTCTCTACACGCATCCTCCCAAGCAACCATTAAATAAAACATATTAATTTGGTGTATTTTGATAAAATTAATTTTTATATTTTGATGAATTTATATATTAAAAATTTTCTGAATAAAAACTGAAAAACTATTTAAATTGGATTAAATTATGTTTATATTTTTAACCTAACCAATCAAATACCATCATACAAAGTAATTGAATTAAATCAAATAAAATTATTTCTTTAAAAATTATTTAATCAATTCAATCTGCAACAAAGTTAGCATATATAGTCATTTTTTTTCAATTTTAACGACCTTTTGCTATGTAATATTTGTTTTTTAGAAAAAAAAAAAGAATGATACCTTTTCTTAGTGACTGGCTTTGTATTTATGTACACTTTAAATAATTATTTATAAAAAATATTAACAGAAATATTTTACTTAATTGGAATATTTTTTTATATATGGCAATTATCCTAGTTTTTTTAAAATATATTTTTGGTGTCACATATATGATGTGATGAAATTTATGTAAATTTTAACTAATAAAAAGTGTGTTATAAAAGGTGTTCTTGTACATAAATACAAGTTATCTATTACATAAAATAATATATTAACAACTTAATAAAATAATATTTAGTTATATGATTTTTTAATTTATAAGTGAAAGGGTTCAATCATTACATATATGTGTTTGGTGTGATGTGTGCGTATTAAAAGGGATTTCTTCATTTAATGTTTGATATAATATCTCTAGAAATTAATTACTCCCTTAAGTAAATGAGGGAATATTTTGAGTCAAAAAGAACTTCATCTGTAGCTTATAAATATGAACTAAAATAACAAAGATAACAAGTGTTAATAATAAAAAGGTGATTAATAAAAATTATTTAGCTATGCATGATGAGAAAAACAAGATCGAGGATGTGGATGAGGAATCAAATGAGAAGTTGTGAGGGTTAGAATCCTAGAGTAGTCATCATTATTGGGAGGGCTTTACCTAACTCATCACTCCGACCCGAGTGTTAAACTCACAACTATGTCTGTGGGCGATTTTTGGTCAAACACAAAAAAATAAGAAATTGTGAGGAAAAACATGAAAAAAGTTTTGGTTGGCACTTGGGATGTGGGGTGAATATAGGGAAGAAATTTTGAATACTTTTAAAGTATATATCCATTAGTCGTATCGATCACTCTTCTAATATTTGATCTTTTTTATTTTTTTTTAAATAGAAGAACTTGGGGTATGCATCTTAGGTTTTTTCCTGATATGTGAGGTCGAAGATGCGAAAAATAGGAGAATGGGGCTTCTATTTTGTTTTATTTAAAAAAAACTAGGGTGTGTCACTTCTAAAGGGGATCCACAATAAAAGAGATATGATCTTTTGACGTGTCATTTCTTTCATAAAAGTTTTAAGGGTTTGTTTATTTTAAAGTTTTGGGTGGTCAAAATTACATTGGGATGTGTAGGAATAAAGTCAAGACAAATATAATGTCATTTGAATAAATTTAACCGTGGATTAAAAGTGTGTTTGGTATGACGTTGGCTAAAATGTCAAATTTCTTTTCTGATGCGCTTCTCAAGTATTTTGGACTTGGATATTCAGAAAAGAAAATCTTACAAAAACTTGTAAAAGGCAATATAATATATATATTATGTACTTAAGATGCTTAAGCTCAAAGTGATACACTTAAGATTGAGAATGCAGTGCAGTAAACTTAATTTAGTTAGCATAGTATTCACTAAATATAAGGAGCAGAGTTAAAGGAGAGAATATAAGAGACCAAATTTATGCGGGTTCACACCAACAACTTGGGCTAACGTCCAGTCCCCACATAAAGTGAGATTTTCATTATTCATCCTTGAATAGTTACAAGTTTTCTTCACTCTATCTCTTCATGCTTCTTAATTAAGTATTATCCTTCAAGGGCCTCTTTAGGCTTCTAGGTACTTTTTTCTATAGTCTATCTCCAGGCTTCTGAACATTCTTTTTGTAGCTTCTCCAGGCTTAAAAATGACTCACACCTACGTTAAGAATCACTCTCTAGCTAGGCAAGTTGCAGGGTGCTGGTGAAAAAACATAGGGACGGGCGAAACTCCCAGCCTCTTGAGAGTGAGGACAATCACGTAACACGTGAAGAATAGATTCTTCGCAACTGAACATCTTGAGCAAGACGGGGAAGATGTTAAACCCCTCATAGAGGACAACTCGTTAGTGGGTAATGCCTCATGGAGAAAATTCCAGACATGAAACCTTACCTTCTCAAAAGCCTTTAAACGCCACACGTACCTAAGATCGGGATGAAGATGAAGTAGGATTAAACTCCCTTTGTAATTAGGGATGATCCGCTATTGGGTTCCAAGATTTTCTATTGAACAAGAACTAATCTTAATGGGCCTTTGCTAACGACCCATTTTAAAGATGTTGATTTACCATTAACTCCAACTCAAACCTTCACTCTAGCAAAAGATGGCGTTTACTGATTGGCAGTTACCAGCACCAGTGTTGGTGGGGGCACTTACGGTAACTCTGAGCTTACCCAACAAAACAATATTAATTGTCCTGAATCGTCTGATTCCTAAACCACTAACAAGTTTAGGAGCAGAAACTCTATGCCAATTAACAAGATGCTCGCTCCTAAAATTTCTCTCCTAGACCAAAAAAACTCTTCTAACGATAGCATCAATGGTCAAGCATATCGAGGAGGGAAGCCAAGCCACTTGCATACTATATATATTAGGATAAAAAAGATAAGATTAATTTTTCCAAGCAAAGGCACCCTGCTTTAGTAAGATGTCTACTCTTCCAATCAACCAGACGATTTTGGATCTTGGATAAAAGGGGGATTAAACACAAATCTATTTAAATCTACCATAGATCAAAGGGAATCCCAGATATTGTTGAGTCTAAAAACTTTAAAATCTTAAGACCCTCCATAACTAATTTTGATGGTAACAAGCTAAGTGCTTGTTTAATTGAAAATAAAAATTCTGCACTTCATACATTTTAGATGATGGTATCAAGATTCTTCAGACGATTGGAGCTGTCTGAAGTTAGTCACTCATCTGAAGAAGTAAAGTTACCTAAAGAGCTCAACCCATCTGAAGTCAAACTATTTGAGGAGATAAATTTCAAACTCTGAAAAAGTCAAGTTATGTCCAGCCTCACATGCTTTGTACTTTTTGATAAAGATGGGAAGACAAGAGACAAATTTATGGGGAACTTTCAAAAGTAAAGCACAAAAGGAGAAGTTTGCTCTGTAACTCTACAATGCTCACAACATCTCTGCTTCCTTGTACCCGGTTGTCAGAATATCTAACAATGGCTTCAACGAATTAAATCTATCTCTAAATAGACAACTCTGGAGAGAGAAGATCCCTAAAGCCTATAAACATATGAGTTCGATCAAGAAGCAGATAGAGAACTTATGCAAAGTTTGAAAGAGCCCAAACGCTGCTAAAATCACTTTGTGATTCATATTCTGATTTCATTTTTATAAAAATTTTCAAATCCTGTATTAAGTTACAATTAGACTTGTACATTCAAGAACTAAAACTTACCTGAAGTTCAAAGTCCATTTTCATGCAAACACTCGCAATAGTTGTTAAGCCTGAAGATGCTAGGTTGAAAAGAATACTTGTATTTGGTTGTTGAGCCTGAAGAGGCTTGGAGAAAAATAATACTTGTAATCATGCAAGATCACTGGAAAATCCATGAGTTGGTTTGCTCTGGGACTGGATGTAGCTTACGGTGGAAGTGAGTGAACCAGGATAAATTATTGAGGTAAGTTCTTTGAACCTTATCCTACGTATATTTGTATTTTTACTAGCCGACGGGAATTAAAAAGTGATTATAAAACTTGCGATGAGTTTGTAAAAAATATTTATCCAGAAACCTCTTGTTCGAAACTTTAGATAAGAGAGCATATTTCAGACAACCCTTGAAAACTTGTCTAAATATTTTCTGAAAACTCATTTGTGAAAAACTAGTATCGAAACTACGCGATGCACGGGGCAATATATAATTTATTATTTCTTTGAATATAAAATTAATATATTTTTTGTTGGCAACTCATATTTTTTGCTTAAATAAGATTTTGGATTCGAGTTTAGTGTATGGGAAAAAACTCTCGAGAGTAAGCTTTACCATATTGTGGATGTTTCCGACTTGAGTAAGATTGTGTCTCGTGAAGGACACCTATAACTTAAACAAAAGGATTATGGATTAGAAATTTATGGTAATAATTTTTCAATGGGTTATCATAGTCTAAAGGTATTTACAACAATAATTATTTAAAACATAGGTTTATTTCTGCAAGGTAGTTTTTTCTAATAATATTAGGGCAAAATATGTTTTTCATCATTGTATTTTTTGTCAATTTTGGTCTTCATCCTAGACTGTTAAAACCTTTATTTTATATTCCTATATTTTTAAAATATCTTAATCATAATCCTTAACGTTAATTAGCTCTGTTAAATTGTTGACCTGTTTAATAGACATTCATATTACCTTCTAGTGTTGAATCTCATTTAATCCATGTAGATGCTTAGCGCATTTATTAAACTATTAAATTCAACAACTACTTATTAGAGCTAATCAACGTTGGGGACTTTGATTATGGTATTTCAAAAAATATAAGAATATAGAACAAATGTTTTAAAAGTCGGGGACGAAGATGACAAAAAATATAGGGACAAAAAAAATATTTTACTTATACTTTTATTAGTGTGTGTAATGCAATTTTATACCCAAAGCCTTTTGGTTTGGTTCCCTTATTTTCATGGAATGGTGTACTGTAATAAAAGCTTGCAAAGCATAAATTGTAGGAACAATCAATTTATGGGTCCCTCTATGGTACACAAAACTAAGATTGATGTACCGGTACATTAGATTTTTTACTGCCACGTGGAGGTAAGTCGACTTGTTGATGAAGTCTTAAAATTTATTTTCTTGCCTAATTTTATTTCAAGGAAGCCCCTGTCACTTCGGTTTACATTATCGAGCTTGGACTGTTTTAAACTATGAGAGCGAGAGAGAGTTGCTTTCCAGCGAGCTGGGGCGCAACACAGGAAAGGCATAACTTAAATGCAAGTCTTGTAGTTCTGACTCATCGACTCTCGAGGTTATCCCATGCATCACTGGAGAAGTCCTTTGAACCATCGCGCTAAAAGAGTTATGTCGTAGTCCCATTTTACTAGCACTGTTCTATAGAGTGAGGAGGAGAAACACCCTTCACCGTTGTCGGAACCACCGTACTACCACAGGTTCATAGCTCCTATTTCGCCAGTTTTGTTCTCAGTCGCATCCTATTCGGCCAACGCTTGTCAACTACACTGACATGTTTGTCAGAGGGAGCAAGGAATCTCTCTGTTTCCGATTAGTCATTCTGTGTGGCCATTCTTCGTTGTTGAGCCAGAAATGCGCCCTGTAGTCTCACTGTCGTGGTTGGCGAAGAAAAGCATAACAGTGGGCTTGACATGGTCGAGCCTCCATGGCTGCTTAAGAAAGGGAAGATGCCAAGATGGTAAAGGGTCACAAAGAAGGAGCAGCGATCTTGGTTGTGATGGCCTGCTGCGCGCCGTGGTCGAAGAAGAAGCATGCCATAGCTGCGCTGGTTCCTTTTTTAAATGCAAAAGTTGCAGAACCCTATAGCAAAGAATACGAATGAAAAGGGGTTCCTACATTATTCTTTTTTTTTTTCCTTTTTTTCTATTTTTTAATTAGTTTTACTGAGTTAAGATAGCTTCATCTAATTTTTGGTTTCACATGGCCATATTTCAAAAGCATTCCAGCTTTCATAAATGCATTAAGCTTCCTAAAGATTTTTTTTACTAAAAAAAGAGTGTAATTTTTAAATGTACTCTTCCAAGTAATTTTTAAATTCATGTTCACTTGGAGTATTGAGAGAAAAAGAAATCTCGTTGAATTTTCTTCACGTTGAATTTTCTTCAACTTTGGATCAGTTATTTGAAGAGAAGCTACTAGCCTACTATAGTGCATGAAAGGGAAAGGAAAACAAACGAACAAGGGAATGTGAATTATTGAGAATGCCTCATGATCATTAGGGGACTAAACAATAAATAACCAGAAATAGTGTGTAAAACTCTTAACCGGTTATACATCTTAAATCTCATCCGTTGAACTATCTAAATCTTAAATCAATGGTCATCATTAGTCTTGTACCGGTACAAGTTTTTATAGTTGTGTACCGTAAAATTATCCTCATTTTATTACAAAAACCATCTAAATTTTCATTAAACAATAAACTTATTTTACATTGTTTTTTTATGATTTCATAATAAATAAATGTCTATTTTATTTATACTTAGATAAAAAATAAAGTCTGAAAGCTGAATAATGGAAATGAGTAACCAAGAAAATACATTAATTTTTAGTTTACAAATTTTCACACCAAAAGTTGATAAGCTTTATATAATGAATAATAATTAAAAAAATAATATAAAAAATCAAAAGTCACAATTGAACTTCTATTAGAGTTAAATTACTTAGGTTTGAGCTATCTGCATAATGTGTAGATCTCTATGTGCTAATTTTTTAAATTAAATGACAATAATATTGCGTAAGTTATAATATCACACAATTCTGTAAATTGGAAAAGTATTATTGAAAAAGTTAATATATATTTAGATTTAATAAGAATAAAGTCCAAATCCTTGTAAATTTTACTTCAATAAAAAAATTATAAGAAATTTAGAGTGAGTGTCATTCATTTTTATTGATATGACATATCAGTTAACAAGAGTATAAAAAACATATCAAACCATTAATACAATATAATGTCTTTTTAGTAGCATTTAAAAATTTTGTTTATTATATGTAGTATTTGTAGAATGTATTTGTTGATTTGATATTTAAATAAAATATTAAGAATTGATTAAATAATAAAAATAACGAATGATACATATAATGTAAATATTTACTACTTTATGGGTGCTTTTAGGGTGAAGCACCTCGCGGGTGTGTCACCGGTGGATCACCCTATTTTAACTTAATTGACTTGCTACAATGGGTTTATTTACCGGTTAATTATTTTAGGTTTCTATCCCCATAATAATAAGAATTGATGTCAAGGACCTATCTCAAACTCTAGAATTTGGGCAACGCTATGTCACCTGAAGAAGAAGGACCCACAAACCACAAACAAGGGCATTTTAGAGTGTCTAATTCAGAGAAAATAACAAACCTACCGCATCAAGTCGTCAATAGCCTCGACCTCTATGACCTTAACCTCCACCAACCCTATCCCATTCCGCCCTCCACCGCCAACCTCCCTTTCCTCAACTTCCTCTACCTCTCCCGCATCCCTAACGTCGTCAGAATCTCCTTTGACGGCAACCGCCTCACCGGAACTAACCCGGACTCTTACGGTTCCTTCTCGAAGCTTTTCACGTCGATTACGCTCTCACGTAACTGCCTCTTCGGCAAGATTCCTGTGTCACTGGCGAAGCTGAACCTTGCATTTGTGGACTTTTCTAGGAACGGGTTGGAGCGGTGCTGTTTGGGTCGGTGAAAGAGACACAGAAGATATTACTGGGGAGGAACTTGCTGGCTTTTTGATTTGGAGAAAGTGAGTTTGTGTAAGAACTTGGAGGCTGTTGATTTGAGCTACAATAATCTGTGTGGTAAGATTCCACAGGGCATTCTAGCATTGATCGTCAGAGGGCATTCTAGCATTGATCGTTTTCTGAAAGGGTATTGGCGATCTGATTTCTACATCAGAGGTAAGTTCAATTTGTTGGTTGTTTGTGAATTTTTTTGGTGTATAGTGATCTATCTTTTCTTTTTTTGGGTTAACTGAAGTTAAAATTATTACTTGATGATTATTCTTGGTTATTGTTGGTAATTAATCACTTTGTTGCTATCATGTTTTCGGTCTGTAATATTTTTTACATGCCGACATGTTGTTTTGTAATATGTATTCATAGGTTAATAATTATTGAGCAATATTTCAAAGAATCTTGATTTATTTTGGCAAAGGGCAGTGGGCTTATTTGATTTGTTGAAAAAGTGTTCCAGTACTTGTTAAGGACAGAGAGAAAGATGGATAATGAATTTTAACAGTGTTATGTTGATGATAATGAATCTGTGTTTCAGGTTGGTGTTGAATTTTGTAAAAATTACCTTTTTATTTTTCTTAGCAAAACAATTTATTAGTAATGTGATATTGAAGATGGATTTATGCTTTTCATTTTTTTGTTTCCAAGGGATTGGATGATTTGTCATGTTCTAGTGATCATATTTCTGTTAGTAATAAAGAAGGGGGTTTTCATGCATGGTCAGAAGCATATGATGGTGGGAATATTGTTGTAGAAGATGATATGGAAAATTCTATGTTTGAAGAGGTTAATGACCATGATGTTGTGAATGATGTTAAAATTGGTATCAATACTAAGGCTGACATAGCAATCATGGACCTAGTCACTTTTAGCCCTCATTTGATAAAAAAACTATGATTTTCCTACTTTGGACATGGCCTACATCTTCTATTGTGATTATGAGGAAGCAAATGATTTGTTTCCGAAAAGGCAGAATTCTATATAGTAGGAAAACAAGGGAGGAACTACAAGAAGATTATTGGTGTTCTAAACGGGGTTTTCGAGAGGATAGAGGGCTGAAAATGGAAGACAGGAAGTGTGAGATTAGACCTGAAACTCGATTTAATTGTCAAGCCAATTTTCGAGTTCATGTGGACAAAGTGATAGAGTGTTGGTATGCAACGATGTTTAATGATGAACACACACATCATTTATTGGATCCAAGGTATTCTAGGTTGCTTCCGGGGAATCGGAAGATGACTAACGCTGATATCATTCAAATGAACAGTATGTTGAAGGCAGGTATTAGCCCATCTCATATTTATGGTCATTTTGCTTTGCAATATGGAGGATATGACAAAATTGGGTTTAAGAAGAAGGACATCTACAATCAGATAGAACGACAAAGAAAGAAGCAAGCTTCTAACACTATGGCTGCTATAGAGTATTTGACTCAATTGCCTTCAAAGGATAATATGATGTTCTTTGAGCATACTGTTGATGAAGAAGGAAGACTTCAACACCTATTCTTGAGTGATGGCATCAGGAAAAAAAGTTATAATGTTTTTGGTGATGTTGTCGCCTTTGATGCAACGTAAGTCAAGAATAAGTATTTATTGCCTCTTGTTTTCTTTTCTAGAGTGAACAATCATAACAGATCAACTATTTTTGTAGCTGCAATAGTTGCGAATGAGCTTGAAGAGACTTGTATGTGGTTGTTACAACAATTTTCAAATTAGGTTATGAAAGGGAAAGAGCCTACTGTAGTAATTACTGATGGTGACAAAGCAATGAGGAATGCAATCAAAGTTATGTTTCCAAATGCTCGTCATCGACTATGTGCATGGCATTTGCTGCGTAATGCCACTTCCAATGTGAAAAATGTTGACTTTAATGCTGACTTTGAGAGGTGTATGCTTGGTGAGTATGAGGTTGGGAAGTTTCGGCAAAAGTGGTTTGACAGTTCGGCTTGGAGGAGCATCCATGGGTGAACAAAATGTATGATTCTAGATCAAAGTGGGCCAATGTATATTTTCGTGGGAATTTCTTTGCTGGGTTTAGGACGACCTCCCGTTGTAAGAGCCTACATGCTTTGTTAGGTAAGTATGTTCACTCACGATATAATTTGATGGACTTCTTACAACATTATCATCTTTGTCTAAGTCATATGCGATTCAAGGAATTGGAAGATGAATTTGATTCTATTAATGGGGAGGCTATCCTGCAAACCAACTTTCCATCACTTGGGAAATCAGGTTCGAATCATTACACAAGAAGGATCCTTAAACTATTTCGTGGTGTGCTTAATAAGACAGAGGGTATGACTGTAACGGGTAGCAATGAAATACTTTTGTATACAATGTTCTCGGTTTGTAAGTTGCAGGGTGGTACTAAGGAATGGCAGGTCTCTTATTATCCTGCAAGTAATGACTTCAAGTGTTGTTGCTTGTTGATGGAGTCAAGAGGATTGCCTTGTGAGCATATATTAGCTGTCCTGGTTTATCTTGGAGTGGAAGATCTACCAAATTCACTAATCATGAGCAGATGAACAAAGTGGGCAAAGGGTGGTGTTGGCTATTTTGGATATGATCCAATGACGTACTGGGACTCACACAACCTTTGTAGAATAGCAGCATTGTTAGACTACACCATGAAAATCATTAATGTCCAAACACATACCTATGAGGATTTTGCTAACTATATGGAGAAGGTCAATCGTGAATGGGATGATTTAAAGGAAAAGAAAGCTGTTGAAATGGGTAATGGTTCTGCATCTATGTCTGCTAATGATCCAGTCCGTGCAAGCACAAAAGGGAAAAGTCCTATTGGTACAAGTAGTTCAGGACTTAAAGTGAAGTGTAAGAGGCATTGTTAATACTGTAAGTTATTCGGACATAATCGTGTCACATGCCCCCAACGTATACAAAACACACAGGAGTCACTGACTAGAGATGAATACTTACAGGGAGATGATACCCACTTTCAAAGTGAAGAGTTTGAGGATTGAAATGTGTGTAATCCTTTTTTTTTTCTTGTTATATTATTTTGTGCGCCCAATTCATACCTACCTTATGTACTGACAACACTTGTTATATGCTTGCAGGTATGTCTAGATTGCAACATGTGTCCACCTCCTTGACCGTTATTTAATTATTTGCTCAGTTGGTTTAGGCAATTAAAAATATACTATGTTCTGCATGTTTATTTTATTTTTGAACAAGTTCTGGTTTAGTTATTGTGAAAAGGTTCTGGTTTAGTTATTTTCAATTGGATATTAGTTTACGTTTTTAGAACAATATGACTGTGAAGACTTGTTATTTTTTAATGGTACTTGTAATAGAAATAGTTTGATAACTTCTTTTTTTAGTACATGACAGGTATCATGGTGAAAAAAAAATCTCTTTCTTTTTAGTAAAAATTACTTGTAATTTTTGGTTGTGCTAAAAGGGATCCATGATAGGTATCTTGATTGATCTTCTTTCCTATTTGTTTGCATGTAACATAAGTGGATTTATTCCATCTTTAATTACTTGATGGTTCGTATGTCTTAATACTAAATTCTGGAATAAAAGGCTCTGTCAGACCGTTAGAACTCATAAGCAATGAATCTCTCTTTAGATGGAATTGTTATTTTTGAGTTGTGCTTGATTGAGATACAATAGGCAACTCAAGGTTCATAAGCTTTGACAGCTTCCTTCTTTAGTACAACAGATGTCATGAACTAAACTATTGCAGATTAAATGTAACCTTTGACTGGAAGAAAATATGCACGTTACTGGAACTATACATGTACATGATTTAGGCAAGAGGCTTTAGGCAGAAGAGTGCACAAAACTGGTCACCAAGTGCTAATTGTCAACTCTCAATCTCGCTGAATCGTGTATAGTATAATGATTATTACTTACGCTTAAGCTCAAAGTCGGCATCTCCATAATGGATATTTGTCTAATTAATGTGTGTTATGTGGATATTTGACCAAGGTGAGATTGATTGGCATGATGCAGAGTTATCTAATTACTCGTTTTTCAATCTTTAATTGTCTGCAACTTGTTTCCATATGTCAGTTGAGTGTATAACACGCCATATGTTTTGAAGGCCATCTTAAATATACTTCATGTTGGCATTTGAGCAGATAAGGGTCAGATTGATTGGCATTGATTGACCAAGGACATTTCAATTTTGATCTCTTTCTGAATTGTAGAATCTGAAATTGGAACAGGCGATTTCACTAATTGGAACAATAAGCGATTGAAATGTGGTATCAATTGGAACAATAAGCAAAACTGATTTCATATCAGTATACCAATTCTCATCAAAATTGGAATGTTGTACCAATTATAGCAATGATCACATGGTTAACAAGAGAGATTTATCTCATATCAGTATACCAATTCTTATAAAGTCTTTTTTTCCCCTAAACTCTGCCTCAATATTCCAGCCAAATAGCAAAGAAATTAATCCTAATGGGCATGTCTTCATAATAATAAAAAAATAAAATAATCCTAATAAGCATGTCTTCATAATAATAAAAAAGAAATTAATCCTAATGGCCATGTCTTCATCTGCTTTTCTGGCTATATCTGGTGGTGACAAAGAAAGCCTTTGACTTAGCCTCCAATAAATTCCACACCTCATTGTGTTATCCTTTAAGCAAGTCCATTGCCACTTTCATACGTAGATTAATTTGATCCATCTACATTAGAAAAACACATTGATTAGAAAATGTTTTATCAATATATATTACAGAATTTAGTGAGTTGTACCTCTCTTATGGTATTTGGTTGAAATGCACTCCTCATTTACATCCAATCCATAACCCATAAAATTGATTTGCTACTGCAATTAACAACAGAATATATAAATAACCTATTTGGGTAATATATGCTTACATTACTGCAACTGGCTAATGTTATACTTACATTACTTTAGATGCGTCCACTTCACTTGATTTACTAGGTGAGAAAGCATCAGAAATTTCCCACCCATCAAGCTCTAGCTTGCCATTGGCAAATTGTGAGGAAAACCAAAAAGACCATATTATTTGAGCTAATACTTGACCTTGGTGAACGTATTAAATTTGGCTAATCAAACTTTCAATATATACATTAAATACTACTGACAATTTTTAAATTGCAATTAAAACTACTTACCACAGCTCGTATTGTTTCACGCCTTGGAAAAATGTTTCATTCTTCTATATATGGATCCAAATGATAGATTACATGGTCATCTATTGAAATGATCATTAAATACCACTGACCGGTGAGGATATTACAATACATGTGTCTTATCCAAGCAGAAACATCAAAAGATACACATGTACTAAATATCCCTCCAAAAGAATATACATAAATAAACTTAAGAAAATACAATCAAAAGGGTGGCTCCAAAGCCAACTAGGCACTATGCTCCATTTGTGTCAGAGCCCTCAACGACCTGCCTGGGGATCTAAAATATAAACCCACAATGGGGGTGAGACTAATGTCTCAGTGAGCAAAGCAGTGCATACAAGTACAAATTTACACTAACAAGGCATAACAGAATAAGGATCACCATACCTAGTAATTAAGTCCAACAATGATGGCCAAACATTTCAATGAATATGAACTGCTAACCCAGCAATATGGGTCTTATCACTTTCCTGCAGTTAGATTGAGCTCGGACTACAAGGGATATCTCCCTTGGGGACATAAAGCTTCCACCATTACCTGACGACCGAAGCCTAGTTTTAACATGAACATAATGGTCCAAGACCCGTGATGGCCGAAACCTAACATGATTACATTCACTTGAATCTCTTAATAACTTGATTACATGAGTAGTTTTTATCTTAATTTGCACTTGAATCATGAGAAAGCAAACTTGCAACCATAAACATGAACATAGGTTCCCAACAAATCCCTAACCCAGGGTTTTCCATCAATTGGCCACAATCAAGAGCAATCACCTCACAATCTAAGTATTTACAAGTGATAATCATACAAATCATCCAAAACACACAAATAGAAAGGGACAAGGGGGATTAGGGCATATAAAGGAGTTCACACAAGGGAAAGTGAATTGGGTGAGCTCTACTCACCAATGAGCAACCAAAGATGGAAAAAGGAAGGGTTGAAAGGGGTGGGGATGATCCAAAGCTTCTACTCTTCTTCTCCTCTTGCCCTAGGATGCCTTCTCTCTCTACTCTCTCTCTTTCTAGAATCTTATTGAGGGTATTAAATGAGGTGAGGAGCCCTAGGGCTTCTATTTTTAAAAAACTGAGTTCGCGTGTTCTCGCTCAAGCGAAGCTTTCTCACCTGAGCGGGAGAGGATAATCCTAGAGGGATTCGGGTTCTTGCTCAAGCGAGCACATACTCGCTTGAGCGCAATTCACCTAGTAAAACTCCCAATCTTTCTGACTTCGTCTCGCTCAAGTTAGAGAGCAACCTCCTAAATTTGATTCAATTGCGCTTGAGCGAGAGTCTCTCGCTCAAGTGACCATATGAGTAACCAAAATTGCTGGTTTTTACTGATATGCTCGCCCAGGCGAGGCACTCTCGCCTGAGCGAGGACCTCCCCTCGCTCAAGTGAGACCTTCTCGCTTGAGCGAGAGCACCAAGTGTGGGAAAAGCCACAGGTGGGAGTGTTTATGGGGCCAAGCAAAATGTTTCTTTTGTTTCCAACTGGGTCACATGGCGAAGGATTGCCCGAAGAAGAAGAAGGCCAAGACCCGAACTTCAAGCTCAAGGGAAGGTCATTGTCCTTAGGATTCGATACGCACCAAAACCGAAAATCGAATGCAAGTTATGTGTATACTCGAAGAATTTTTTCTGCATTGTATTATTCTGGGACAACCCACCTTTTCTTTCTTAGCAGTTGATTGTGTGCAGTTCATGAACTAATTATGTGACCTTTCATTTGTTGGTTTACATGTCAACACCCGGCCAAGGAGGCGCTCCCATTTTTCCCATTACTTGTAAACACTCCTCTTGTCATTCTGGGGAGAGCCTAATCATGTATGTCGGTTCCAATTAGATGACCCCCTTTCAACTCTTTCTTTTCTGATGAGAGGGAGGGATTCCTTTGTTATGCTCCAATGTGTCTTCTTCTGTATGATTATGATTTTGGGTATTAAATGGTAAATAGAGTTCACCATAGATTTCATCTTCATATGGAAATGGGATGGCCCTGAAAGGATGAAGATCTTGTTGTGGCGAGCACTGTCTCATGAGTTACTAACTAACTTACCTCTCTATGAAAGAAAATTTACTACTGATTCTTCATGTCTAGTTTGTCATGATCAAGATGAATCTATTCTACACGCGTTCCGTGACTGTTCCTCTGCTAGAATAATTTGGAATGTCATTGCTAACAATCAGCTGCCCCTTACCTTCTTTAATTCAGATTTGAGATTGTGGTTTCGTGATAATTTATCTCGGCAACACAATGCTCAGTTCGATCCAAACTGGTCACTTACATTTGTAGTTACTTTAGACACAATTTGGAGAATTAGGAATAAACTTGTCTTCACCAACCGTAGAAGTACTATTGAAGAGACATGTCACACTATTAAGAAAATAGTTGGATTAGTGGCAGTCTCTCTTGAGGTTCATCAACTCACTTATGTTTCAGAAATATCCTCTGATCACCCCTCTATCTGTTGGATGCCTCCCCCTGCAGACCGGTACAAGGTTAATAGTGATGGTTCTCTTTGGCAAAGGTTTATGTGTGCTAGCTGTGGAGGGATTATTCGTGATCACCTAGGCAAACCGTTGGTTTGTTTTGCCACCAAGCTTGGATCTTGTTCGATTATGCTAGAAGAGCTTTGGGCAATCTTGCTTGGAGTTCGTTTAGCTAAGCAACAAGGTCTTGGGAAAATCATAGTGGAAATTGGTTCTTTATCCGCGTTTCGTTTGATTGTTAAGAGCTCTTTAGCTCATCACCTAGCAGTTAGTCAGAGAGATTAAAGTATTATCTCATGATTTTTAGAATATTATATGGAGTCAGGTATTTAGAGAAGCTAACCAAATTGCATATGGGTTGGCAAATCTGAACCACAATCTTCAAACTGAGTTTCATTGCTTTGATACTGTTCTGACTCCTTTATCCCACCTTGTGATTGTTGGTTTAGCTTCTATTAGTTTCCCACCTTGTGGATGTAATTTGAGTTCTATTTTGGGCTAGAAGCCCCCCAAAAAAAATCTCTTTATCTTTTTTTTTTCAAATACTTTTATAGGATCTTAAATTTTTATTTCGTTAAAATTCTCTACTGATCGTTACAGAAAATTATATCAAGATTTTTCCCACCAATTTGCAAAATAAAAAATCTTTCACAAAAATTTAATTTATATGAGTTAAGAAAACAAATATTCAAACCTACATTTTCTGAGATGCAACATCTTCATTTTCACCCCATTTTCATTGTTACTTTCAAACCGGAACCTATACGTAGGGAAGTGAAAAAAATGACAATATGAGATGATGTCATAGTCTCATTCAGTACACGCATAAAAAGTAGGCTTACACCAAGATAATTAGATTAACAACACTCTAATTTATTGAATAGACAGGCAAAAGTGCCTGCAAAAGCTTTTGACCAAAAAAAATGGGAGCACAATGAACAGTATAAAAAACTATTCCAATATAATATTATAGATTCTGTCGTAAAACAAAAAAAAAGTTCATAAACACAAATCAACTCCCTCTTGTGTTTCCTTTGTTTCTATAGACATTTCCATAGGCAAGCAACAACTTGAAAAAGGAGGCATTCTCACAACTTCTCTGCATAGACAAAGACATGCCAGTGGAATACATAGCCACGAATTTCATAAGATTGATCTTGGGTCCTGATCGATATATAGCTTACTAATCTCATTAAAAGTATCCATAACATTCTTGATTTGGCTCACTTTTCCTTCGCAAAAAAGCGCAATATATCATCAACTAATTAAAAGCAAGTGAGAAATATTTGGACTATCTTGAGATATTTCTAACAGGCTCTAATAAAGTCAATGCTTAATTTTCCCTTGGAACATAATGAATAATTGCTCCATACAAAGAATAAAAAGATAGGGTGATAGAGGATCACCTAATTGCCAAGGCCCTTGAATGTGAAAAACTCTCCAATTTACAATCATTCCAAAGAATTGTAAGCATGGAGGACTTAACACCACGGGTAATCAACTAAACAATAGGATTAGAAAAATTAAAGAAATTAATAAAGAATATCTTCACGAAAGTCACACCTCACATTATAATAAGCTTTCTCAAGATCTATTTTAAAAATAAGCATACTGACCTTACTTCTCTATTTATGAAATGAACCATTTTTTGAGCAATTATTACATTGTCAGTGGTACGCACCCCTCTTGTGGAATAAAACTGCTTTTAAGAGGACCTACCATAAATTATTAAATTAATAAATTTTTAAATTTCATAATAATATTTTTATAATAATATAAATTAATATATCAATTCTGAAATATCCTTATTTTTAGTTTTTTTAAAATTTTATAATTTAATTATGGATTTTGTCTAAATTTGTAAGAACTGTCACTGTCCCTACAAAAGATGGACAGTCCGATTATTGTTTTTTGCTTATTCATGATTATTAAATAAGTGGGGCTGCAGAATATTCGAGAACAATCCCGGGTTGATGAGATTCATCTATTAAGGCTGAATTAAATTTTAGATTTAGTCATAATAGTTTAATATTACGTTTAATTATGAAAAGTAAAAATAAATTATAAGATTGTTTTACTTAAATTAATTCACTTAACAATATAATATTTTTTTAATAATGATGCAATTTGTTTGAATATATATAACATGTAAAATATCCCTTAATTAATTATAATTTTTTTTATTAAATTTATAACTAGATTATGCATACTCTAAATTTATATCTTTAATTTTGTTCTGTAACTTATATAAGTCGACCCGGCCGTATCTAGTCTGATTAATACTTTAATTGTTAAGACATAATTAAGTCTGAGTTCAAAAAAGTAACGCAAGATTAAATTATCAATTTGAAATCGTATCTGGTTAAACTCGACACACGAACACGAACACGTTTCTTGTCTCTAGCATTAGCATAATATACAAAATAAACTACATTTCTTGTCCTTCAAAGATATGTGCTATATCATTTTGGTGTTTTCAAAAGTTTCAATATAAACTTATAATTTATCACACTTAATCATAGAAACGAGACATATAGACTAAATTGTTATCAACTAGTGTCCTACCCGTGCGATGCACGGATACTATTATTCTAATAGATTATTAAAATTGAATGATATAATATACATAATTTATTAAATATGTATAATTAAAAAATAATAATGATTTATTCCTTTTTAATATTTAATTCTATACTTATTAATATTTAAAGAATATTAAAAAATTAAAATAAAAAATGGATTTGGAAAATCAAATAAAAAACATTAATAATTACAAATGGAAACTATTATAATTTTTGTTTCATTTATATTTTTTGAAATGTCTCCTTGTACACTATATTTTTTTGTCACATTACAACACTTAAAATTATCATCACATATAAGGATCATAAGTCCTTGTTGAGACTAAACCTAGATACAACAATATGTAATTGACCATGCAAGAAATTAACTGGTTTTGGTAAATACACACTAATATGTGATAATGTCTGACCTTCACTTTTATTAATCTGGTTCCATTGCAAAGTCCAGCAGATAAATCAAGATTACTCATTAGCATGACAGACACTCCTATTTTTAACACCAACTTATGATAAGGAAGTGCAAAACACCCACTACTAAAAAAATCAATTTTAGTGACGAAATTTAGAGAGGGATTAAAATCCCTCTCTATTTGCGACGGATTTTGTGACGGATCAAATTTTCCCTCACAAAATAGGAGCTGCTTAAATTTTGTGACGGATTTAGAGAGGAAAAATTATCCCTCGCTAAATTTCGTCGCTAAATCCATCACAAAAAATTTATTGAATAAGTAGAGAGGGAATTTGTGACGGATTTATTCCCTCTCTAATAAATCCGTCACAAAATCCCTCGCTAAACCAGGAACATTTTAGTGAGGGAAAATTCCCTCCCTAATTAGCGAGGGATTTAAAATTCCCTCTCTACTTAGCGAGGGATTTTTTATTCCGTCACAAAGTAACTATAAACTATACCCTCTATTTAGCGAGGGATTTCAGATTCCGTCACTAATTAGCGAGGGATTTAGTATTCTCTCTAATTAGAGAGGGATTTTTATTCCGTCACAAAGTGACTATAATCTATACCCTCCATTTAGCGAGGGATTTTAGATTCTGTCACTAATTAGCGAGGGATTTCAGATTCTTTCTCTAATTAGCGAGGGATTTTTATTCCGTCACAAAGTGACTATAATCCACCCTCCATTTAGCGAGGGATTTCAGATTCCGTCACTAATTAGCGAGGGATTTCAGATTCCCTCTCTAATTAGCGAGGGATTTTTATTTCGTCACAAAGTGACTATAATCTATACCCTCCATTTAGCGAGGGATTTTAGATTCCATCACTAATTAGCGAGGGATTTCAGATTCCCTCTCTAATTAGCGAGAGATTTTTATTCCGTCACAAAGTGACTATAATCTATACCCTCAGTTTAGTGAGGGATCTCAGATTCCGTCACTAATTAACGAGGGATTTTTATTCCGTCACTAATTAGCGAGGGATTTTCTATTCCCTCTATTTTTTCCTCTTTTTAAAAAATGAAATTTATTTATAACTTTTATTAACAAACATATTCACAATTTTTTTAATTATGGATATTTTTTTTAAAGAATTATTGCATTAAAAATCTATTGTTAATTTTTTTAGATTTTGATTTTAATTACTTGATAATTTTGAAATTATTGTGAATTAATTGAAGATAAATGGAGGATAATTAATAATAAATAGTAAGAGTCACCAAAAATTTGGAGAAAATTATTTTAAGCACCTTTTGCATGGTAATGTATGTTAGTGAGTTTTGGAAGTGTTTTGGAATTCGTGGATAAGTGACTTGCATGATGACATGTGTAAGATGTTAAATGTATAACCCTAAGTCCCCACTTTCAAGTTAGTGGATGTGTAAGCATGGTTCAAATGTGAATTTTTATATGGTGACGACAGATAATGTCAGGGGTGGTGCGAGGATATTTTGAATGAAGTTTGGTGATTTTTTGAAATAAAGTGTAATTATTTTGAATTAATTGAAGATAAATAGAGGATAATTAATAATAAATAGTAAGAGTTGCAAAAAAATTATGGAAAAATTATTTTAACCACCTTTTGCATGGTAATATATGTCAGTGAGTTTTGGAAGCGTTTCCAAATTCTTGGATAAGTGACTTGCATGATGGCATGTGTAAGATGTTGAATGTGTAACCCTAAGTCCCTACTTTCAAGATAGTGGAAGTTCAAGCAACGTTCGAGTGTGAATTTTTATATGGTGATTGATCACAAGGGATGTTGGGGGTGGTAAGGGGAACCTTGGAATGAAGTTTGGAGATTTTTTGAAATAAAGTGTAATTATGGTGAATTAATTGAAGATAAATAGAGGATAATTAATAATAAATAGTAAGAGTCGCCAAAAAATTGTGGAAATTTTATTTTAAGGACCTTTTGCATGGTAATGCATGTTGGTGGGTTTTGGAAGCAGTTCGGAATTCGTGGATAAGCGACTTGCATGATGGCATGTGTAAGATGTTTAATCCGTAACCCTAAGTGCCTACTTTCAAGTTAGTGGATGTGCAAGCAAGGTTCGAATGTGAATTTTTATATGGTGATCATGGGGAATGTTGGGGGTAGTGTGAGGAATTTTGGAATGAAGTTTGGTGATTTTTTGAAATATAGTGTAATTATTGTGAATTAATTGAAGATAAATAGAGGATAATTAGTAATAAATAGTAAGAGTCGCCAAAAATTTGTGGAAAAATTATTTTAAGAACCTTTTGCATGGTAATGCATGTTGGCGGGTTTTGGAAGCGTTTCGGGATTCGTAGATACATGACTTGCATGAGCAATACGATTGCATTATAGCTACATTCTTATTACTAGCGGAAAGACAGGCACAGTCGTGCTTGTGTATTTGCATTTTTTTTTGGAAAAAACGTAAAATTTGTTTATTTATATTTTCAAATACGTTAAATGAACCCTCCTGATTCAAATAATATTAATTGATAGAATTGCTATTCAATTAATATTACTTGATCATTGAGCGATTTTATTAGAAAAGAATTATTTTTAAATCGAGGAAAAAGTTTCTTTTTATTTTTGAAAGACAACATTATTGCTAGAAATGCTAGTTTTAAACGCTGTTTATTTTAAAAAAAATTTATTATCTTTTAAAAAATATTTACAAGTGTGGGGACTATTTTGTTAACAAATGATTATACTCTATAATCCCATTAACGGTAGAAATGCTACCCGTTAACATTTTTATTTTTAGGAAAATTATTTCATTTATTTGAAAAATTATTTACAAATTGCAAGGACTATCTTGTTAGCAAGTGGCTATACTCCATAGTCCTATATAATCTATACCTATATATAAAGGGAATACCCTTGTTTTGGTTTCCACTTTTTTTAGACAATAATACCCCTAAATATTTTTTGAAAAACACACCAATTAAGAGTGGGGTAACCAAGTAAAAAACCACTAAAAAACAGAATTCAGTATATCATCCAAATTTAAAGAAGGATTTGAATTTAAATTATTAATCTATACTATTCAAAATTATTTTAAAAATTCATGACTTAAATGATAAAGATAATATTTTAAATTTAAATTAAGAAATGGAGATTAAAATTAGAATAGGAAAAATAGAATCAATCAAGATTTGTTTTTGAATTGTAAAAAAAGTATTAGTGTTAAAAAAGTTATCATTAAAAAATAGAATTCAGTATATCATCCAAATTTAAAAAAGGATTTGAATTTAAATTATTAATCTTTACTTTTTAAAATTTCACGAATTAAATGATAAGGATAATATTTTAAATTTAAATTAAGAAATGGGGATTAAAAGTAGAATAGGAAAAATATAATCAATCGGGATTTGAATTTGAATTGTAAAAATAAGGATTAGTGTTAAAAAAGTTATTATTAAAAAAATCAGAATTTAGTATATCATCCAAATTTAAAGACAAATTTGAATCTGAAATATTTGAAAATATAAATAAACAAATTTTACATTTTTTCCAAAAAAAAATGCAGATAGACAGGCACGGTAGTGCCTGTCTTTCCGCTAGTTTGAATAATATTAAGGATCGAAATGCTATTCGATAATATCAACAAATTATTGCATCCATATTTATTATATATTTTTTTAGAATTTAATTTTGATTATTTGAAGATTTTAAAATTAAACCTATATCTATAAAATCACAATTTTTATTTAGACACAAACACACACATATTTACATGAGATAAGTTCTTACAAAAACAAATTTAACAAAATATTTATACAATTAAGTACATTTAAAATCATCACTCACAAATATACTAACAAAAATATTTATAATTAAATAAACAAAAATTAAAAAAAAAGAAAAAAAAAAGAAAAAGTGATCAGAGTCTCACAGACTCATCACGCCCCTAAGTCCCTAACACACACACACATTCAGACCTTTCTTTTTTAATCCAAACCCTAATAGAAAGAAAAGAAAGGAAAGAGAGGGGAGAAGAGAGGGGCGCGGCTAAACCTAGGAGAGAATGGTAGAAGAGAAAGAGAGAAGGAGTTGCGGCCAGATCGAGGAAGGGTTTACTACGGCCAAGAGAGAGGGGGAAAGAAATAAGAGAAAGGAAGAAGTGATGCGCGGTGGTGAGACGGCGGTGGCTTGCGCGTGTGGCGGTGACAGAAGACGACTTCTCCGGCGGTGGTGCGGAGCTGCGACCAGAGAAGAAGAAGGGAGAAGAGGGAGTGGGCTCGGCCATGGCAGCGGTTCGACGACGCGGTGGTGCAGAAGATCGGCGAGGCAAAACTCATGCGGTGGCTTCGCGACTGTGACCCTCATGATGGTGGCTGTTGGGCGAAGGTTGCTGCTCACGGTGGTGCGGTTCGATTGCACACGACGGTGATGGTTCGGACGACAGACGCGGTAGTGTGCAGCTGGCTGTGTGCGGTGGTGACAAAAGACGTCTTCTCTGACGGTGGTGCGGTGGATGCACAACCACAGGGAAGATGCACTGGGTGGTGGGCTACTAGGTAGGGTGGCTAAACACAATGGTAACTGAGTGCTCCTTTTTCAAATCACTGCTTCTATGTTTCTATTCTTTACTGCCTCTATGATTCCTCTCTACTACTCTATTGATTATCTCTCCCTAATTTGATTTTCAGATTCTCTGGTTATAGGGAGGAATCAGTGGTTGTGAGCTGTGAATTGGGCTTTACTTCTATATTTTTTTTACTCTGTTTCTATTTCTAATGTAACTAGACTCTGTAAATTGGACTATTTTCCTTAAATTCTGTTTCTATATTCTGCCATTGTGATTATGTTATTTTCATGAGGCACTTTATTTAATCAAACACTCACATTGTAGCATGCCATTAATAGAATCATCATTGAAGCATACAAAATTTTAGAAGCAAACAACGAGAGTAAGAAGGCAAGAAGTGTAAAAGAAACCTCAAGATTTGAATTCTTCACTGCGTGCTATATGTTCTACTCTGTTCTCCTTCTTAAATGCTTCTAGATGCATATTTTGGTAAACACATACACACTTACTTAAACACAACATCATCACTATTTATCTATCTACTTTTCTATTTCTTTTGAGTACCCTTTCTTCATCTCTTTTAAACATTGGATGCTAACGCTATACAATTAATATGAATTTACTTGGCCAAAATCTTCAGGTGGCAATATCATTCTTCAAGATCCTGCTTGATGTCTCTAGGCCAAACACAGAAAGTGTCTGAAGTGCCATTGAAATGTTAGGCAACCAATTATGAGGTTTTTGGATACTGATATAGTCATAGACATTCTTTATGAAAAACTCTCCTTTTATGTTATCATATCAAAGTTATAAATGGTTAGAAAACCTTACAGTAAATTTTCTTGTGTGTCTCATTGGATACAAACCTATATAATATATATATTGGTCATGCCAGCTTTTGGAGTTAAAGAAAGTGTTCAGATATTTAGGCACATACTACACAATCATCCTTGTAAAACCTATTCTTTGTACTATGTTTGTCATCTAACTTTCTGCATCTTGTAGGTGATATATTGTTGATTGTTGGAATTGTATAACATGGGAGAATTTCCCTCAATTTGAGTTGGCTTTGATACTCTGTGCAGGGTTGGCACCTTGCAAGAAATATTAGCTGGTAATGAGTTACTATGCTTGACCAAGGTTTGCAATATTTTTATAATTGATTTTTTCAAGAATTGATTTTATGTTGGTTGTTTTATATTTATTTTATTCTTTACAGTAAAAATTTAGTGTATTTACAGTGATGACAGTGTTAGTTTAAGGCCATGTGTTTGCTTTGTAATTTTGACAGTAAACTGGTATTGATTTTCATGCTTCGGAATTCATGATTTGCAACAACCAAATATGACAAGATTTCCTCCTTTAGTGTCTACTTTTATTAAATTTGCATGATTTCCAATTGAGTTAGTCTCAAACATGTGTAGACAGGTTTGGGTAGTCCTGACGGGTCTATGAATGATAAAAGTTTTAAAAAAAGTTGGCTCAAAGCTTTTAAATTTTTTTAAGTAATCATTGTATAGTGCGTATTTATTTTTTAAAAAAGTATTATTATGATTATAACTCTAAATTATAAACGTAATTCCATACACTTTTTGTTTAAAAAAATTACTTCTACATAATTTCATTGATTATGATTATATTATTTACTTAATAAAGAGATATTTATATTCTAAATTAAAATAACTTTTCTCTTAATCATAGAATAATATTACTATTTTTTATAATCTTACAGCACTAGCTTCACATGGTGGATCCTATGTCTCTGCTTCATGCATGGAGTTTTTTCTTCTAACAGTTGTTTTTAATCTAAGAAACCACATGCATATAGACATATACTATAATAGTACTTACTGGTTAGGAAAAACCAACAAGTGTTAGGTGTTGTTTAAGTGTGCATTGCTCTTTTTGTAAATTCTTCATTCACTGTTTGTGATCTTTGTAATGGGTTGTAGTACATTTGTATTAATTTTAATTCATTTCATTTTGCTTAATAAAAAATAGATTTATATGCAGTAGCAAATGACCTTCATGATCTTCTTATTTAGCATGTTTTTTGATTCATTAGTCAGTATTATATTTCTATATTAAGTATATATACTTTTAGTTTGTCTATTATATTTTATAATCAATATATCAACCTCCGTTGAGGTGGTAATATGTAGCTTATGTAGCTTAACTATCAAGCATTTAAATTTATTATTATAAAGTAAACCGATAAATTAAAGTATATCTAATTTGATACACATTGAAAATATTTTGTATATTTTATTTTTATCAATTTAGTACTTGACGTTTATGGTTGTTATTGGGAATTTAGGATATTTATGAATAATATTTATCTTCAAATATAGGTTTTTAATGATTTGTGATAAAAAAAAGGCTATAAACAATTCCCTCTCGGAAAATATAATCTTGGAATTTAGAGAGGGAAAAAATCCCTCTCAAATTTAGAAATGTTTCAAGGGACATAATTCCCTCTCTAACTAGTGACGGAAAATAAATCCCTCGCTAATAATTGCTAATTAGAGAGGGAACTTTTCCTCACTAATAGGGAGGGAAACAGTTTCCCTCGCTAATTACTGACGGAAAATTTCCTCTAACTAGAGAAGGAAAAAATTCCGTCACAAATAGTGACGGAATGATACATTCATCCATCCGGAAATCTTTGTGACGGAATTTTTCCTCGCTGATGAGTGACGGAAAATTCCCTCTCTAATTAGAGAAGGAAAAAATTCTGTAACAAATAGCGACGGAATGATACATTCATCCATCAGGAAATTTTGTGACGGAATTTCAACTTTTAGCGAGGGAATATTTCCCTCGCTATTTGCGACGGAATTCAAAATTCCATCACAAAAATTTAGTGACGCCACTTTTAGCGACGGATTCCAAATCCGTCGCAAATTCCGTCGCTAAAATTTTTGCGAGGGATTTTTCATTATTTAGCGAGGAATTTCTCCCCTCGCTAATTTCCAATTTTTTAGTAGTGACCTCAGCTTCAATACCAATCTCCTCATCTACCTTTCGTATAGTGCCAGAACTCAAATACATTCTCTCTTCTCTAGTAAATAATATCATGACATATTCATTAATTGAATGAACAATATCTAGTGTAGGAGCAAGAATTGTTTTATCCTAAAGAAAGGCAATGTTTCCAAAATTTGAAAGTAAGTTAGGGTATGCAAACAAAACTATATCTCCAATTGTATTACCCGTAGAATTAATCAGTAAATCCTTCGATATTTCAGTATTAGTCGCATCATCACCATAAGTGCCTAAATCACCATCACCTAATGCGGGATTTCACCCAGGTATTATCTAGTATCTAACTCGTGTGATGCACATGTATTAAGTTTAAAATACAATGTTTATAGAAATAATTTATCTCCTTTTAATCTATAATATTTATCTCCTTTTAAGAAAATAAACAATTTAGCATATGTTAAGAGAAATAATTTAAGTATAATAACATCTGTATTTTTTTAAGATATGACTGTGGAGATAAATGTTTTAATATAATATTAAAATAAGAAAATAAAAGTGTAATAAAAAAAGGCAGGAACAGGACTACTCCCGTGAGGGATACTCATGTTAAAAAAATCACGAAGTGAGAATAAAAAACTAAAAAAATGCAAGTAAGAAAACATGACATGTGTAATTGTTGAACAATTTTAATATAAAGTAAATATATAAGTAGAATAGATAAAGAGAGATAATAAATAAAATCATTAATGAATAAAACGGAGAGATAAATAATATATTAAAAAACACATTAAATTTAATGTAAATCAATACACTTATTGTATTTCTTAATGTGTGTTTTTATGTAATGAAAAAAATAAACAGGAATGGATAATGAGAGAATTTATTTTAATATAATAATAATAATAATAATAATAATAATAATAATAATAATAATAATAATAATAATAATAATAAAAATTAAAGCGTGATAAAAAGAAAACAATAGAACCAGAACTATTTTCCGTGGAGGATATACATGGTTCGTTAAAAATATAACTTTTGTAATGAAACAGATTAATAGGAAGAGAGAAAATGTTTTAATATAATAATAAAAAAGAAACTGAAATTGTGATAAGAAACAAAAACAAAAGAAAAAAAAAATGGCAGGAGCATGACTACCTCCCGTGAAGGGTAAATGTGGTTTATAAAAAAATCACCCTATTGAAGTGAGAATAAAAAACTTAGAAAAAAACCAAGTAAAAAACATGACACGTGTACTATGGGAGCATTTTTAATATAGAGTAAATAGATAAATAGAATAGATGAGAAAGATAATAAATGAAAACATTAATGAATAAAGCAGATTGCCCCTATAGTTCACCAAAAAAAAAACACAGAGATAAATAATATATTTAAAAAACACATTAAATAATTTAATGTAAATCAACACACTTATTGTATTTCTTAATGTGTGTTTTTATGTAATGAAACAGATAAATAAGAATGAATAATGAAAGAATTTATTTTAATATAATAATAATAATAAATAAAATTAAAGTGTGATAAAAAAGAAAACAATAGAACCAGAACTATTTCCTGTGGAGGATATGCATGGTTCATTAAAAAAATAACTTGTGTAATGAAACTGATTAATAGGAAGAAAGAAAATATTTTAATATAATAATAAAAATGAAATTGAAATTGTGATAAAAAACAAAAAGAAAAAGAAAAAATAAAATGACAGGAGCATGACTACCTCCCGTGAAGGGTAAATGATTAAATGTGGTTCATAAAAAAATTACCTTATTCAAGTGAGGATAAAAAACTTAGAAAAAAAACCAAGTAAAAAACATTACATGTGTACGGTGGGAGCATTTTTAATATAAAAAATAGATAAATAGAATAGATAAAAGAAATAATATGTGAAAATATTAATGAATAAAATAGAGAGATAGATAATATATTTAAAAAAACACATTAAATTTAATGTAAATCAACACACTTATTGTATTTCTTAATGTGTGCTTTTATGTAATGAAACAGATAAACATGAATGGATAATGAAAGATTTTATTTTAATATAATAATAATAAAAGAAAATTAAAGTGTGATAAAAAAAAGAAAACAATAGAACCAGAACTATTTCCTGTGGAGGATATACATGGTTCATTAAAAAAACAACTATCAAAACACCCAATGCATTGGTAATGTTAATGGTTGTAATTCCCAATAAAACATTTCCACTTTTGCTTTATATTATCCCGTGCAATATTGCAAAGGTTAGAAAAACTGATATAATTATAAATTTAAATTATATTGATATTCGAGATCCCTCCTCTTAGTCACTTAAAACCTATATAAAGTGTATTGATAAACCGTTGTTGGAAGAGTTAACCCCATCGTTACGTGGATGTTCATGGAAGGAACATGATTGCCTTCTGTTGAGAGTATTTGGGTTCATAAAAAATTCACTTTAATGAAGTGAGAATAAAAAAATCCCAAAAACAAATAACGGAAGTGAGAGAAAATGTGACGTGTTCCGAGAGAACAATTTTAAATATATAGGAGAGATAATATGTGAAAACATTAATAAATAAAATAGAAAGATAATTGTTTTAATATAATAATAAAAAAGAAAATGAAAAGCGTGATAAAAAAATAAAAAGAAAACAGCAGGAGCAAGATTGCCTCCCGTGTAGGATACATGTATGGTTCATAAAAAAAATTACTTTACTATAGTGCGAATAAAAAAACTAAAAAAACGCAAAAAATGACACGTGTTATGGGTGATCAATTTTTTATTTTCACCCTAGGTATCATCTATTACTAAGGGTAATCATATTCGGGGCTTAGTCACAGTTAAGGCTCCTCACCCCTCCCTAAGAGTGTGTTTAGTGGGGATTGAACCAGATAGTTCTTCCCACAATATCAGTCTGTGTTGCCAATTGAACCACAACTCTTTGGTTATGAGTGAACAATTTCCCTAAGTTATGACATCAACAATGTCTCACTCGTCACAAACCACCTACACACTCTCCCATAAATACATCACAAAACAAAACCCAATTAATTAATTAAAATATCCAAAAGTAAAAGTTGACAAAAAAAAGTATCCCCAATGAACAATTCCCAAAAATCTACTCAAATATAATATTATAGATGTTTATATAATGAGGGAGTAAATTAAATTCTATTTTACATAATCAAGGGATTAAAATTATAAACATTTTTTTTATGATTTTATGATTGAATATTTAGTTAATGTTAATTTTTTTATGATTTTAATTGATATTACTTTTTATTTATCATTTAATTTTTCTATACAAGGCTATAGATAGTGATAATACTTTTATCTCCGAATGAAAAAAGAGAGAGCTTACTTGTAAATTATGAATCATTGACTTACACAGATATGTTTAGTTTCTTTATAGTTTCTTTATTCCTTTTGATCAAATAGCACATCTCAGACCAAAAGAAAAAAAAACACTCACACACACAACCCAGATTTGTATATATTATCATGTTGAAAGACATATTTCAGATTAGTTCGAACAAATTTGTCTAGCTATTGACAAAGCAATGAAGACGAATAGAGCATGGTGCAAAAACAGAATAATAATCATTATAAAGAGTTGGGGGTACTCTTCCTTCCATCCATCATATAGTTATGGCAACTGAACAGTACAGAGTAGACCTTTATACAATTGATATTTTGGAACCATATGTGGCATATAAGAGATGGATATATACATAATAATAAGCATAAGATCATATGATAGCAGGTACGTAGGCACTACATGTGAGGATGACTAAACCGATGACTAAACCATTAAATATAGCTAGTGCTGCGACTCTTGAAGTCTTGATGAGCTAGCACATGTATACATCACGTGAATTAATGAAGGGGGAATATATTAAAAAAAAGCTTAATTTCCAACCTTCAATTCAAACTTTGTGATGATGATAAAGCACCAAACAAGTCTGAGTCATCCATACTTGTGCCAGCAGAGTAACATGACTAGGCATCTTCTCATTATGTAAAATCTTCCTCTGTACTCTTTCAACGTCGCAGAGCATCTCCTTCCAAAGCTCCAACATTGTTGATCTTTCTTATTTGTTGAGTGGAACTGAGCCATTTTTTTGCCTAGCTTCAAAGGTTTCTTACTACGATTTATTATATAATACCTCTTCTAACGAGCTTGTGCTTTTTGCTTGCTTGCGTGCTATAGTTGCTATGTTATGCAGGTTTTTATAGAGAATTCAAATTAAAGCCAACGTTTAGATTTTTGTAACACTGTGAAGCAAGTAAGCCACATGTTGTTATACAGAACTTTAATTTAGAAGGCATGTGGGGCCTAATTAGTGACAGAGCAAAAAAATTGTTAGCGTTACTAAAATCATGATTGCTCAATGTTTATACTTTATATAGAGCTTGAAATTTGTATGATTGAACATCTGTTGATGGGGCCTCATAACATGTGTTTAGTTTACGAATTAGATCCACGTTATAAACGTGAATCCATATAGAAACTATTTCAGTAGCGTTTGCACAGATTCATGTTTAAAACATGAATTTGGGGGTACTTAGTACATATAAGCTTTGATAACATTTTAGATTTTAACTAGAGTCTAACTCAACCCAAAAACTAACTTGTATGTTTGTTAAAAAATTATTTATATGTTTTTTAGTTGATCTTATCTGTAAAATATATATGTCCACATTAGAAATAAATTATATTATGATTAAAAGTTTTTTTAAAAGGTGACATAATAAGTTTTGTTTTGTCATAGAAATGGTGGGGAAAAAAGAACAATTATAAGAAGTGTTGCTAAGGACTATAGCTAGCACGAAGTGTGAGGTGAAGGAATTTAGAGGAATGACAATACGTAAAAAGTACCCAACACTTGGCATTCTTAGAGTTAGTATTTGCCAAATAAAGATCAATACTCCGCAGGTTTGAGTATACGTAAGAGTTAACCGACACATGGCATTCTTGGAGTTGTATTTGCAAATAAAATATCAATGCTTCTAAGGTTTGAATAGTATTCAGCACCGCGGCAGCTTCTTTCACTATCGCTTCCCAGCTTAATTGACTCCTCAATTTCATGGCCGCACAAGTGGCACGTTCCAACATGTTTGGGCTTTTACGTTGTGTTTCACCACAGACGCGGTGACACAACAAAGGATCTTTCTATTTTCTCAATGTTACATGATACAACCTCTCACCCTATATATAACAAATGCTAGTTGTTACGGATCAATATGCAAATAAGTTGGGCTTGAAAGAAGAAGCCAAGGCCCAACAAAGGAACCCACATGAAGCGGTTAAAAGAAGAGGCGCGTAATATGGGACAAAAAAGAGTAATAGTATCTGTACACGGACAACGCCATTGCAGGAAGGAAGGCAGGACAGAGAAACACAAATTGCAGAGGCTGAATGTCTTAATAGAAGAGGAAAGAACCACCTGCACACGAAAGACCGAGCCTATAGTCTTAACGCGAAAATAGACGAAGATCCCTTGATAGGAGACAACTGCTAGTCAACCTCTGAGAAGGTGTGTTGCGGACAGAAGGGATGACGCTTGAGGGAGAAGTTGAAGGGGTAAACAGATGAATTCTGGAGAATACATATAACAAAGGGATGCCCCTAGAGAAAGACAGGTACCTCAGTTGTAATACGAATACACTATCACTTCATTGCTACCTTTGAGAATTTAAGACTAAAACATTTGGCGACTACACTGGGGAAGTGCCATGGCAGATCGAACGCATAGAATGACCCCACGGCGGAGACAAGAGGAGAAAAACCTGACTTGAATACAAACGTAAGAGAAGAACTGCAAAATGGAGAACAAGGAAATGCTTTCTTGGTGACTCCAGGAAGCGCTGAGGTTAGTAATCGTAAAGAACTAAACTTCATATGCGGTATGGAGACTGTCGCGTTTCCGGGTGGGACGAATTAGCAATGGAATTTTGTGGGATGTTCTTGGAAGAAGAAGGCGCAATACACATCATGGACTGGGGAAAGTCTAGTAGCTTTCATAAAACGCTATAGAGATCACGCCTTACAATGCAAAGAAATGTTGCCCGAAGTAGACTTGGTGTACGGGTGCATCAAGAACATAGAATAAGGGTCTCAGATATTCCTCAGTCTTGGAGGAATAGTGACCTTTGTAGAGTTTGATGAGATGAGGAGTTGATGTCGTAAAAGCAATGAAAAGACAAGGGAAGCGAGCCAAAGAATCGAATAACGCATTTGATGTATGCGCTGCGAAGGAAAGAATGCACAAAAGGGGATTTAGGGGTCCCCACCCCTCAAAGGAATATGCCCCTTATAATACTACAGATCTCCCACGCCTACCTATAAATAGAGCTCAGGCGTGCGAACTAATTGGGGAATGGTTGAAAGATGGAACAATACAAATGAAGGGGAATAAAACCCCGCTTTTTAAAGAACAATATGATGACCCTTCATATTGCATTTTGCACAAGACACGATATCATTCCACCACATATCGCTGGACAGTCAAGTGATCATTTCAAAGACAACTCAAAGCAGGGTAGGTACTGCTACCTAAAGTGGAAGGAGCGGAAGGCGAACTTCATAGGCGGCCCCTACCTGACCATGGGGTGAATGCTATTGTAGTTAGAAGCAGTGAAATACGAATAGAAGAAATGGACGAAGAAGCGGATCATGAAGAAACGACACTGGTGGTAGGGCTTGCAAAGATGAGGGGTTAGAGTATCAAAAGGGAGAGTCACGAAAGAAGGATGAGTCACGAAATTTCAAGCAAACCAAGGAAATTCACCACGAATTAGTCGCGAGCTAAGGAGCGATTGTCCTACAGTGTGGGTTGGAGTATCAGCGACATTGTGGAAAAGAAGAGCCTCGTCACAATGGACTACTGGCGCGATTAGGGAATCCCTGAAGAAATCTTCCCCATAAGGAGGACGCGCATAATATGGACGAATGGAGGGTTGAGCTTCAGTCATCCATTTTCTTGCAGAGGCATCTAGAGGATTTGCCCTTGGAGGAGGCAATTGAGTCCATGCCATAAACGATATGGAACAAGAGATGAGGTCAAAAGAAGAATCATAGGAAGAAGAGAACTCTTCTGCATGCATCTCCGAAGTAGAAATGTGAGACTTCACCATGATCATACAGGATGAACATAGCAAAGAAGAGTGAAGAGAAAGACATAATAGGCAAATGAAATGAAAGGGGGTCAGTTCACCTTAATTTTTTCAAAATTTGAAATCATAGCAGGCGTGGTTGAAGAACCCGAGAAACGCGCAACCGCCAGAGCCCACCAAGCATTAATAGTCCAACTGCCAACAAGCCACGCTCAAGGAAGAAAGGTTATGCCTTAATGGCCCTAACGTCCCTCAAGGCACAAGGGGGATAATGTTACGGACCAATATGCAAATACGTTGAGCCTGAAAGAAGAAGAGGCGCGTAATATAATATAGAAAAGAGTAACAGAATCTGTACACGGACAGGGCGCCGTTGCAAGAAGGTAGGACAGAGAAGCACAAATTGCAGAGGCTGAATGTCTTAATAGAAGAGGAAAGAACCACCTGCACATGAAAGACCGAGCCTACAGTCCTAACGCAAAAATAGACGGAGACCCCTTGATAGAAGACAACTGCTAGTTAACCTCTGAGAGGGCGTGTTGCGGACAGAAGGGATGACGCCTGAGGGAGAAGTTGAAAGGGTAAACTGGTGAATTCTGGAGAATACACATAACAAAGGGGATGCCCCTAGAGAAAGACATGCACCTCAGTTGTAATACGAATACTTTATCACTTCATTGCTACCTTTAAGAATTTAAGACTAAAACACTAGTATTAAATTAAAATCATCAAAATCAATGAAATGCATTGGAATTTGTTAGTGGTAATTAATAGTGTCATGAATTTATTTTTTTTTCTCAAAAATACCATTAGTATTGAATGAGTGAATGAGTGGGTATCTTTTTAACTACTCACAATAAATAAAGGGTATATAAAGTATTTAACAATTAATACAACTAAAAATGGTACCAAGTTTCTTATATATAGGACCGAAAAATTTCCATTTTGGTTTCTTATATATAAGACCAGAAGTAATAAGATTGTTTCAAAATTTTATGTCTATTTTATATATATAAATATTAAACGAGAAAGATTTGTAAATAAAAATATAAGTTTAGAGATGGGACTGTAGGAGTAACTTTAAAAGTTAGTTTAACCTTTTTTTTTAAAACATTAATTGATTTTCATCAACTCAAACATTAAATTAAAAGTTTTTATTAAATAGATTAGTTCGTAAAAATTCATATAACTTAAAAATTAATTGATTTTTCTTTCAAGTAAAATATATGATTTATCTTTTAAAATATAAATATATATCAATTATAAGATTGCATATCTTTAATGTTTGATTTATTTAAAATTTGATATGTATGAACAATACATTAGTACTTATTATATTATTCCACGATTAGGTTGATAAAATTTAGTATTTATAAAAAGTTTTTTAAAAAAATAACTTTCACAAGAATTATGTATTGTGAAGCAAATGTCCACCATACATGTGTATATACATACATAAATATATATAATATAGTGTAATGATTAACTTACTCCAGCAGTAACTCTTGACAAAGTTATTGCATTTAATAACTTTTTATAGACATTGAATTTTATATATAGGGTGTGAATCAACTTATTCCAGGTAAAACTCTTGACAAAGTTATTCCGCTTAATAACTTTTTATAGACATTGAATTTAATCAATATAATTGTCTAATTAAAAGTTTTTCATTAACTTGATCAAACCCACAAAATTTTTATAAAATTTAAAACTTATTTGATATTTCACATAAATCACTTCAGTTTAACGTATAATATATTTTTTAAAAATATAAGTAAATGTTTACTTTAAGATTACATACCTATAAATGTCCGATTAATCTAAAATTTGGTGTGCAAATTATCATATTAATATCATATTATTCAACGGTTTGATTTGTTACATATACATTCTACAAAAAAAAGCTCTTAACTGGAGTAATTTCAATAGAGTAAACTAGCAAATCGGTCCCTGACTCTGCGAGGACCATGCAGTTTCGTCCATGACTTTGTTAAAATAGCACTTTAATCCGTACTTTGTTAAAAACACATGCACTTTAGTCCTTATTTCACTAAAAATATGCACTTTAGTCCTTCACTTTATTAAAAAAATATGCACTTTAGGGACTAAAATGCATGTATTTTTTACAAGTACGGAGTAAAGTGTTATTTTAGCAAAGTCAGGGACGAAATTGTATAGCCCCCGTAGAGTCCGGGACCGATTTGCTAATTTACTCAATTTCAATGAGTTGAATATCCCCCATCCATGTATGTGTAAAGAGAATAATTATTCGATTATAGTTAAACTAATGAATTTTAGATTAGTATTCTTAGTTACCACCTGTGTTAGCAGGATCAGTCTAATTAAAGTTGATTTTTTTATAACAAATTAAGCAGGTTTTTTTTGTTGTTTTTTCTTTAAAAAAATCAACTAACAAGGTGATATTTGTGAACTTTTGCAAACTCATCACGCGACAGAAAAGAAATTAACTCGAAAGCCAACCTAAACCTATATATCTTGTCTAACTCATATCGTACAAAAATAAAATATCATGATTCATCATTTATAATGGGTTAATAAAACAAATTTACACCTCATTTAAAAGGCTTTCTTATATACTCATAAAAACTCGTAATCTATGCATGATTATTTTTTAAGATATGATAGGAACAACAAAATATTCGTAACATTATTCTTAGGTACATATAATTTTATTTTGAAAAATTATAGAAATACACTATTTATTCAAGTTATATAATAAAGAGTGAAAAAGAGAATTATATGATAAGATCATATGATGATTAATATGATACAGTTAAAGCTGTCAAATTGGCTCACCACGAGTTAGGCTAAAAGTGAGTCGAGTCAGGTTAGCTCACTATTCTGGTGAGCTGAAAAAATACCAACTCGCGACTCGACCCCCCGCGGGTTGATGGGCTAAACGGGCTGACTCACCTAACTTAAAAAATTATAAAAATAATAAAAAAGGTAAAAAAAATAAAAATAACTTAAAAATATATAAATTAAATAAAAATTAAAAAGTGAGCCAACCCACCTCAACCCGGCTTGAACCCGTCTTGGCTCGCGAATTAAGTGGGTTAACCCACTTTTGACCCGCGAAAATGTGAGTCTATATTCTACCAACCTAACCCACCAGTGAGCCGGGTTGGGCTGGGTTGGCTCACTGAGCTCAACCCAAATTGACAGCTCTAGATGCAGTGATAAAGAGCAAAAACAAAAGTTTATTGTGTAATTTATTATAAAAATTAATTGTGTGAATTACAAAATTCTGTTTTTTTCGTCACTCTGGGGATCATATCTATTTGCAAGGAGTTTTTGTTCTGGTAATATATTTTCAAGGAGTTAGCTATGCATAATTTTCTTAAATTTTTTTTGGGTCAATTTCTTAATGTGTTAATGTGTTATCCTTTCTTTCTTTATGGTATACGGGCTTACAGGTTGCTCTTGGCCCCAACATTTGCTGCATTCATATTTCGCATCAAGCCCAAGTGAGTAGAGACATCTTTGGTTGGGCCGAGAAACATGAATAAGGGTCACGCTCTCGCTCCTCTTGGCAAGAGTTTCTCTCTCTAGATTAGCCTAGAGTTTTTCTTCTCTTTTTTGGAGATCTTTACGAATATTGGTTGGTTGAAACTCCACCACCAAAGGAGTTTTCACCCAATGGAGGATGCATTAGAACGGGCTACTATCAGGCTAGGAGGTGAGGAGGGGAAGAACATAGACCTAGCAAAGAGAACGCGGGTGGGAAGGGTCCTATGGGAGGGAGGGGGAAAAGGGATATCTATCAAGCCCAATAAGGAAGGTGTGGTGCAGCCCACTATGATTGACTTAAAAGAAGGGCTGACCAAACCGGGTTTGGGCCCAAAATCACTTCAACTTCTGAACTTGGAGAAGGAAAATATTGGGCTTTTCCAACCAATAATATGCTTGGACTGCAAGAGCCTAAAACACAGGTATGAGGGGGTGACTTTTACGCCTATTGAAATAGACAAATATAAGGAGGCCTGGAGGAGTATGGAAAGGAGCCGGGGAAAACGCAATTTTAAGAGGGAAAGGAGTAGGCTCGCTCAAGATACATATAACATAACATACAAATCAGGAAAAAAAAACTTTTTTTCAATGTGAAGAACCTTGTTGTTCAAAACACTGATGTAAGCACTATTGTGAAACTCGGACCAGACCGGTCGGTCCGATCGGGAACCGGCCTGATCAGCTTATTAGATCGGTTATGATATTAAACCGGTTATGACGTCATTGGACCGCTCATAAACCGGTGAAACTGGTCGAAACTTTATTCTGCAGGAGGAATTTAAAAAAGCGCTGGCTGGAGTCGAACACAAATCCTCCACCTACAAGAGAGACGCGTTACTACTTTGCCACTGCTTCCTTTAATAATTATTACGCGTGACTTTGTATATAACCTACCAATATTGGATATGTTTATATGCATCACTGATCACTCCCTTTTCTTTTATACGACAAACCGTTTTAAAATTTTTATATAATATTAAATATGTATAATATTAAATATGTATAATATCTATTAGTACATAAATATATTTTTTATATTATTTAATTATTTGTTATAAATATATAAAAGTTGTAAATATATTTTACTATTAATAAATTATAAACAAGTATTTTTATTAGCTCAATTATCAAAATGATTTTAAAAATATTCATTTTTGTCTTTAAATTTGTTTATAATCTCAAATTTTCAGTATAAAATATATAATTTTTAATATAGACCGGTTCATGCGGTTCAACCAATGACTCACCGGTTCGACCAGTGACCCAATAACTGGGTACCTCGACCGAGTCGATCACCGGTCCGAGTTTAATAACATTGAATGTAAGTGCCGTTAGGTTGCCCTAGGGCTTTAATCTAATCATCTTTGACCAGAAAAAAAGGGAAATGAGTAATAAAAAAACCAAGGATGATATGGTTAATGATGACAGAGGATACAACTATTTTGTGGAATTTCTAGAAACACAGGAAAACACTAGAAGGGGGTTGAATAATGTTTTTATAAAACCTTAACGTTTTCTGTAAACCTTTTTTGAAAAACTGAGTTCTCTGAAAATTTCATATAACTGAGATGTTATCTGATGTCTAATAGCTATCTAAAATATTTTTCAGACAGTGTAAAAATAAGTTTGATATTTTTAAGCTCAGTTTTTATAAAGACGGATTCAATACCCTTTAATGTTAGTTTAAAACTGAATTGAACAAGTTAAGGGATAGAAATACTCAACCAGAAATTTATCCTGGTTCACTCACAACCTTAGTGAGCTACGTCCAGTCCCAGTGCCAACTAGCAGCTGGATTTCTCCACTAATATCAACAGATTACAAGTATTCTTTTACAATCAAGCCTCTTCAGGCTCTAAACCGAAGTATTGTTTTACAGACAAGCTTCTCCAGGATCAAACCCAAGTATTCTTTTACAGACAAGCCTATCGAGGCTCAAACACAAGCCCCATGTTTAAAAAAGAAAAGGTTTAAGCTTAGGAACTACAATCCAGTTCTTAGCTTAAACACATGTTTGTACAACAAAACTGAGTAGAACTCAGGATCTGAAAGTTGTGTACAAATCAAATGAAATAATCAAAGTTTGATTTTCCTTAGGGTATGTTTGTGAGTTAAATTTTGGAGAGGAAGGGAGGGAAGGGAAGGGTTTATTGGAAGCCCTTCCCCCCTTTATGTTTGTGAGTTTGAATATTTTACAAAGCCTTTCCCTCCTCTTCTCCCCCTCCCTTCTCCCTCCAATCCTTTCCTTTCCCTCCTCTCTAAACTCACAAACACACCCTTAGAAAATTTGGCAGCGTAAGAGCTTCTGAATATTGTGCGTTCGTTCTTGTTGTTCGTCTTGTGCAGAGCTCTATTTATAAGTATTGGTTGAGGTCTGTTTAAAAACCTCATTGTAAGATAGTATTAAATGCTACTGAGTCCGTCGTGAGATGTTCTTCTGACACATTACAAGGTTGCAGTATTGCGCTGACCTCTGCAAAAACTGCGCTACAAAACCTTCCTTATTTGTGTATGTAATTCAAACATGCTGAAAAGTTCTGTTCTACTTGACTCAAAATGGTATTCTAAAAGCGTGTTGGAGAAGGAGCAGAAAAGGTCTTCAGTCAAACTGATGTCCATGTCAGATATCTTCAGAGGGATTCACACTTCAAATAGCTTCAGTCCTTAGACATTCTGATGTCCACGTCAGATATCTTCAAAGGGCTTCAATCCTCAGATAGCTTCAGTCTTCAGACAATCTGATGTCTTCAGATAGCTCCTTCTTTAGAAAGCTTTGACCCTTCAGATGGCTTCACTTCTTCAGACAGTCTTACCACATCAGATGGCTTCACTTCTTCAGACAATCTTGCCACATCAGATGGCTTCACTTCTTCATACAATTTTCCACCCATAAAGCTTTAAAACTTTAAAGGCCATCTTTACTGAAATCAGAATAAACTATTAGTTGCATAAGCAGTTTTTCATAAATGTTAAGAACTAAATTTGTAGTCATTAAAACATGGAAGATGAACTAGTTCTATTTATAAATTTTTAATAATTCTTGAAACTCAACAAATTTCCCATCGGATGAAGAAGAGGGAGAGGTCTTAAATAGAGCAATGCAGCATAACAATGAACCGCAACTCATCCAGGGCTTTAACATGTCTCTCTCACTGAAAAGGGATAGAGAATTTGATGATGGTAGACTTATTATGATGGTTGAGGAAGGTCATTCTTCCAATCATAAAAAGCTCAAGACTGCTGATTTTTCTGTTAACTTTCAAAGCTGAAAGGCAGAGGAGGCGAGACAGACCATGCCCCCACCAGAGCCATGAGTGTCATAAGCTGGAATTTTCATAGGTTGACAGCACCTGTAACAATTAGAGAGCTCAAAGCTCTCAAAAAGATTCATAAGCCTGCCATAGTCTTCTTAATGGAGACTAAAGTGAAGAAGGAAAACATAGAGGTATTTTGGAGGAAATTAAATTTTACAAAAGCTTTCTGTGTGGAACCCAGAGGATAAGCAAGTGGTTGGACCTATTTTGGAACAAGGAGGTAGAGATTGAAGTTTGCATAGCAACCTCAAATTATATGGCAATCCAAATTTTTCCCAAAATAGGGCACCTTTGGGGTAAATTTCACCTTTGTTTATGGCATTCCAACTTTTCCCAATAGGCGTCACCTTTGGGGTAAATTGTCCAGATTACAGCCCCTGGGGTCAAGGTTGTGGTGATGCATAGGGGATTTCAATGAATTCGGATTTCAGCATGAGAATGAGGGATTAAGGCTTCAAAATGAATCAAGAATGGAACTCTTCAGGGGCTGGATTAATGAATCTGAGTAGATGGAGTTAGATCTTAAGGGCTTCAAGTTCAAGTGGATGAGTAATCCTGGGAATATACAAGTTACTAAGGAGAAGTTGGATCTAGCTCTGGTCAATTGGAGTTGGAGACAACTCTTCCCAAATACTTTTGTTCATGTTTGCCCAACAATCAATTCTGATCATTCCCCTTTGATCATTTATCCCAAACCTAAGGTAACTAGTGGAAGGAAATTTAAATTTGAAGCTTTTTGGGAAGAACATCCACAATGTGCATAAGAGATACAGAAGGGCTGGAATGCCAATGAGGAGGGACGTAATGCATGGCACGATTTTCTCAACAGAGCTAGATCCTATAAAAGAGAACTCCAGCAATGGCATGTGCAGAATTTTAAGAAGGTGGGCGAGGTCACGAGGAGATTGTTAAGCTAAGGTTGAGGCTACAACAACTTCAAAATGAAGAGGGTACAGAAAAGAAATTAGAGGAGATGAACTTATTAAAGAGAAGAATCAAGACTTTGTGGAACCAGAAGAAGATTTATTAGGCTTAACGGTCCAGAGTCAAATGGCTTAATTGGGGAGACCGAAATACCAGGTTTTTTCATTCAACCACTATTCAGAGGAGAGATAGGAATAGGCTGGATAGGCTGAGGAACGTGGCAGGGGTTCGGGTGGAAGGGAATGAAGAGGTTACAAAGCTAGTAATGGAGTACTACTCAAGAATTTATGAGTCTACATGTTGTCACAATGTGGACCAATGCACTCAGGTTTTCCCTAAACTAGTAAGTAGTAACTAATGAAATAAATGAACTTCTATGTGCCCCAATTTATGAGGATGAAATTAAGAAAGCTATATTCAATATGGGCCCTCTAAAAGCTCTTATACCAGACAGGCTCAATGGTTTGTTTTATCAAAAGCACTGGGCTGCTCAAAGGAGAAGTTTGTGGTGTGGTGAAGGCATTTTTTCTACAAGGGGAACTTCCAGCTGAGATGAATAATACTCTAGTAGTACTCACCCCTAAAATTCCGCTTCCAGAAGAAGTTAACCATTACAGACCTATATCTTGCTGCAATTTTATTTATAAAGTCATTTCTAAGATTGTGGTCATGAGACTTAGGAAGTTTGTGGGGGAATTAATTTCACAAAACCATAGTGCATTTGTGAGTGGGAGGCTTATTCAAGATAACATAATTATTACTCATGAGGTTTTTCATGCACTGAAAAATAAAAATGGTCCCACTTCAAAGGGGCTTGCTATTAAACTAAACATAAGTAAGGCTTACGATCGACTAGAGTGGAGCTTTCTTGAGAAGTCTTTACTGGCTTACGGGTTCAGAGCATATTGGGTGAAAGTAGTTATGAAGCTGGTCAGTTCTTTCTTGTATCTTTTCAAGGTGAATGGTTTTGTTATTATGGGTATCTCCCCGGGAAGAGGGCTGAGACAGGGGGACCCTCTTTCCCCCTACCTTTTTATCCTAGCATCTATAATGTCTTGTCCTTATTATTACAAAATGCTAGAGGAGAAGGAAAGATTAATGAGGTTACCCTAGGCAAAAATGGCCCACCCATCACCACATTTTTTCGCCTAGGCAAAAACAAGTAGAAGGATAATCGCCTCCAAAATTATGACTTATGAGTCCACTTTGTTTGGTTTTTAATTTTGAAAAAAAAGACATGTTACATATGAAAGACAAATGCTAATGCTCCAATGAATCTTGGACATGTTGTTAATATTTCAGTTCCAGTGAGGGGGAGGGAGGGGAGATAGAGTATTTAAGTTAAATGGGTATTTTAGTAAATAACGATTTACAAGAGATGGGATTGAGATGTGTGGGATTAAAAATGTATGTGTAAAAATCAATTCCCGACTTTTTGTCTCGTTCCTTTTGTGTGGTATTTGGGATGAGACCTATTGGGCCCAATTTTCCCTTTTGTCTGTTGTTTTTTTTACGGGACCTTTATTTTTGTAGTTGTTGGGTCTGATAGTGTTTTTATTTTTTGGGCCATTAAATTAGGTTGAACACAAATGATGAATCTTTTCAGATGGGCTTGTACTTTTTTTGTAATAATAAATTGTAAACTGATAATAAAACAATAAAAAAAATAATAAACTATAATAAAATAAATTAAAAGTAACCAATCAATCAAATGTTTTCTAGAAGAACTATGTGACTTTTGAGTTCCCAATTGCACCAAGGGATACGTCGGAGTTGGTTGTGAAGGGAATCAAACATGTGGTCAGGGTGCAGTGGAATAAATGGATTCCCTTCCTTGTTATGATCGTTAATGCGAAAACACGAATTAAGGCATAAAAGGCATGAAACATAATGACATACCTTATGAGGATTGTAAACGAGGCAGTAGCAGCCACGTCTCTAGAGGTGTCCACGTCAACAGCTGAACTAGGAAACCCTCCTCAACTCTGCTAGTAGTGTTTAGAGTGTAAGAGCGACTACTCATGTGTATAGGGTAATGCATCTCATGCTATATTTATAGAGTGGTGGCTAGGGTTTTACCATCACTCAATTATCCCTAACACATATGGGTCTGGCCCATTATGTTATAATTCTAATTAAATTAGAATTATTATCTTTTCCTAGCGGCTTGTTGTATGCGTGTTACCCAATAGGCTTTTAATATTTGGTTATGATATTAAAATAAAACCCTTTTATATTTAATATCATAAATAGTGAGCGGTATCTAGCAATACATCACTACTACCCAAATATTGAGATTATCAACAACTTTGACGAATTCTATTTTATGATAATAATTTATATGATCTGTCCCTTTGTCCAAATATCTAATTGAACACAAGGGCATGTAATGTGTCAACCTTGTATAGTTCAATTTATGTTTTTCTTGATCCCCAAGTAGACTATACAGAAAATAAACATCTCATGTTTATCCTCCTGAGCATGGTCATGCATTTTGTAGTCTAACTCTATCAAGAGGCCTACAGATATAACTCATGTTACATAGGAGGGACAAATCCCATCTAGGGCACTCACATTCCACCACATAATTTATTATATGTCCAGATACCAACTTTATGATCACCTTGTTACAGGCAACGTTTGATGATATTTAAAACACATAATTCCTTATGTAGGAATCGTAGTGATTTCAGGTCAAAGGACTTCATATAACATTTATCAATTTAAGAAACGTTCATGACACTTATGTAACAATCCATGCAACGTTCTTTAGGTGGGTCTGTCCAGTATACTATTACTCTTAATACGTACTTGTGTGAGCACATGATATCTCATATCCATGATCCGTGAGATGTGATCATCAACGAACTCATATACTAGTCTAAATGCATCTTTTGTCCTAAGAAGATGCTTGACTAGGGACTATTTTAAGAATAGTTCTTCATAAGATCATCAACAAGATAATGCATTAAAATACTCACTGTTCTAGTAAGTGTAATTTTGTACAACTTATATAGTTTCTAAAGAATTTGAGTGTTACTTTGTGTTGTAAAGCTTTCATTTATTATCCTATCTTGTGAGTTTGTGAGAATTAAACACTTCAACAAAGTTTCATTCACTTGTATTTGTTAGCTTGAGGAGATGAGGTCAAATACCCGGTGTATATAATATCTATGGAGGTGGAATCATATACCTCCGTAATCTTTAAAAGATTATTAGTGGAAATTCTTGGTGGGTTTCCAAAGACTAGACGTAACTCTTGGGGTTAAGAGTGAACTAATATAAATATGTTGTGTGCTTCTCTCATCTTTATTATGCTCTAATTTATTTTGTTAGGACTAATATGGGGATAAATTATGAAATCTAAATAAATTCATATAAATAACTTCATCTTTTGTTCAAGCTTCTGGTTGGACTGTTTGATAAACTCAGACTGTCTTTGAAAACTATCAAACCACTTTTAAGTTTAGTTAATTTGTGAATCGTTTTGAAAATATATATTTGTAAAAAAAAAAATATAAAACACAATTGAACTTCCTTCTTGTATTTTCCCTTAATCAAATTCTAACACAAATATTCTAAATGGATGAAATATGTTAGTGATACCCTCATACATACAACCTTAGGATGAGATGAAGGGCAAGTGGGCCACCTTAGTGATTGACTTAGAGCGAGTTAAAGGCTCCTTTAGAGAGGTTAATTCTTAGAAAGAGTTGTAGATTGCCACCATCTTCGAGTTGAATTGATGGTTTAGGATGCCGAATTTATTCTTGTATAAGTTGTTTTGATTTTTGGCCTTTCATTTAAGCTGGTATCCTAGCCTTTCATTCAAATTGACTTAAGTTTCCTATTACAACCGTTTCTGTGTGTAGTTGTGATTATCATAGGCATCTTATGCCATTTGCAATTTTCAACTTTTAAATATCGATTTGGTGTGTTACTTAAGAAAGACTGGCCTAGCCAAGGTGGCTTCCATATACCTTAGAACCATGGAGGCTCGAGTAGACGCAGACTAACTTGGCACAGTAGCTAACTTTATATTAGTAATAATGAATCTTGTAAAAAAAATATAAATCAAGTTAACATATGAGAACGACAAACATCATGTGTTTTATTACTGAAAGGATTCTTACAAGTGGAATATGTCAGATAAAGACAACTACTTCTTAACTAAAATATCTTAGAAGCATTGTTGCAGTCCACGTTTAGGGTATAGAAAAGCTCAACAATGTCTCTAGGAAATTTGTCCTGGTATTGGTTTTTGAACAACCCGATAAGGGCTTTCCTAATTTTCTTCCCTTGCTTGGTGTTCTTTCCACCGACATCTACTTGGCGGAGCAACAAGTTAGAATATAATAAGAACAATTAGAATAAGAGAGTTTGATAGAGTAATAGCATATGATGACTAATAGTATAAAGTCATCCTAACATTTTAACTTAACAAACACTAAATTAAAATATGATTTGGTGAATTATCCCATTCTATCCCTTAATCCTATCCACGAAAATACTTGTATTAATAATAAAAGTGGAGTAATATACCTTTAATATATTTTTCTTACCTAACAAAACTTGATATTAACATCTAATAACTTTTTTAAAAGTTATATTTAGCGGTGATCATGGGTTGGGCCAACCCGACTGACCCAACCATACCCGAAGATGCTATACCGAGTTGAGTTGGTTTTTCGGGTATTTCGGATCACACAATTATGATCCCTATGTCATTAGTTCTGGTAACAAGTTTAAGATTTCAAACACGAAAACCTGAAACCTGACCCAAAGAGTTATTAAAAAAAACTGAACTATGTCACTTATTTTGTTTTGGGCCAGGCTTTCTCATTTTTACTTTTCACCTTCCAGGCTTAACCCCCAAATCCTAATCTTTCACTAAGTCTCTCTTTCTCAAACCCTAATGAAATGAAATCCAGAAAATTGGCGCCATAGATGAACTGATCATACCTCAATTTGTCACTCACAAGTTCTAAACCCTAATCTTTCTCATTCAAGACTCAACCGTAGATCTTTCATTTCTTCTCTCTCAAGTCTCTCCCTGTCGCATCGTCAGTCTTTTTTCCCTTTTGCACCCCCTCCTCCCACCTAGAAACTTCCATCATTGTGCCTCCATTGTTGAATCGCACAACTACCCCGAGGGTGTTGCAGCGCCGTTGTCGCACTTCTGCGACCTGCAATCGTGTGTCGCATCTTTGTCGCTCCATCGCACGCTTCGTCGAAGCTCGCCGTTGTCACTCACTTCCTTTGAGCTCGCCGCCATTGTGTGCTTCTACTGGCTGAATTTTGGCTCTCTATGTTCATGTTGTGTGTCTGTTCTGTCTGGATTATGCATCTCAGATTTTGGGTTTCTTGTTCTTGATAAATGTGGGTTGCTTCTGATTATCAGATTATGAGATTTCCTTTTTTTTTCCTTTCATTCTTTTTTCACTCCTAGCCCGAATGCTCAAACTGACCTGACCCATGCTCATTCAGGTTGAGGCGGGTAACTACCCATAAAACTAGTCGAACCCGATTTGATCCACCCCGATGCATGTGGTCAATTCGGTTCTTAATATGTATGTAACCCGATCCGAACCGACCTGTGATCACACCTAGTTTCATTATTTTCTAGTGTTAAGTTGTATTATCTCACTTGATAGACAAAAAATAACTAATATCTAGTGATACAATTAAGAAGTATAAACCTTTTCCACTATATATGTTGATAATATTATAGTATATAATTTGTTTTCTATTTGATAATATGAAAATCTTTATATTAACAATCAATAATTTTTAACAAAAAATCAATAATTAATAATCAATTAATATTACAATTGAGCTTGTATGTTTTACTTAAAATAATCTTTATTGTCCTTATCAAAATAATTGATGTTGATAGTATATTTTAATGAGTAAACTAACAAATCAGTCCCTGACTCTGTGGGGACAATGCAGTTTCGTCTCGGACCTTTCTAAAATAGCACTTTAGTCCCTATCTTTCTTAAAACATACATAAAGTGCATGTTTTTCAATAAACTGAAGGACTAAAGTGCATGTTTTTTTTAATAAAGTATGGACTACAGTGATATTTTAGAAAAGTCTGGGACGAAACTGCATGGTCCCCACAGAGTCAGGAACTGATTTGTTAGTTTACTCATATTTTTATGTATATACTAGTGATATTATTAAATTAAATAACAATATATAAATATTTTTTAATTGATAATATATTTTTATTAAAAGTTATTTAATATTTAGTTAATATTTTATTTAAAGAGAATCAATCATTTACCACTTAAAACAATTAATAATATTTAGTTGATTTCAAAGTTGAAAAACAATAAATGTATACAAGAAATTTCGTTTTCGATTCTATTGTTAATTTGTTATGGATAATTTAAATTTAAATTTTAATTCATTGGCTATAGGCTAAAGCTTTGATGAGAAACGATGTCGTTAAATTGAACTTCTTTGTTAGCTTGTTTCTAGGATGAGGGTCCCAGAATTAAGATAAAAAAGAACGATAGAGGGTTTTCTTTTGCTTTTAGGGATCTTAATCTTCTCTCTCTTCTCCAACCTCCTCTCCCCCTTTTGGTTTTTGGTAAGCAATCTCTTATTTTCCTTTTCTCATATCAAACTTTGTTTCTTTTCGTTTCGGAATTAATTTATCGATCGCTACCCTCGTAAGAAACCCTAATTCTGTAATCAGGCCTTTTTCTCCCTCTTGTTTTCTGTTGCAGAATTATCCTCATGGCTAAGAGTTCATTCAAGTTGGAACACCCTCTTGGTTCGTTTCTCCCTTTTTCCTTCTGTTTCTCCAATTTTCCATTTTTTGGGTTACGTTGAATAGTTTATGCTTCGGATTATCAGGTTTGATTTTTTTCGTAATTAGAGAAATATCGGACATCATATTTGTTTTAAATTTTGGGATGTGAAAAATTGGGTCTTGTCAATCATAGTCATAATATGAACTCTTCCGTGAAGTTGGAAATTTGGCTTAGAGAAAAGTTTTTTGGGCTTCATTTTCTTTAGCTCTTAGAAAAGGGAAAAACGTGAATTTATCGATTTATAATGTTTTTTATCCTCCCATTTAGCTCAGTATAAAGCAATGACCTAAGGTATATCATGTAACGTCCTAATTTCCTAAATCCAAAACAATGTCCGTTGGAGACATTATTCCGAATTTCTGAAATTATTTCGCGCTATTTTAAGTATCGTCATACATACTTAACGCCTAAGTAATCCAACGTTTACTTAGACTTTCACGACTTTCATGCATCACAAAGTAATACCAAAACTAAACTAAAATATAGGGGAAGAACTAACACTCAGAAGTGTTAAAGTTCATAAACTCCTACCGAAAATTCGGAAGAGTTTCCCCTGTAAACTGGACATTTCCAAATTTTAGAACTTTGCCTGAAACTCAGAAAATACCAGTGCAGTTTATACTGTATCCTACAATACCAACAACAAGTAGCCTCAATGGCCAAACTAAAACATCCACATTAATAAATTCAGTACCATGAAATCATATATATACATATAACTTATCCCGTAATCCATAGCACCAAATCAAACAATAAGCATAGACATCTTGCTTCCTTTATGCCTTCAACTCTAACACCAGGGATCAGGGTTACCTGCACAACTGAAAGAGATTCCCCGTAACGTGGGGTGAGACTAATGTCTCAGCAAGTATAATTCTATGCATGAATGAAGAGAACATACATATATGAATGACAACTATTCATCATATCTATTCGCATCATCATATTCGAATAGAACATAAAATCAAGTCACATAACAATCCGTATAGTTAGCCATTCAATGTCAATCATAAGCATAAGTCAGTCTTGTAGTATTTTAACCCAAATACTCAAGGGTTCTTATCACTGTCTGTAATTTGAGCGCTCGGCCTGTGACCAAGGACCGTCGTCCAAGGCCACCCTTAATTACATTTTATAACTGTCTTGGTCTTAAGAGGCGTCAGCGGGGTTAATACTCAAATCCGACTACGACTACTGAGAATAGCCCATGTCTGGATAGGAATATTAACAACCTGAACTTCTCCACTCCCTTCAGGTGAATTCTTCTCCAAAGAGAACCTCCCTTAACCGGATTCAAGACCTAGGACTCGGCCCTGAACCCACATGAACTTACTTATGTCTTTTGATTCGTGCAAATGCATGTGAGATAATTCTAACATATAGCACTTATCATTAACGTCATAGAATTCATTACCACTATTAAATAGAAAGGGATTCAAGGGGTGGGGTTCATACAATGAATATTCGACATTAAGCTAATTATAACTCTACCACATATATCTCGATTCACAATCCATTCAACATTCCAACCATTTTAATCCATGAATAATACCAAGCAAGGAGTTACAATCGGATAGAGTGCTCATATGAATCGTGAATCGAGGGGTTTCGTTAGTTTCGTAAGCTTCGCAAGTTTCGTAACTTCGAAACTAAAGACTCCGACGCTCGATTCGAGACTCACATGCACAATCTATCGACAATCAATTCAACATCAAGGAATCAAGCATTCAATCAACATTCATTCAAGCTCAGCCAAGAAAGGGAGGGGAAAGAAGGGGGATCATGCAAAGAGACCACTCACTATCCTAAGGGTGAATTATACTCACTTAAACGGATCCGTGAAAACCTCCCTGCTGTGAAGTCCGCTGCGCCGGAAATCGCCTCTGCCGCCAGCTCCGCCGCTCTGGCCATCTCCTTTGCAGCCCAAAACGCACAGCCGCCGTCCGCTTCGCAGATCGCCGCTCCGGTCATCTTCTCCGTCGCGTCTTCGTCGTTGCACCACCCTCTGTAACGTCGTACAGCTCCGTCCGCGCGCGAAGACCACCGTGAACCCGCCTCTCTCCTTCGTCTCTCCGTCGCCGGCATCGCGTCTTTGGTGCAGCCGTCGTCGAAGGTCGAAGCTCCCTCACAGCCGCCGTCGCGTCTCTCCTCGCGGCCACCATCACCGTCGCGGCCTCCGTTAGCACCGTTTCTCCATCACTCTCGATCTCTCTTTTCTCTCCCTCGATCTCCTCCTTTCTCTTCCCTGATCTATCTCTCTTTCTTTCTCCCTTTCCTCTCTTCCTCCCTCTTCTTCTTTCCCTCTTCTTCTTCTCCCTCCAATCGGTCGCCGCCCCCCTTCCCTTTCTCGTTCTCTTCCTTTCTCTTCTTTCCCAATTCCAAACCCTAATCCCAATTCTAATCTAATCATAATAATAATAATAACCTAATAATAATTATAATAATAATAGTAATAATAATAATAATGATAATAATATGAAATTACCATTAATACTATTTTACTAATAATTACTATCATTATTAAAATTATACTAACCTTATTATTAATTCTATTAATTGCTTACATTAAACAAATTAAAAGCATTTAAAATTCTAATTCTAAATCCTTAAATTTTGGGATGTTACATATCATATCGCAAACTTTTTTTTAATTTATCAATTTATAATGTTTTTGCAGTTTTGCTAGTCGTTTGATCTAATTTTATGCTTCCTGTGTATGGAGTTTAGTTGTTGATGTGAGTTATAACATTGTTTTCTCTACGATGATCTGATTTGTTTGTTATCTTGTTAAAAAGTATCTAAGAATCATATACCTAAGGTCACATAAACTTGCATTTTTTGTATCCATTACTACCGACTTATGTTCTCTTATTTGTACTACAGAGAAGAGGCAGGCTGAAGCAACTCGAATAAGGGAGAAGTATCCCGATAGAATTCTAGTAAGATTTGTCATGATAATCTCACTTCTTGATTATTAATTTGGTTGATCTTTTGTGTGTAGGTAATTGTTGAAAGGGCTGAGAAGAGTGAAGTTCCAGATATTGATAAGAAAAAGTTAGGGCCTGTTTGGTTTACATTTTCATTTCCTGTTTCCATTTCTTGTTTTCATTCGGTTTCCTGTTTACTGAGATTTAACAAAGGAAAAACTGGAAATACTGGAAACAACAAATTTTTGTTTCCATTATTTCCAGTTTTTCCTTTGTAAAATTTCATAAAACAGGAAATGAAAATGCAAACCAAACAGGCCCTAAGTTTCTTCTAACTTTTTGTAAAGAGTAATTTTGAATTTTGGCATAATTTATGAAGTCTAATTTTCTTTTCAAGTATTATTCCTATTTTGATAATTACTTTCTGCATTAAGTTTATTATGCTTTACCTGGTTAAAGTGTTGATGTCAGATAGGTTTTTCATTGAAGTTTTGAAAATATTGACACACTTTTACTTGGACTTGAGTCATTGTGGTTATATTTCTGTTTGGATTTGGTTGGAATGTGTTTTGCAGACTGCTAAATTTAATTGGTTTTCCATTTATATTTGTGGCACCAAACTGAATTGTTCCTCACTTTGCAAACCTTATAGGTTCTAATTTTTTGAATTGAGGATAAAATGGGCAAACTCTTTACTAATTTTTAACGTAGTAAACAGAGGCTGAAGCCTTGCGCTCATTTTTTTTGCTTAATTATACTGAAGAATATAAGAAACCCAATTACAAAATGAATTGGAAAAAGAGAAGGATTGTTGCTACATAGTTATATCAGTAGATGCTTTTTATGGTTCATTCATGCAAAATCTCCTACTAAGATTTCATTATTGAAAGATCTAAAACATGTTTAGTTTGATCAACAATGAAAAGAATTTCGTGTTAGGCTTCCGTGATAAAAATTGAATGTAAATGTTGAAATCCTGTGTGGTTAAGATGTGGTTTGAAGTTACATATATCCGTCGTCTTTGTTCTGTTTGGATTTACATGTGCTCGTTACTTCTTGTTCTCCAACAACCTTCATTATAAAATATAGGAGGTTGGATGACTCTGTCTTTCTCTCATGGTGTATATTATTGTTCCCTTTTGGATGATTGTAGGTATCTAGTTCCTACTGATCTAACCGTAGGCCAGTTTGTGTATGTGGTTCGAAAGAGAATCAAACTGAGTCCTGATAAGGCCATCTTTATTTTTGTGAAGAACATTTTACCAACAGGTAATATATATGGATTTTTAATTTATTGTTGTTATTTATGGTTGTTAATTTTGTAGTTAATTTTGTGAATTGAGTTGTTAATATCTGTTCATGCAACTGCTATGATGTCAGGTGCAGCCTGGCGGATTCTGATTTGTGTCCTCATTGTCAAGCCTCTACGGAATCTGATTTGCATGTCCTCAAAGATTGTAGCTTGGCTAAGGAGGTGTGGAACACTCTGTTTCATCACTCAGTCCCAGCATGGTTTGTCTCCCATTCTGATATTTGGAGTTGGATGACTCATAATGTATCTAGCAACTTTGTCGTGAGGGGTTTTAATTGGAGCTCCATCTTCGTCGTCGCTTGCTGGCATTTGTGGCGCTCTAGGAATGAATTTGTCCACAATCATAAAGTTGCTCACGTTCCTTCCATTGTGAATTCGATTCTGCAGCTGGTCCGTGACTCTTCTCGGTGCCTTAATGTGCCTATTCATGGCAATCCTACCAAGTCTTTTATTGACGTGGGCTGGACACCCCCTCCTGATGGGTGGTTGAAAGCAAACTCTGATGGGTCAGTCCGCATGGGTGGTAGTAGTTCAGCTTGTGGTGGTGCGGTGCGTGACCACTTGGGGCGCTGGGTGAGTGGTTTTCAGCACAACTTGGGTTCGATGTGTGTTCTCATGGCGGAGCTTCGTGGGATCCTGAACACTCTGGAGCTCTGCTGGCATATTGGAGCAAAAAAAATACTTTTGGAGTGTGACTCAGCAGTTGCAGTTCATCTCATCACTGCAGGGGTTAATCAGGCTCATCCTTATGGATTTATTCTTCAGAGGATTGGTCTTTTTCTAGCCCGAGATTGGGAGGTTCAGGTCTCTCATATTTGGCGAGAAGCTAACAAGGTGGCTGATCATCTAGCTTGCATGGCCCATGGTGGCTCTTTTGACATTCATATTCTCAGTAGCTCTCCTCCTTCTGTTCATGTTCTTTTGCTTGCTGATAGTATTGGCATCACTTGTCCTAGATTAGTTTCTATGTAGTTTTCTGGCTTGTTGCCTCCTTTCACCCAAAAAAAAAAAGATGAAGATGGATTCCTGTATATGCCTTATAGTGGGGAGATCACGTTTGGGACATTAATGTGAAATATCAAGAAACAACAACCATGTAAATAGTACATAAAAATATGCTATGTGAAATAGTGCTTAGTTGTAAACTCTGTCGTTTGAACAATTTATCGTAAAGCTTATGATGTGATCCATGACAATCTCTTTATGAACTTTGTAACTGATTGAAAAATTACTTATTTTTATCTAAATTGCAAATAGATAAATTTTTTGTGTTTGATTTACTCTGAAACCACGTTTCAAACGTAACATTGACCTGGATTCATATTTCAAACGTGATTTTGGGATAAATCAAATACACTATTTATTGATTTTATTTATTGATTTCATTAGACGATGCTTGTACACAGACAATTTACTTGTGTCGTGCCTCATGGCAACATCTAGGAAAATAATTTTAGTAACATGTGGTTATTGGAAATTATAATTAGCAATCGAAATAGACTAAATGTTACGTTTAAGTTTTTAACTACATTGGATTAAATTTTATAATTCATATACTTAAGTCAAAAGGGTGATTTTCTAAGTGTCACAAAATCTTCATGGAAAGTCCAATTAAGTTTTCGTTCTTTCCCTGATTTGAGGAAGTGTAAGATAAAAATAAATAGCCTATTTTGGTATTTTTTTTCTCAGTTATCGACTCATTTTCTATTTTGAGACAAAATGTTACGATCTTTTGCGGGCTTATTTAAAAGTTTAACACTAAAAAAAAAAAATAAGATACACACTTCTTCACCTTTATTATATCGTTCCTTATATGTCATACATTGTCTGTGTACTTTATTCAACAATTAACTTGTATAAAGGCATTTTTCTAAATAGTTATTAATATGATTAAAATAACTCCACTTATACCAAAATAACAAAATAAAAAAGCTTTACACTTGTTTAATTTTAGAATGGTGGCAAATTTTTGGGCTTTTTTTATGAAATGAAACCTATGAATGTTTCAATGCTGCATGTTTCATGTGTCACTTTTCAAACTTAAAATTTAAATAAGAAAGTTAATCTTACAAAAGTAATAAAAAAAGATGGCAAACTCAATTTCGGCTATTTCTATGTTTTAAGGAAGGTTAATGTTGGCACAGCAGTGCCAATAGAACACAACCTCATCTAAGCAGCATGGATGCTATTTTTAATTAGATACAATCAATTTGGTAATTCAATTCTTATGCCATATCTCTTTTAACAAACCTTTTATAACATTTTTGTAGTAATATTTATTTTTAAACGTATCAAAAAAATTTATATGAGTTCTATTGGAGTTTGTTAAATTCAGGAAAAAAAAATCTAGTAAAAAGAACCAGAGAGGACAGATTTATTATTACTTTATTTATGTTATGTAAATAGTCATCAACATCAAGCTGGAATAGCTCAGTTGGTTAGAGCGTGTGGCTGTTAACCACAAGGTCGGAGGTTCAAGCCCTCCTTCTAGCGTTTTGTCATTTTCTTTTTCCTTGTTAGGCGCGCTTTGAACAAAATATCTATTTTCTTTCTGCCTTTATAAAATAAGCCATGCTCACATGTGATTATGTGAATCAATTATTGCATTGCATTACAGTGGAACTGTTGAAAGTAGAAACCATGGAAGGCGTGGTAGAAAGCAGAGAATGGTACTTGGCTGCTTATTCCACTGACGGTGTTCCAACCTCTGAGCATCTCAAACTCCGCACCGTTCCTCTCTCTTTAGCCTCTGATTCAATCCCTGATGGCCACGTTGCCGTCGAAACTCTCTTTCTATCCGTAGATCCATACCTTCGAACCAGACTCACTGGCACCCTCGACGGCCTTTACATTCAGCAATATCAGCTTAATCAGGTATACTTTTATTGTATTATATGGTTTAATTTTAATTTAAACTCGCGCTTATATAATTTTATTCAATTTAATAAATGGGTATATTGCAGGTGATTACAGCTTTTGCAGTTGGAAGGGTAATACAGTCAAAAGACAGTAAATATACGGAAGGGGATTTTATTTTGATTCCATCAGCTCCTGTGGCTGAGTATAGTATTGTGCCATCCTCTCAGATACTAAGAAAAATTGATGCTACAAGTGGGATTTCATTGCCGGATTATCTAAGTTCTTTAGGTTGGTAATTTTGTAGATATGCCTAATTATTTTTTTAAGCTAGTTTATGTATATATAGGTGATACTAATTAGTAATTATAATTAACATGTGTGTGATGGATTGGATTGCAGGGGTACCAGGGTTTGCAGCATGGGTAGGGATAGTGGTACTGGGAGACCCAAAAGCTGGGTCAAATGTGTTCATATCTGCTGCATCCGGTGCGGTTGGTATGAGTGCTGGACAGTTAGCTAAGATCAGAGGGTGTAGGGTCATCGGTAGCACTGGCTCGGATGAGAAGGTATCCCTCTACTTCCTATTTAAAAAGTCATGTTACTGTTTCAAAAAGAGAGTATTTACTATATTCCTTTTTTACTTTTATTAATTTTAATTGAGTTAGTTATTTAATTATTAAATAAAGATAAAATTAAAAAATTAAACTATTTTTTAAAACATCGATAAAATTAATTAATTTTAATTAATTCTATTGATTTATATAATTTGGTCAATTCCCTTCATAAATAGAAATGAAGGGAGTAATATTGATGGACTCACTATGATGACAGACAGTGACCAATGTTAATAAATTTTTATTAAAATTAAAAGAGAAGTGCAATATGTAATGAAAAGTTTATGCAGGAAGTGTATGAATTGGTTGAAAATCTTGGTTGCTGGCGATGGTTATATATATTAAACTTTTTTTTACGAGAAAAGTATGGGGTTTTTGAACTACGACGTCATATTAAACTATTCAAACCGGCTAGTGGGTTGTTTACAGATTAAAACTGCCACAAAATTACAACATTTGTGAAAAATGATTAGTATATTGGTTGACAAGAAAAATTCCCGAGTTTCTTCTCGGTATTTTATTAGATAATGTTTTCTACAAGAATAATATTTCTCGTAGAACTCATTGGATAATCTTTGAGCAAACTCAGGCTAATCAAATTCACCCCTTTCCCCCCTTATCCTATCTCTTTCTATTTCCTTTTTCCCGACCACTTCACTGGCCCATCGTGTATCATGTGAGGTGGGGTCTATTTTCAAATAATTGTACAACAATACAACATACAATAAAGAATGTGAAATATAATGGGTGATGAGATAAAAAAATAAAAAAAATGTATAAGTTATTGTATACTTTTTTATTTTATATCTCTTTTCAAAATATAAATTTGATATCTATTTAAGAGAAAGTTCTATAGTACATGTCAACTTTTACTTTATTTTTTTCTACTAAATAATATTGTTATTTTATGAGTAATTTATGGATAGGGATGACAATTGGACCCAGACCCAGTGGGTACTCACAAAAAATTACTCGTAATGGGTATGGTAATTACCCATCAAATGGATCTGGATTCGGGTATGGGTAATTGCCCACACTTTTAAATGAGTACGGGTGGGTGTGGGTACGGGTACTATGGTACCCTACCCTACCCATACCCGCACTTATATAATATATAGTGTTTAATGTAATTTATATATATATGATTAATTAATATATATGTTTATATTATTCATTAATATTTTTTTCAAAAAATTAACTAATGTTAATATATATTATAGTCACCAAAAAGAATTAATATATACTACTAATTTAAATAATTTAAATGTTATAATTTTGAAAATGTTTGTATTACTAAACACTAAAATAACAAAACTTGAACTAATTTTCATTTCCCTCCCACTGTTTCCGATCTCTCATCCACTTCCACATTACCAGAGTTAATTTGTAGTTAAACTTAAATGATATATGGATTATTTTTCATTTATGGTGGAGTGATTTTTTTAATCATTTTTCATTTTCTAATAAATTTATTATTTTTATAGTTAATAAAAGTGCGGGTAATGGGTACGGGTGAGTACTTAAGTACCTAGCAGAAAATGGTACGAGTATTAAAATCACTGCCCACGCGGGTATGGGTCTGGGTACGAGTACTTTTTCAAAACGCGGGTATGGGGCCGAGTACTATAGTACCCTACCCAGACCCTACCTATTGTCATCCCTATTTATGGATATGAATTACACTTTTTTCCTGTGAGTATTTTTAAAAATTAGAAGTATTTGTGTTTCACGTGTTCCTGTCAATTTCACGTTTTCTTTCCTTTTTGAAAGGCATCATTAATTATTCCCTCCTCCAGCACCAGCTGTTTATTTTTAAAGGTTTTTCGGTCATTTTCTTCGTTAATCGACACAAAGTCCTGATAAGAACCCCCAGCCCAGCTCTCAAGCCCAAACCTACTTGTCTGGTCCCGATTTGGGCTGAAAACAAATAGAACTTGCAAAGTTCCCGTTTCTGCTGTCATAATCAGTAAGTGGGTTTTATCCAAAAACAAAAAAAGAAAAAGGGAATCAATGAGGCCATCTGCATCGCATGCTTAGATGGATCTTAACTATTTAAGTATTAATGCTTAAAGTATCTGGCAATGGAGCATTGGATAGGTGAATTATGGGGTCTTTATAAAATAAATTTTAGAATTGTTTGGATGAAAATAAAAAGTGATTGAATTATTTAAAATAATAAAAAATTATAAAATATTAATTTAACAAACTTTTAAGGGTGCCGGATATAGATAACCTGAGTGGGTTTGGGTCAAAAACATGTTTCTAGTACATGAAATTATAGATTTTTTTTATTTTAATCCCTAAAAAATTATTTTAATATTTTTATCCCTAATTTTATCATGGCCAGCACTTTTGGTCCCTACTATTAAATTCCATCTGTTAAGTGATCATCATTACTGCCACTAGGACTTACTTATCCCATATAACATTACACATCACTGCCCACCCTCTTCACCCACAGACATAGGACTCCACCATCAACAATAAGAACCTTTGATATGTGGCATTATTTATCCTATGTGCCAGACTCCAGCAACACGTGTTGGACTCAATCACCAAGTTTGCACTTTATTCAATGAAAATTGATTTCATAAATTGATTCCAATAGAAGTACCTGGATTTTTTTTTTGTTATGTTTTCCCCACATTTTGTCCTCTTTAACCCTTTTTTTTTCTTTAATCTCTTGAGAAGAGAAACTAGCCTCTCTGAGTTGTTTTTTTAGCAGTCACAAGTGAATGACCTACAAATGTCATCATAATTCACAAAAATAATTTTGATACAAGATGTAGTGGTGATGTGCATTTTGTTTGTTACATTATCATTTAAAAGAGATCATGTAGCAACACAGACTAAAATTATCTACTTTGAAAGAATAAAAGACCAAAGAAATTTTTTAAAAGGAACAAAAACCAGAAAGTGATATATTTACAGGGAGGGATATTTATGTTTATTTAACTAATTTGTTAAGTAATTTTTAGCTGTGTAAAAGGATTGATTAGGTGTTATAAAATTTACTAAAGTGAAGTCTATTATAACGGAAAGAATGTGTGAGACATGTTCCGGTCCAATAATGTAAGGCGCTTTTTGTATTAGTCTAATTTAAACCGATATATTGCATAATAATTTAATTTAATTTAATTATTAAAAAACTAATGACAAGACTCTATAAATTAATAATTTTTCTTAATATAATATTTTTTTGTTAATATAATTCTTTTCTTGAATAGGTACTGTATAACATATTTTGATTTTGATTTTAATTTTTTACTTTATAAATTTTATGACTTTACTATAGATAATAATATTTAAATTAATATATTTTACGTATCATTATGGTTTTTTTTAGTCTTTGACTAAAAACCCTATAAACATATAATTGTGAGTTTAAGTCTGATTAGGTAAACCCTCCCAAATATTGATTCTAGAAATCCAATTCGTGACATTGTGGGTAAATTAAATATTCCGCCTAATTAAGTCACAATCCACATCACGTATGACTATATATGCTCTGATATATTATTCCATCACTTCTCGGATGAGATAAAAAGAATTGTAAGGATGACATTATTAACACCCCATGCACCGGATACAAAATTTATTTAAGTAAATCCTCAAATTCGTGCTTGCTTGTCATCTCTTTTTTTATCAGTTTCTAAATTAAATTAATTTTATAAGTAATTTTCTATATAACTTATTAATCCTCAACTTTTACATTATCCAATCACATAATTACTTGACAATGACTAATTTGACCGATACTATGAATGTTAGAGTATTACTTTTACCGTTAGTTTAATTTAGTTTGAAGATTAATAAGAATAAAGATAACAAGTTTAGGGACTAAATTGAGTATTTACTCAAATATATTTAGTGATATATATACATATAAAGAGAGAGAATAGAATTATTTTGTTGTTTTTGTGGCTTTTACTTTCTAGCCCTTCAAATTACTTTCAACTTAGCAGCTTACCTTGGCTTCTCAGGTGAAGCTCATTAAAGAAGAATTCGGGTATGATGATGGATTCAACTACAATAGAGAATCAGACTTTGATGCCGCTTTAAGCAAGTCGTAATCCGTCTTTTTTCTTTTTATCAATTTCTTCTCTCTCAGATGTCATAAGCACCTTGGTTACCTGATGACCATTTTTATTTTGAAGTATAAATTTGCACGTAGAAAGATTGAACATAAAGACATGCTCATAATAATAAGGATATATTTTAATAATTTAATTGTTCGAAATCAAGTAAATTTTCTAATATTTAATTTCCACTAGAATTTGGCAGGTACTTTCCTGAAGGCATTGATGTTTACGTTGACAATGTTGGTGGTAAAATGCTTGAAGCTGTACTTAACCATGTCAACAAGTATGCTAGGATACCACTTTGTGGGATGATATCTCAGTATAATAAGGTGAATTAGGGTCATAATACACTTCATTACATAAAGGCATCTTAAACATAGTGCATAACTCACTCAACAATTTATTTCATATAGAAGATTTGGTTTTTCAATTAGTAATTAGTTAATGTCTGTACAGGTTTGGACTGAAAGAGAAGGCATCAGGAATCTTCTTAATATGGTGGGCAAGGAGGTGAGGATGGAGGGTTTTATGTTGGAATCGTATTGGCATCGTTTCGGAGATTTTGCTAGAGATATGGAGGGATACATAAAAGAGGGTAAGGTTAAGTCTAAGAATAAAATAAATCTAGGAATCGAGAGCTTTTTGGATAGCTTAAGCTCCTTATTCTCTAGCTCTAATATTGGGAAAGTTGTTGTTCAAGTTAAGTAGTATCCAATATGTTGGGTCGTAATGTTTATATATAATATTATTTGAGCACCAACACATATTGAACCTTATTTCCCATATTTTAGTCATTTGTTTTAAACTTGTCTATGAAGACTGAATATGAAATGACTTTTATGTGAAATATATGTAATATTTAAAATTATTAGTTTAATATATATACATGGTTAGTGTAAAGAAAGTTTTACACATATATTTAATGATGTGTTGCCACATAATTTATTAAATTTAATAACATTTGAGGTGTCATATTCATTAAATGATGTGGCGGCACACCATTAGACATATGTATAAAATTTCGTTACACCGAAAATGTATATAAACTAAATCATAAAATTATTGTATAATTCTCCTTATTGTTATGTTACTTTTTTACCATTTTCATCTACCCATTACATTATAACAAAAAGTTTAATGAAGGTGCTTTCATATTAATTTGGAGGGTATTTTATTACGTCATTTTATTCAATATCTTTATAGATATGAAAATAACAAGGTGCTTTGCAAGCGCCTTGTCATATTTTTTAAAAGTAGGTAAAGGGACGGTGCTTCTCAAGTGGAAGCACCCTTATTGGAACCTCACTAGAACAATTTTTTTTACAATAGTAAGGGTGCTCCCTTCTTAAAATTACTCCCACTGGAATTTTTTTAAATAGTAAAGGTGAGGAAGCGCCCTCCCCGGATCGAGAGTTTTTATCAAAGAATCAATTATATTTTATTATGTATATATTTTGGTGATATCTTTATATTATGTTATTTTTTTAACCACCTATAAAATGCTATTTGATAAAAAAATCTAAGATTTAATATTTAAACATACATATAAATTTTATGCAAGAGTTATGCATTCTATTTAGATACATGTAACTTAAGGAAGTTATCAAGAGTACCCATTCCCATCACCTATAAATTTTTTTGCAAAACTTCCCTTGTTTTTCCAACTTTCCCCAAAATTTCAAACACATGTAATACTCCATACCATCAACCAAAATTTATGAATCAAACATATATTTAAGAACTACTTACACAAAAATACACAACACATAATAAAATAATGTAATAATTTATAGGACCTATCCATAGTTAATGTTGCATACTCATTTTTAATAATTAATCCATACTTTACTTTTCATCTAAAAATCCAAAATCATATCTTACTACAAAAAACACGGGATTTAGTTGGGGTTAAATCTGCCTTTTCTTGCGGTTTAAACCCCACTAGATGTTTTTCTCACGATTGGTGGTTACGTAGGAAATTCGAGCGTGGTAAAAGGGTTTTCAGGTAATTACGTGGGGTTTCTTAACCGCGGACAATACAAGAATTTTTATTTTTAAATTGACCATTACTTGAGGCTATAATCGCAACTAATACCACCCAATTTTTTTAATTTACAGTTTAACGCAAATATTTCTAAGTTAAAGATATTTTCAACCTGCACATTTTAATAAATGTTTACTTGAACAATCTTAAATTTTGGAATTAAAAATAGATCAAATCAAATAAGGATAACAAATTGGTAATCTGATGAACCAAGAAATCAAGCATTAATACAACTCAAAACCTCAAATTGTTCATCCAAAAGAACCAATAATAAGCAGTTAAAAAACATCAAGCATCACAATTATACTAGTTATAGTTAAAGCTATAATTATGTATGTCTACATTTGATAAACATTCTTAGATTTTAGCACTAATCAATAAAGCTAATTAAGCTAATATCTAGTTTTAGCTCTTCATCTTTCAATGTTCAAATTCAAGAGTTGTTGGAAAATGAGTGATATCGTTAGTTGGATTTGTTGGATGTGCACTTCCTTCATCGGGTACATAAAACATATTGTAAAACACAGTTAGAAATCAGAAAATAAAATTATGAAATATTAATATAACTCAATTTAAATATTACCGGTGTAGTTTGAAACATAGTTAAGCTGGAGGAAGTTGACCTTGGAAATTTTGCGTAAGAAAACTCATCATTGCATCAAACTTTTTGTTTTGTTCATCCATTAGTGATTGCAATGTGATAACTTGATTTTGAAACTCTATATAAAAAGGAGAAGATGAGGTCATCTCACTATATTAATGAGAGAGGTTTTCGAACACTTGAGATGGACACGACCCATCCCAACCCCCAAACACGACCACAATGTTCTTTACTTCCTAGAGCATGAGCCAAAGAATCTTGGGTTGTTATTTCTTTTGAAAGGGTCGACATTGTGTTTTCATATTCTTGATTTTTTTCCTGCAAGAACCACATAAAAAGACAAGCAAATTCAACAGATTAAGTTAACATTTTGATAGATATAAAGCTTCTCCATGTTGCCTTCAAATTTCGTCATTAATGTTAAGCTATTTGTTGGTTTTTCTTAACCATGTATGCCCCCTTAAATGTCCATCATTAATAGAACACATTTATCCAATATGAACAACTTAAGTTGCGATTAAAAAGACAATATACAATACATAAACGATGAGAAACCACCTTGATAGAAGGTTAGAGTCAGAATGCTCCCAAGGTATAGGCCTAGAAAAGATCATATAGGTCTTACAGAAATTACAAGAGATTAATAAATGTGAAACATTCAAAAGCCATCAAGGGGAGCAAATAATAACACATCAACATCACCAGGATGTTGAAAAAGAAAATGAGTATTCTTTTTATATATATGGGGTTAGATCATTTTTAAAAACAAAAGAAAACACATACTAAGTACTAACAGAGTTTTCCATACAATCAGATCTGAATGGATCGGGAGTGATATTAACAGCAAGATCAAGTAGTTTGAAATTCTATAATGCAATCAATAGAAATATTTGTATATCTAAAAATGATAAAAAAAACTTCACATTTACTTTAAAATGTATTATATCACCCAAACTAGCATCCAATCTATATAGAAAATACAAAAGTTGTCAAGCAATAAACACTCATTTGAAAATTGCAAAAGAAAAATTTGCTAGCCTTCAGATCATTGTTAGGCGGTTTAGCATACCTATTTCTCTTTGATTGAAAAAAAAAGCATACCTTTTTCTCGTGTTCTAGTGTATTTCCACCGGCTGTCTACTCATTCCAGAAAACAAAAAAATCATATGCGAAATTGGATGACTACAAACTAATGGTTCAAATAGCATTCGGTAATGCAAAAGCTCCATGCTAAGTAAAATGCACATTCATCATATTGCAGAATGTTAATCCCCAAATTTAAGGAACTAATTCAAAGTAGCTAAAACCCTTCCACAAAAAGCCAGCCAACATATCTTAGTCACTACCAATAGAAACATGCAGATGCATAATTTTATCACTACCAGCCAGTAGCACTAATGGTTAGTAGTAACATTGATAATGATACTTCAGCAAACAGGGAGATAGGTAAAAACGACAACAAAAGAGTTTTTACTTGATGGAAATCATGTTTTAATGCACTCTTTTAAACATATTTTGCTACTTAATTAAAATGACTAATTTAATGATTCAATCATTTTCTCTGTATGCCTATAAGAGTATGAAGATATATTTATTACAACTGCAACCATTAATTTGCGTTATAAATAAATTTTTAATGAGAAAAAAGCAGGTTTAAAAAGAAAGCTAAAAAAAGGACAAAAGTGTAACGTCCTAATTTCTGAATTCGAAAATAATGTATGTTGGAAGCACTATTTCCAAATCCATGAAATTATTTCGTGCATTATTGATACCATCATACAATACAATACAAAGCTTAGGTAATCCAACTGTTACTTAAGCGGAAGTCCAAACCGAAAATCTCATTGCATAGAAAATTAATGTTGATAACAAGGGTACAATTATACATAATCCACAAATAGGCATAATGGGATATGAAAATACATGTGTCCTGGAATGGCATAAATATCCATGAGAGTCCCACGTGTACCAACCTATCCCATCAAAATAAGGAATACTATGCCAATACAAAATAATACAATCAAAAGAAGCATAACAACAATCAGAAGGATTGGGCCACCACAGGACCCAACATACAGCTCCCACTCCCAATCAAGCCTCCGAACGGGGACCCTGCACATCTGAATATAATTCTCATAACATGGGGTAAAATTAACGTCCCAGTGAGTGTAGTAAAACATGTAGTGTAGGTGGTCAAGCAAATGGGATGCAACAAACAACATTATACATGAATCCAATTAGAGTACAATACATGGAAAAAAGGTAAAGCATGGTTGTGATGTGTTTTTACCCGACACCCGGGGTCTTTTCTCTAGCTGTGACTGTGATTGAGCGCTCAGCCATGTGACCAAGGACTGTCGTCCAGGGCCACCTAAGATTAAGTTTTATTATCAATCAATGAACAATGCATGTTGTCATTTTTAGTTTGAGGGCCCCCCATCTCCCTCTTGGCCGAGAGTTCGATGTGGTTACCTCGTCTTTTTATAACTGATTACCCAAGGGCCTGTGGTGGTCCAAAGACCCTGTGATATATTCTTGATGGCCATTGGCCCATGAATGCTTGAAGGTATCATGACTATATATATTTATCAATGAGCATGAATGACATAGTATGTACAAATAGCTAGTCCATAGAGATTTACAACCCTAACCACTAAGTATGACCTAGGGTTTTAGGGCATTTACACATACCATTCGAGCAACCAATACAAATCTAAATAATCAACCAATAACACTCACAATCAAGTAAATAAGCAAGGGGAGAGAAGAATAGGGAACATACAATAGAGCAATCGAAATGGAAGTGAGTGGGTGATCACGCTCACCTCTAATGGAGGAAATAGGAAGAATGGAGGGATGGGGATGAAGATCCAAGCTCCTTGAACAGTGTGGGTGGCTCCAATCCATGATTATCCCTTCAATCTCTAACTTCTCTCTCTAGGAAGAGAGAAAATGAGAGGCATGAGGGCTGAAAGCCCTAGCTATCAGTTTTTAAAGACTGAAATCGCGCGCTCGCTCAGGCTCACCCGGGCAAGCCTGAGCGAGAAAGTAAAAATGTTGGTTGCCCACGCTCGCTCAGCGCTCGCTCGAGCAAGCCTGAGCGAGAAGCCCTTCTCACTCAGCGCTCGCTAAGCACGACTGAGCTAAATTTCACCCATTTCTTCTCTATTTTTCTCGCTCAGTCCCCGCTCGAGCGAGCTTGAGCGAGGAAACCAGATTAAAATCCCCCCTAAATACTGATATCCTCGCTCAGTGCTTGCTTGAGAGAGCCTGAGCGAGCGTATCAACTCTCATATAAAGTGGTTACAAAAATTATGGCTATAGGATGCGGGGTCTTATGGATTCTCTTGTTCTTCCCAATGAGTGTAGTTTTATCCCTGGTAGAAATGGTACAGATAATGTGGTTATAGCTCAAGAAGTTTTTAATTCTATGAGGACTACCCAGTATAAGGATGGTGTTATGGCTATTAAGGTAGATTTGGAAAAAGCATACGACAAGTTAAATTGGAGTTTTATTATTTGATACTCTTTATGACATTGGGTTTGATGATAAGTTCTGTCAATTGGTCTTACATTATATTTCTTGTTCTATGAAGGTTCTTGTGAATAGAGATCCTACTGATTCTTTCAGCCCTTCTAGGGGTATTAGATAGGGGGATCCCCTATCCCCTTACCTTTTTGTGTTGTACATGGAGCGCTTGATCCATTTAATTGAAGAAGCTAGAATACATCATGGTTGACATCCTATTGTTCTTAGTCCGGGTGATCCTCCTCTCACTCATCTTTTTTTTTGCAGATGATCTGTTACTTTTTGGGAAGGCAAATGTTTCTCAGATTGATATTATGAGGGATTGTCTTAACAGTTTTTGTGTCCAAGAATGTTCACTCCTCTAGAGCTATGGATCTTTACAATTATTCTGGTTTTCCACTATCTTCGGATTTGAGAAAATATTTAGGCATATCAATCCTTCATTCGAGGCAAAAAAATAGAACTTATGATCATCTTATTGAGCATGTTAAGAGTAAGCTTGGTTCATGGAAGGCTGATTCTTTAGCCTTTGCAGGTCGTATTACTCTTGCTCAAACGGTGTTGGAGGCCCTGCCTATTTATACCATGCAGTCTACCTTGCTTCCCAAAGCTATGTGTCATAAGATTGAGATGTGTTGTCGTGATTTTGTTTGGGGAGACAAGGTCCATAAAAGAGCTGGGCATTCTATTTCTTGGGATGATTTCACTCTCCCTAAATTTGAAGGTGGTTGGGGATTTAAGGATTTACATAATTTTAATAAAGCTATGTTAATGAAGCTTTGTTGGGGTATTATTCAAAACCTGAATGCTTTGTGGGTTAGAGTTCTTTGGAGTAAATACAAGTGTGGTAATGCTTATCTCCCTGTTATAGCTCGTAAATCCAATGAATCAAACGTTTGGGAATGCTTATCTCCCTGTTATATCTCCCTATTTCAGCTTTCAACTAATTTTTCAATTAGTTTTCCCAAATACATTCTTAGTTTGTATGAGGAAAGGAAAATGCTAAAACTTAATGATGTCTTATCACGAAAGTTCAAGGGAAAAGGCTTTTATAAAAGGAATTAGGGGAAAATAGGTTTAAGTGTGAAAAACCAGAAATTTGGATTCTGGTGTTCTCACTTAAGCGAGAAGGTCTCGCTTGAGCGAGCATACCAGTAAATTTGGATTATGGTGTTCTCACTCAAGCGAGAAGGTCTGGCTTGAGCGAGCATATTAGTAAAAACCAGAGATTTTGGCTACTCGTATGTTCGCTTGAGCGAGAGCCTCTCTCACCCAAGCGTAAGTCAGAGAGGTTGGTGTATTTCGTTGAGCGAATTTTGCTCAAGCGAGGAAGCTCTCGCTTGAGCGAGAATGCGATTATTCTTTTTCTCGCTTAAGCCAGAAGACTCCCGCTTGAGCGAGAGCCCGCGAACAACTTTAAATGTTGTTTCTGCTAGGGCATTGATTACTTGGTAATCTTTGCCCCTTTTAGAGAGAAAGGAGAAGTAGAGAGAGAAAGGAAGAGAAGGATCAAGAGAGCTTGGTTGGAGGTCTGCCACACCTTTGAATGAGCTTGACATCATCGTTCCCATCCCTCCATTCTTCCTATTTTTCCTTGTTTGAGGTGAGTGTGGTTCACCCACTCACTCTATTTTTGTGTGTCTACTCTTTTTATGCCCCATTCTATCTCCCTCTTCTTTATTGCTTGTTTTTGCATTAAATGATATATGTATTGATTGAATGGTTGAGTAGAAGGAACATTTAGGGATTTGAGATAGCTAGGGTTTGAGGGAAAGAATAGATATTGTAAACCTTTTTTTATTTCCTTTCCCTATATGTTCAAGGCTGGAGGAATATATTCGATTGTGATTACCCCTATTTCATGAATTGAATATGTGTAAAGGTATGACTGTATAAGAGGAAACCAAATGGGACTTTGGTCCAAAGAGGAAAATGGGTCTTGGACCCAAGAGGATTATGAATGTTAATATAAAATAGAAGGTTAAAAGGCCACAAGGGAGACGTTCCCTGAATGGTATTGAGCTCAATCCAGGTCAGAGGATTAAATGCTAAGACCCCACCCGTGTTGGGTAATACACCAAGAGGTTAAATGTAACGTTTAATGATTGAACTGTTATAAGTTAAATTTATGGACTTCTATTGTGCATATATTGCCTGTACACCTACCTGCTTGCCTGATCACACTCACTAGGACTTTAGTCTCACCACACGTTTAATGGATTCTTAGATGTGCAGGGTTCTCAGCCCGAGACTTGATTGGAGTATGGCAAGACTGTTGATGGGTCATATTGACCCTTTTTGCTTATGCATTTAAATTTCCCTTTTGAATAGGCATTACTTTGTATTCTATTGATGGGATATCCTAGTACATGTGTTGTCCTTGGGGATGTTTTAGCTATTCCAGGACATATGTACAAAGGTATCCTTTCATGCCTATAGAAACTGATTATGTTGTATTGAGCCATTAATGGCATACTGAGTGATTGGATTAATATAATGATATAAAGCTTAAGTATTGGCTGGACTACCTAAGCTATGTTGTATGTTTTTATTGATATTCATAATACACAGAGTAATTTCTGAAATTCGGGAATGTGCTTCCAACAGGCATTATTCTTTGAATTAAGAATTAGGATGTTACAGGGAAGCCTTAGGTTGTGAATCCCACCAAGAGAAGGAAGTTAGACGTAGAAGGAGAATTTAGGAGTACAAGGGTAGAATAAGAGAGAAGATTAGAGAATTATTTAGAGTTTAGAGTGTTAGAGGGAATTGATGGGAGGAATCAAGAATTAAGCTCCAAATACCTACTTTGAAGAGACTTAAGGAAAACCAAGTTCAGATTCGAAATGTAAACTATAGAGGTGAAGGAAATAAGAGGGATAGGCTTTGATTATGGAAACTGGAGTGAATTGATGATTTATATCATGGTTCACGTGGCATGTACCTCGTTGGGCTTCAATTAAGGTTATCGCTTAATTTTGGCACGTACCTCCGGTCTCATTTCCATTTTCAAACAGACTCATTCTCACTCAAGCAAGAAATCTCTCGCTTGAGTGAAAATATCAATAAAATAGGGGATTTCGTTTCTGGTGTTCTCGCTTGAGCGAGAATACTCTCGCTTGAGTGAGAAAACACTCGCTTGAGCGCAATTGGGGGAATATCCTCGCTTGAGCGAGAACGTGCGACCAGAGAAGGTTTTATAGAGGCTCACTCAAGCGAGAATTCTCGCTTGAGTGAGAACACACAGATCCAATTTTTAAAAACAAATCCGTTTGAGCATTTGCCCTCATTCCTTTCTATTTTCTCCACTTTTAATTAGAGAGATGAACTAGAGAGAGGGGGAGATCAAAGGAGAAAAGCTTGGATTGAAGCCCCAACACAAATCAAGGAGCTTAGATCATCATCTTCAATCTCCCATCTTTTCCATTTCTTGCTTTGAGGTGAGTGTGGTTTTACCCACTCACTCCATTCTTGGGTGTTCTCTTTAGATGATCCCTCCCCTCTCTTCCTCTTCTTTATTGCTTGTGTTTGCATTGAGTAAAATATATATTTGACTGAATGGTTGAATGAATTGGATATATTTGGGTTTTGAAATAGCTAGGGTTTGGGAATATAAACTGTTGTGCCCTTGCATATTTTCCTTACCTAAATGTTCTAATCTTGAGGAATGCACATAATTTTAAATGCTCTAACCTTATGAAATGAATGTACATAACTGTATAAGAGGAAAACTTATGGGTCTCTGGACCAAGAGGAAAACTTATGGGTCTCCGGACCAAGAGGAAATATGAGACTATGACCCAAAAGGATTCAAATGAGAATAAATGAAATGTTGATTGTTAATTTAAGACATGAGGTTAAAAGGCCGCAAGGGAGACGTTCTACGTTTTAAATGTGCATATGTATGACATATAAATATTTCGTTGTGCATTAACATTTGTATGAATTCCCTACGCTGCTTGTATCATCACACTCACTGAGACGTTAGTCTCACCACACGTTTGTGGATTTATTATAGAAATGCAGGAGGTCCAGTTGGAATATGGAAGGGAACACTTGATGTCTAAGGATGGGTAATATCCCCTGGGAGTTATTTGGACTAGAATAACTAGGCTCATTTGTATCTGAACAATGATATTAATTGAATTAGCTGCTTTAGTTAAATTGTAGCCAACTAATGGCAATTTCTGTATAGCTGTATATATTGGAAAGTTTCGCTTAAGTAAACGTGGGTTACCTAAGCTTGATATGTGTTGTATGTCCAGGATATTGGTAATGTCGCGAAAATAATTTCAGAAATCTAGGAAGGTGCTTCCAACGAGCACTATTTCTAGGTTTCCGGAATTAAGACGTTACAATTTTCATATACTAAGACAATAATAAATGTTATTTTTCCAATTTTATCCCTATCATAATCTGATTCTTTTTTATTTTAAGGGTTATGCTAATGAGTGCCCTAAAGGCACTAATTAAGGATCTATAACCGGAAAATTTTATTAAAAATCACAATGTTGATTGCATCTATAACATCAAATGCCACACACTCCAATAAAAATTTTCTATTTTTTGTTCCTTAACAAGTGTCATTAATAAGGCACTCGTTAGCATTTTTCTTATTTTAAATATTTATTATAAAACTATATCATAAATGTTTTAAAAGTTCAAAGTTTTAATAAATATATTTTTTATGTTTCCAAAAAAAATTATGATAAGAGGTAAACAATGAGAATATAGACACATGGTGTTTATGCATAGTTGTTGTAAAAAGAGAAATATTAATTGCATTAATGAGAGAAAGAAAAAGAGAAATGACATCTTTAAAAAAATCAGACTTAAAAGATATAGTTATCACATTTTTTAATCATTGTAAAAATGTTTTATATTTTTTGTAAAACATTAAATTCCATACACTCCAATAAAAATTTTCTATTTTTTGTTCTTTTCAAGTGCCATTAGGGCACTCGTTAGCATTTTCCTTATTTTAAATATGGGTTCTCCTAACGAGTGCCCTTAGGGCACTGGTTAAGGAACCAGAAGTTTTTATTGGAAATCACACTCTTCATTGCACCTGTGACATTAAATATCACGTACTCCAATAAAAATCTTCTATTTTTGGTTCCTTAACAAGTGCCCTAAGGGCACTCCACTATGCCAAAAAGCTATTTAAGGGCGCTTCCGTGCAGCATAAAAGGGCGCTTCTGTGTGCCCTAATAGAAACTGCTCTTGTTTGGTCGTTAAAACGAGGGCGTGCTCAGAAGCGCCCTGACGGAAGGAAACGAGGGCTCTTCTAAAAAACACGGAAGCGCCCTCTGCAAAGTGTCTGGAGAGGAGGGCGCTTCCTTGGAGTGCCTTGGTTGGCCAGGACAAGGGCGCTTCAAGGAAGCGCCCTTGTCCTGACCAACCAGGGCGCTACAACGAAGCGCCCTCCTTCCCTTTTTTTTTTGCTCTATAATTTAGATGAAGCTGTGAATACAATATTTCACACCTGCAAAACTCAATGCAGCAGCCATAATTTCATCCTTGAAATTAATGTCAAAAGTTTTGAATTATATGCTTAATATATACAACATCCTTAACCAAGACTAAGTCTAGTTATTAACCTATAAAAAATTTGGTAGAGTTTCCTCTATTTTTACAAGTTTTCCCAATTTAACAAACACCTGTAAAAATCCATACCAACAGCCAGAAAGCATGTCATGAAAGTAATGTCAAAAGTGCATAGAATATGCTTAACAAACAACATCCTAAACCATGAATAAGTGTACTCATTATAAGCAAAAAAATTTGGCAGAGTTTCCTCTTTTTTTACAAGTTATCCCAATTTATCAAACACCTGTAAAACTCCATACCAACAGCCAGAATTCATGTCATGAAACAAGTGCTTGTCATTAAAGTATATATAACATCAAATCAAAGTATACAAAATTGAAATTGAACTTATCATTAGTTAACATCTTTGTACAACATTTTCATATTAATAGTACATGTGTAATTACTTACCATCAACAATTACAAATCAATCACAGACAATTGGTTACAACATGTTTTGCCCATTCTTCTCTAACCTCATCAAGTTGCTCCGCAGTGTAACTCGGGCATCGGTGTTGAGCAAAGTACTATATAAAAACCCAAAATTTCATTTCATTAATAGAAGTTCTAAATGGAGATAAAAATACTTGTTATAACAATTCCAAATTACCTCTCTTGATATAGTGAGTGCATTTTGATGGATTATCTCCTTCATGAAACGCATAACATAAAGGCCACAATCACTGTTCTTAGTTTGTCGTGGACACTACAAAAATAATTTATAATGAAATCAACTTACGTAATGATAAGTTACGAAGGAACACAAGAGTTCGCGCAACATTACCTGTATGCGGTACCAAATGGGATCAGGTATAATCATATTCTTTGAAGTTTGAAAACCACTTAGCGTTCGAAATTCTTTAAAAGATCTAAACCAATAAAACAAATAATATGCATGAGAACTCTAATTAAACAATGTAAGTGTGATTGTATAATGTTACTTAACATAGAAAACTTACTTATTAATCATAGACTTCATTGGTTCGTAATGGGTAGGGTCTTTGCGCAAGGAGTCGAAAAAGTAAACCTTGCCAAAATCTACCAAACTCAAGGCGCAGAGAACCCAGTGTTGCCTACAATGATATTGTCAAATGGGTCAAACAGGTAATTTTTTATAATTAGTTATATTGAAATATTACCACATACGTCACATACCCGTCATGATTGTACGGAAGCAGAAAGAGCTTATCTTGCCCCCGTTTGTTGTACAAGATCCTACCCAGCACTTTGTCATGCTTACTTGATGAAACAAAAGCTGTGGTTATTTCTGGACCAATGAACACATATCTATCCCGGCGGCCAGTTGGAACCAATATCTCCTTGTACAAGTAACTATGCAATACAAAATTTGGATATTGTTAACTAATTTTACAAATTTATCATTAAATGAGAATGACATACTATGAAATTTTAAAATTCAAAATACCTGGAGTAGATGTTTATGGCAGTGGAATCTAACCAGTCACGATACAACAAAGTATGGAGACTATTTTCGTCAATGTATGTGTTCACTTCATCCTCTTGAATAATCCCCGCAGCTATGTTGCAGCAAATGGTGGAACCAGTTCCTTTAATCTTTACTGAATAAAACATTTCAAGTAATTGCAGGTTCATGCCGGGAGGATTGGTGGGTTTTGAGGTGACCACCCGTCGAGTACTTTCCTTGATTGGAGACTTATGAATAGGTGATTCATTGGAATGATGTGTCTCCATAGGTGGTGCCGCTGCAGAGGTCTGGGGAGTCTAAAATACAACATATTCAAGGATTAGTAATTGAAATTGAACTTATATTAGTAAACTTTTTACACAAATAAAACTATACACATACCAATGCATCCAATCCAATATAAGTACATGGCCAAGCCACGAAACACCCTAACGCATCCTCCACAGTATTCAATTCCCCAAAACGATCTGGGCATGGAAGGGGAGCATGTGGGTCAGTAGCGACTTGAACCATCACCTTTAATTGGTCGGAGGGAAGTGGGCAACTGTGTAACATCTGGTCCGGTAAATTGTGTGCTTGCCCCTTACCAACCACTCTCAAGACAATGTCTCCCAAATATAATATGCATTGAAAAATGCCCTAAACAATTGAGGTAAGTAAATATGTTTATGGATAAATAGTGTGGAAAAAACAAAATAGTTAACAAAAATATAAATAATTAATTACCACAGGAAAGGCGGGTCTGGGAGATGTGTTAGAATCATGCATGCTCCGTTGTCTCGTAAGTTCTTCAATCATTCTTGTATTTTGGGCAAGTTGTTCTTGTATGGTTTGATAACCATCGTGCATTTCCCGGAATTTGTCATACATTTCATCATATTTCTCTTTGGAAACAACATCTTCTCTGGGTTTAGGCGAACGCTTGAAATATTGGCCAGGATATACACCAAAACCCATACCCCGAACACGTCCCTTATATGTGTCTTTCTTAAGAACCTTGTCAAGGACTTCTCTCTTATCAGAAGGAGCAGATTCGTCGGCTTGGGATAATATTTGTTCCTGATATCCAAAATGTAAAAATCATAAACTCAATGATTAAAAAATAACCCTAAATTTAACACATAATAACACTAAATATATACTTACACATTGTGTAAAGACCTCTTCAATGACTTCATTATTGGCATTTTTTTCTTGTTTATGCGAGCGACTCTCCACAATGCATGTCGTGACACTTCGCCAGACTCCTCACCCGCTTCTTTTATCTGTTTACATTAAGTTACTCACTATAAGTACTAACAATAACACTGTTTTGGTATTTCATGTTAATGACAATACTCACAATTTGTTGTTCAAGTCGAGCATAACCTAAGCGAGAGGCTCTATATGGATATTCGGGGTTCGATGCTCTTTCCTTGTTTAACTTACTTATTTCCTGCAATGAGTTATATATACAAGTATTAAACATATACTTTAACAAACTGGAATTAAAAAACATGGAGCATATGGTTGATTACGATACCTGAAAACGTTCTTGTGTTCGTAGGACAACGAAGTATTCCCATTGCTCTTGTGATATTACATCCTCATATCTCTTAGGAGGATGCGAGATTACTTCTCCGTTCTTATCAAATACATGGTTGGTGGATAACACAGACCTAAAGGATCTTGCTCTTTTACCAGCCAACATGAGCACATACCTCTTGTGGGACTCATCAATGTCAAAACATGGCTACATAGAAATCAGAACAAATTACCAATGTATTACTTTAGGTGTCCTTAATTATCTTAAGATATAAAGATGGGATGCTAGGATGTACCTTTATATCCTCCCATATCATGTTCTTAAATGGAAGAACTTCTTCATCCTTCCATTGTCTAATGGTAATTGGGACCTTTGCTCGAGCAACTGCACCAATATAACTACTGAGTGTAGTTGCTCCGGGATGAACAGGTTGACCCCTGTCATTCCATGCAACCTAAACAAAAGGACAAAGTATATAAACATAATTTGATGTTAACATAATTTGATGTGAACATAATTTGATTTTAACATACAATTGGTTACCTGTATTTTGTTTCCTTTATTCCGCTCTTTGATGAATTGGGCCATAATTGTTGCCCCACGTCTGTGTATGGAATCCATGTTATCATTATCTGATCCTGACATGATATCTGCATGAGAAACATAAGTCATTAATTTGCATAAACTGGACCAAGTAAACAATAAGACAAAATAAATATGGAGCAATTTGAATAAGTAAAAAACATACGTGGCTCATCTTTTTCTTTTTCTAGTTAGTTTGACACTAGTGGGAACATTTCTTAGACGAATTGATGGATTAACCCAAATACCCTCATTATGGTCCGCTCTCAGGTACAACCCATCATCTGTTGTTGAGTCACCATGTAATAACTGTGATGTCGTAACAAAAGGATCATCTTCAACATCATCCCCTTGATTTTCATCCACATTTGGGTTGTCATTGAATTTGTTACTTAACATGACTATGGAGCAATTCACATCTGCGGGATCACTAACATAGAAAACTTGCCGAGCTTGGGATGCTAGGATAAATGGCTCATCTTTGTAACCTTCCTTGCTAAAATTAACTTGCATGAAGCCAAGGTTATCGACCCGAACACTAGTATTGTTGTCAACCCACTTACAACCAAACACAGGCAACCGAAAGTGAGTATAATCCAATTCCCATATGCGATCAATCACCCTAAAATATGACATATTAGCATAAACTGGATTTCTATCTTTTACACTTGACATGTACAATGCTTGGGCAATTAAAGTCACACCACTGTTTTGGACTGCTGTTCTATCATCATGGGCCTTTGTGTAGAAAGTGTAGCCATTAATCAAGTAAGCCTTGTATGATATTACATTCAAACTTGGGCCATATGCTAAAAATCTTAGTCTAGTAGAGACTGAAGTAGGATTATGGTGCGCTTCATGAAAAATCCTCGACTGAAACCATGAGATAAAGCTTCGATTGTGTTCCCTTGTGATCCAATTATCTCCTCGGTTAGGATTCGAGTTCCGAAGTTCCTCCTTGTGAATTTCAACATACGGCTCTACCTCATCATCATTGTGCAAGACATACAGGTGTGCTTGAACCCATTCCTCTCTTTGAATACCTATGACTTCATTTGCCCTAATCCCTCCTGATTCCGAGCTTGTGTTGTGTCCAGGGATCGGAAGCCCTATGGAGTTAACACCACTAAGGTATTCTGTGCAAAACTCAACAGCTTCTTCAACAATGTACCTTTCAACCATACAACCCTCAGGCCTTCTGCGACTTTTAACATACCCTTTTAATATCTTCATCTATCGTTCAACCGGGGTACATCCATCTCATGTAAGCTGGTCCACACAATTGAGTCTCACGAACCAGGTGAACTGTGAGATGAATCATTATATCAAAAAAAGAGGGGGGGAAATACATTTCTAGCTCGCACAGTGTTACCACTATCTGTCTTTGCAACATGGGCAACTTTACAGGGTCAATCACTTTACTGCAAATAGCTCTGAAGAAATGACACAATTTAGTTATTGTAACGCGCACTTTGTTTGGAAGAATGGAGCGTATTCCAACAGGAAGCAGATGACTCATAAGAACATGACAATCCTGAGACCTCACACCTTTCAACCTTTGCTCTTTCAATGATACAAGATTTCTAATGTTAGAGGAGAAACCCTCTGGGACTTTGACTCCCTGCAGGAACTTGCAAAAAACTAGTTTTTCTTTTTTGCTAAGAGTATAAGCCGCCGGAGGAAGATATGTGCGTGAACCCCTTTTTTCTGGGACCAATTCTTTCCTTATACCCATGGCAAGCAAGTCCCATCTCGCATTTATCCCATCCTTGGTCTTGCCTTTGACATTCAGTAAAGTGCCGATAACACTCTCGCACACATTTTTTCTATATGCATCACATCAAGGAAGTGTCTAACAAACAATGACTTCCAATATGGCAACTCAAAAAAGATAGACTTCTTTTTCCAACCTCCAGTAACAAGTTGCCCGGCAAAAGGTTTGCCGAAATTGTTGGTCAGGTTACCCACCTTTTCCCACAACTCATCACCCGTCAATGGAGAAGGTTGCCTCCCCTCCTCGGTCTCACCATTGAATGCTTTCTTCCATCCCCTATAACGATGGGATAAAGGCAAAAACTTACGATGACCCTGGAATACATTTTTCTTACAATGCGCTAAACGCATCCAGGAAGTATTTTCATCACACACAGGACATGCACACTGACCCTTTACACTATAGCCAGACAAATTACCATAGGCCGGAAAATCGTTAATCGTTCCAAACAACATTGCCCTCAACAGAAAAGATTCTTCTTTGTAGCCATCATAGACCTCTACTCCAGTATCCCACAAAAGCTTCAAGTCTTCAATCAATGGTGCCAAGTACACATCTATATCATTACCCGGTTGTCTGGGCCCAGATATCAACATGGACAACATCATGTATTTGCGCTTCATACAAAGCCATGGAGGTAGATTATATATCATCAATAACACCGGCCATGTGCTGTGGGGTACTAGATTGGACACCATGCGGATTCATTCCATCTGTTGATAAGGCAAGTCGAAGATTTCTTGCTTCCTCCCCAAAAGAGGGGTACTCATCATCTAGCTTCCCTCCACTGTGGAGAATCAGCGGGATACCTCAACATGTCATCCTTGACTCGTTCATTTGCATGCCATGTTAAGTTCTTTGCATCGATAACACTACGGTACATCCTTTGAAACCTTGGAATTATGGGGAAATACCAAACCACCTTTGCTGGTGAAGTCTCTTTCTTATAACGAGACTCATTGCATTTAGGACACACACTTAATGATGCATGCTCATTTCTGAACAAAATGCAATCATTGGGACAAGCATGAATTTTCTCATAAGTCATCCCAATAGAACGTAACATCTTCTTTGCCTCATAAGTTCTGTTAGGCAGCACATTGACCTCCGGCAACATCTCCTTTAGCAATGTCAGTAAATATGTGAAACTCTTGTCAGACCGTCCATTTGATGCTTTTAAATTATACAACTTCAACACCGCGAACAACCTTGTGTACTTGGTGCACCCGTTGTACAGTGGTTTTTCTGCATCACTAACCAGGGTATCAAACATCTTTGGGCAATCTCTAAGGTCTTCTTCAACGACGTTTCGAATATCGTCAATTCTGTCACAATCATCCCATCCGGTCCCAAACTCATCATCACTAGGTTCCACATTGACATTATTCTCTCCCTCACCACTATGTTCAATTGCAGTCTCACCATCATATGTCCAACATGTGTAACTCTTATCAATTCCGAAACAGAAAAGATGGTTCCTCAACTCCGCTACACTTAGTTGCTTAGAACAAAAACACTTCGTACAAGGACACACAATCTTTCTAGGATTTGTTGCATGGTCAACGACAAACTTTATGAACATTTCCACTCCTTCCTCATACTCACTTGTTAAACGGTTTGCAAACATCCAAGAACGATCCATATTCTATATATCAACAAAACATCAAATCATTTATAAATTGACTCGAAAAACAACCATAATTTATATGTAATAACAAATTACTTTACTACATGCATAACTAATTAATTCTAAAAATTTGAGCAGCATTTCAGCTTATTTTTTTAAGTATCACAAATTTATGCAACACATTTCCAATCTTAATATCAACAACTATATCAATATGAAAACGGTGGTGCAGGCAATAATTCAGTTGCAGAAAAAAGGGGTGCAAATAGTGAAAAAGGGGTGTAATCAGTAATACAGTTGCAGAAAAAAGGGTGCAAATAGTGAAAAATGGGGTGCAGTCAGTAATATGATTGCAAAAAAAGGGTGCAAATAGTGAAAAAGAGGTGCAGTCAGTAATTTAATTGCAGAAAAAAAGGGTGCAATAGTGAAAATAGGGTGCAGTCAGTAATATGGTTGCAGAAAAAAGTGTGCAAATAGTGAAAAAAGGGGTGCAGTCAGTAACATAATTGCAGAAAAAAGGGTGAAAATAGTGAAAAATGGGGTGCAGTCAGTAATATGGTTGCAGAAAAAACCCTAACTAGCTAATAGAAAGATGGAGGTGGAGGAGCACCTACCTCACCTTGCTGCGGCTGAGGACGATGGAGGAGGCGATGGAGCTGCTTCTGCTGCAACGACGACGGAGGACGGCTTCTTGCTCGCGGCTGCGAACGGTGGAGGTCGGCTGCAACTCGCGGCTGGGAACGGAGGAACGGAGGACGGCTGCTCGCGGCTGGGAACAACGACGTCCGACTGCTGCTCGACGGACGGAGGAAGAGACGAGACGGACGGAGGGAGACGACACACCACGGCGTGCGATGGACGGAGGAGGAAGGCAACGAAGGTAGAGAGAGGGAGGAGGAAAAGGTTTTAAGAGAGAGAGAGGGGAAACCACTGTGACGCGGGAGAGAGAAAAATTAAAAATAAATGGCCTCTGACATATGGGGAGGGCGCTTCCTGGAGCGCCCTAAATGGAGGGCGCTTCCAGAAGCGCCCTGGACACCTGTTAAAAAATTAATAAACGCAGTTAAGGGCAGGGCGCTTCCTCGAAGCGCCCTTAATTACCAAATCAGAGGGCGCTTCCATGAAGCGCCCTTAAAATAAATTTATAAAAAAAAATTAATTTCTCAGCTAAGAGGGCACTACGGTAAAGCGCCCTGGACGTTAATTTATAAAAAAAATTAATGCCCTGCTAAGAGGGCGCTTCAGGGAAGCGCCCTGCACATTTTAATTCCAGGGCGCTTCCGCCCAAATTTGAAGCGCCCTGAAGGTATAACGTTCATTTGAAACACTTAAAAACACGGAAGCGCCCTAAAGGAAGTGCTCTTATATCCCAAATTTGGCATAGTGACTCGTTAGCATTTCCTTTAAGTATTTATTATAAAACTATATCATAAATGTTTTTAAAGTTCAAAGTTTTAATAAATGTATTTTTTTTATGTTTCCAACAAAAAATTTATGATAAGAGGTAAACAATAGGAATATAAACACATAGTATTTATGTATAACTGTGAGAAAAGAGAAATATAATTACAATAATAAGAAAAAAAAGAGAAATGTCATTTTTTAAAAAATATACTTAAAAGATATAATTATCACATTTTTTAATCGTTGTAAAAAATCTTAAATGACAGATTAAAAAAAATGGAGGGAGTATGAACGAGCCAACGTGCTTTAGTTACTATATTTCCTTCACGGTCTCTTCATTAATTATGTAATCATTATAGAACAAATATTTTTTGTTTGTATGCTATAATTAGCATATGTCGGGCGTATTGTTCCAGCAAGTCTCGAGAGTCCAAGCAAAATCTTGATGAGTAGGTCCAGGTGAAGAAGCATCGGGTTGAGTTTCAAGTCCCAATGACTGACTTTCTCCTCTACGGTACCACCCTGGCATTGGCATTTCAGAGGGAAAATTGTTGAGCAAGCTAAACAAGTCATCATCATCCATGGAATTCATCTCCTCCAACAGATCCTCGCCAATTCGTTTCTTCCCTATGCATTAAAAATTTCACATAACTTTAGTATATTATAACATAATATGAGTTTAATATATATATATATATACACTGTCAGTGTAAAGAAGTTTTACGCAAACATCATATGATGTACTACCACATCATTTAATGAGTTTAATAACACATGAGGTGTCATTTTTATTAAATGATGTGACATCATATCATTGGATGTCTGTGTAAAACTTCTTTACATTGACAATGTATATCAATTAAATTCATATAATATATCCAAAAATGCAAAAAAAATATTAATACAATTAACTATTAGGAAATGCTAACAAATGTCTTAGGTGCACTAATTAAGGAACCAAAATTAGAAAGTTTTTTTGGAACTGTGCAATATTTAATACTATAAACACAATCAATATCGTGTTTTTCAATAAAAACCTACTATATTTGGATTTTTAATCAATGCCTTTAGTGCACTCGTTAGCAGGACCCTTAATTATAATTGTTTAGATGATCCCATAACTTTTATTACACCTATATCCCTACATTTCCTTATATATAATTAATTAATTCTTTTTTGTTGACAATACATTGCAAGGAGTACAATAATGGAATCAAATTACCAACCACGAGAAGAGTGAACAAATTAAATTCACCTGTTGACAATTGAGAAGAGTTAAATTCATCCCTTTGGTTTTCATTAGCAATGTCCCCATTGTTCTTCATAACTGACGCAACAAGCACAATGTCTTCATCCTTTGCATATTCCTCACTCATCATGTTTTTCCTTTTATAAGATAAATTCCCTGCTACAATCGAATCCTCACTCTTAGACTTGTCTTTACGAGAAAGACTTTTAGCCTCCTCTACTAACGCATCTAATAGACCGCTATTTCTTTGAGGAGATAACGACGCAACTTCATTATAGTCATTAACCATGCTTAAACCTCCCGTGAAGCCATCAACACCACTAGCATTGGATGAAGTAGGAGTTGTTGGGCCAAGTGTTGTAATTTGACTCGAAGAGATTTCATTACCGGAGCCTAGCACCAAATTGGGAAGGGGTTCATATGGAGATTTGGAAATGAGTCCAAGATTATAGCTTCCAAAACATTGGTAGTCATGTGAATCATGATCAATTGGAGCTGAATCATGAGCGACAAAATTTTGGTTTAAAAGAGTCAAGGATGAAGGTCCATATGGAGAGACAGTGGACAATGGCAAAGCAAGATTCCTATTCCCTCTATTTTCATTGGAAAGCTTGAACTGTTGGGATGGATCAGTGTAATAATTAGTAGAATTAGGATGAGATTTTAGAGGGTTTGTAGCAGAATAATGGCTTGAATCATTGAGCTTCTTGGGATAATAAGAAGATAAGAGTAAAGAAAATGATGATAAAGCTGAAGAAGGGTAAGGTTTCTCCAAGTGGGTGGTGTTGTTGCTGTAGATGTTGATGGTATGCATTGGCTTCAATATGAACTTTGGGGGATAAAGGGGTAACCCTGCTCTTTGGAGCCTTTTCATTCGAGTATTCCAAAAGTTCTTTATTTCATTGTCGGTCCTCCCAGGTAACTGAAAAAAGAACAAAACATATTAAGGGCTATGAGAGAAATCATTCATAGAGAATTGAAATACAAAAAGCCTGTAAAGTTGAAGTATTTTAGTCGTAAAAGAAAACTATTTAGGTGGGTACAAATCAAAGTATTATGTTGAAAGAAGAAAAAAACAAAAATAACAATTTGAGATTTTTGCAAAGACTGATGTCACCATCTAGACAATGGTTATCTGAAATTCCGAATTTCGATAATATATACAGAACTAGAATGGAAAAACACAAAAAGAAACTCGATGTAAGTTCAAAAGGTAAGAAAATAACTTTATCTTTTTATAACAATACAATCTTCAAAATTTTGTTATAAGAACTTTCTTGGAGTAAAATAAATTTCAAGAAAATAAATTACAAGATATAGTTGATAAAAATAGATAAACACACAGAAGAGAAACAAAAATGGATTTTCCTTCTCTTTCTTTGTTTCTTGTTCTTGGTCGTGGTTAGCTCAAAATCAAATCAATACAGTGGATCGATCTAAGTCCAATCCAAATAAGAGGGTATAGCTAGAACTAGAGCCATAAAAGATCTATATATAATTGAGGGTGTAGCTAGAATCATAGAAGACATATATAAATTATAAATAATCTCAGTAGGGAGAGTAAAATATGATTCACACCAGAAGACAACACAATTACATCACAAATACAATAACCAATCAAATTTCACTTTTGAAACCAAAATGATTTCACTAAAACCCACAAACAAAGTAAACACAAAAGTGAAATCACGATGACATGAACACATATGACTAAGTAAAAACAGAAACTCAATATATATTTTTTATGTAAATTAAACATGATATTATTGTATACATCGAGCTAGTAGCTAGCCATAGGTACGTTATATGAGATACCTGTGAGGCCATTCGAGCCCATTTGTTTCCAAGCTTAGCATGAAGGTCAATGATAATTTTTTCTTCTTCTGGAGAAAATGCGCCTTTCTTCAGATTAGGCCTGAGATGATTGGCCCATCTAAGTCTGCAACTTTTACCACACCTTAACAACCCAGAATTCTTCTGAACAGAGTTCCAATTCCCTTCACCATATTTTTTCACATACTCTATCAAAATCTTATCTTCTTTTGGGGTCCAAGGCCCCTTTTTCATACGACCTCTTGACTCACCCTCATCAGTTGATGCATTACTATCAGCCTCATTGTTGGTGTTGTTGTTGGAGATCATTCTTGCCATAATCACTAGCTTGCACAGTAATAAAAGTGACCCTCTTCTCCTGAAACAGAATAAAACAGAAAATATACCTGTTTTTTCTCAATTTATGGACCCAAAATGTGAGGTGGGGCTTATGCTAGCTATGGTATAAAAATGTCTTTGATAGATGGGTAGGAGAATTGAGAGTTGTCTCTCTCATCTTTAAAGATAAGTCAAAGCTAAAGAGTGAAAATATAAGATGAAAAAGAGACATGAATAGAGAGAGATAGAGAGATATAAGGGTTCAAGTCCTTGCCTTCTCTTTGCTTCTCTTTTTGTTTGTTTTGTTGTTCAGAAATAGACAATGGATTTTAAGGGGAAGAAGGAACTACAAGGTGTAGAGAGAGAAAGAGAAGGAGTGTGGGGCCAAAGGTGGCGTTAGAGGGGTTAATTTGGGGTGCTCAAAGAGAAAGAAAGAAGAAAAAGAACAAATAAAAGGGGATAAGGTGATTTGTATAATTAGAGGCGTGAGCTACCATTTTCGGTACAGGTTGCATGTTGAATGTTACATCCATAGACGCGTTATCATCTCAACCTTTCTTCTCTTTGTGTGTGTGTGTGTTTCTCTCTCCTTATGTATGTATGTATGTATGTATGTATGTATGTATGCTCTTGCCAATTTCTTTTAAATAAATAAATAGAATTTACTTGAAAAAAGTCATCAATGTACACCCCAATTTGAGTTGCAAGAGAAAGTTAGTGTATGAATATAAGAATTGAATATGATAATAATTGTTTGACACTTAAAAAATGAGGTGCAATGTGTGATAGGTGTAGGGGAGGAAAGATAGACAGAAAACAAAGAGTGCGAGTAATGTGATGGGAATAAAAGAGAGAAAGGGAGAAAAGGAAAGTGTAGAGAGAGATAAGAGAGAATAGAGTGTGAAAAAATAAATCACAATTGAATTGATATTAAAAAAAGTTAAAAATTAAGATGCACAAAGCTATTAAAATAATTGGGTGATTATATTATAGTGTAGTACTTTTTAAATTTAAATTTAGTCTACCATAACCCCCAACTTTATTATTATAAAAAAGCCTATTTAATTTTATAATATATATTAATAAATTTTTAATATTCAAATTGTATTATTTATGGTAAAGCCCATGAACAACTTTCATTTGATCCCTACTATGCTTTCCCATTAAACTTTGTATATTTCATTCATTTTTCCATCATACAAATTCTTTATTAGACGTTAGACATTAAATTATTTAACTTTTTTGTTGAAGTATTTTCTCCGGTTTTTAGTTTATAAATATAATTGTTTTTATGAATTAAAAAATCTATACCAGTTGCTGTAATTTTATTTTAACATTGTGTTTTTAGCTTGAACAATTATACCATTTTTTGGTGTTAACCACATGTATCCTCTATTACAAGGATAATCCTGTTTGGGGTTTAGTCACAGTTAAGACTCCCCTCACCTTTCTCGAAGGAGTGTGTTTAATGGGGATTAAATCGAAGCTCTAATTATACCCTATTTTAAATTGTCATTAGAAGTCGCATATCCAAACATAATATTCAATAAATACATCATTTAATAGTAATATCAAATCAATATTTTATATGTAACAAAAAAAATCAATATTTTATATGTAAAAAAAAAATCAATATTTTATTAATATATAATGATATAGCTAGATAGACTAGCTAGTTGTTCTTTCCGCTCCACTAGATTCTGCCACGCACTTTAAAAAATTACACTAACTAGCTAAATATTTAAAATATTTTTAATGGAAAAATATATTTATATCTATAAACTATAATTCACATTAAAAGCAATTTCATTCATAACATTGTCCCTTTCTAATTATTAATAATATATGTCCATTGTACATGCTTGTTTCTAGCTATTTTATATTTATTAGGTATGTGTGAAAGTAATTAAAATTGAAATATAAAAATATATATATTTATAAATGATTTTTTATTATTTTTAAAATAAAAATAGAATAAAATCAATTAAATTTATATTAAAATAGTTTATTAAAAATAATGTTTAGTACATTTTACTATTATTCTCACCATACTCAATAATAACAAACTTCAGCGCAATACTTTTATTGTCGAAAATGAAATATATCAAGCAAGTTTCCTAATAATGTAACTAGAAAAGTTTTAAAGGCTTGTCAAGAACTTCAATAAACAAATTTTTTTGGTTAAAAATTATAAGTATCACTTTACATTTCCATAATTATATATAGCTTTACATTTTCCATAAGTATCTTTTACATTTTTAAAATTATAAAAATATTTTAAAATAATTTTTTTAATAAAATAACCCTATGTATTAAAACTATAAGACAAAATAATAATTTAACTTAAATTTAATTTTACGTCTGAAATTCAATAAAATATTTTCAAACTATTTAATAAATGTAAAATTTGATAATAATTAAACCTATTGAATGATTTATAATTTATATTTTTAATAATATTTTGTATTTTACTCAATAAATGTAGCATTTATTGTTTTTATTCAAGATAATTACATTATATATAATAATTTAACATTTTATAATAATTATATATATTAAATGAATTTTAAATTACATAGTTTATACATTTTAGATATTATTTTCAATAATTATATAATTTAATAGGTTATTAAATTTATTTTCTACATAAATATAAATATATCATTTAATACTATATTGTCAAGTCAACTTTACTCTCTTCCTTTCTATACACATATAACTATTAATATCTTTTTAAAATAAAATATTCAAGGTGATTTTATACAATAATTTATTAATATTATCATAACTATATATATAATTTATATTGGAAACCTTTTGAGATATAAATCTCGTTTGTTTAAGATTAAAATAATTGATTATTAGATTGTATAAAAAAGTGACTTTATTTTTTAGAGATTTTGAGAAAAATAATAATTAAATAGATTTGTGTTTGATTACAATAATAAAAAGTGTTTTTTTTAATATTTTTTCTCTTTTATTTCAATTGATTATTCTGAGAAGTAATTTAGAATAGCTTCTGATTATAATAAAAATTATGCTTTTTTTAGATTCTGATTATTTAAAGAATTTGAAATAAACACATTAAAAAGAATAAAAAGTAATTTTTTAAAAAAAGTGATTATTTTTAAACATAATTCCAAACAAAGCACACATAAAATTACTTATTGATAATATAATATTTTAGAATCCAAATATTAACTTGTAATTAATAGGACAAGAGACGTATTTTCAATTAAAAATATTAATATTTATATATATATATTAATAAAATTATTATAATTTTTATTGAAAAGTATTTTAGTCACTTATAATTAATAATACTAGGATAAAAAATATATTTTTAAAGAAAATGTTTAATTACTATATTAGTAAGCAAATATTATAGGGTTTAATCATTAATTAACTTATAATTTGTTAATAATACTATTAGTAAGTAAAAAAAAATAGGGGCCTAAAGCAATTGCCTCATGCTTTTGGGTAAGGCTATCCTTAAAAAAATATATAAAATTGTTTAATTGAACTGTCATAATGATAATATGTATTTAGTTAATAATTGAAGTGAATTTATATAGATGTATATAGGGATGGCAATTGGACCCAGACCCAGTGGGTACCCGCAAAAATTACCCACAATGGGTAGGGTAATTACCCACCAAATGGGTATGGGGCGGGTATGGGTAATTACCCGCACTTTTTAATGGGTACGGGTGCGGATACGGGTACTATGGTACCCTACCCTACCATACCCGCACTTATATAATAATATAATTAATGTAATTTTATACATATAATTAATTTAATAAATATATATGTTTATTATTAATTAATATTTTAAAAAAATAGTTAATGTAATCTATATTATAGTCACCAAAAAACATTAATATATATTACTAATTCAATTAATTTAAATTTTATAATTTTGTCCTACACACTAAAAGTAGCAAAACATGATCTGATTTTCATTTCCCCTCCCAATTTTTTAATCTCCCATCCACTTCCACATATGATAGTTGTTTTATAGGTTAAACTTGGATGATCTATACATTATTTTATTTAATTTTTAATTATTTTATTTTCTAATCAATTTATTTCTTATAGTTTACAAAAGTGCGGGTAATTGGGTACGGGTACGGGTACTTGAGTACCCAGCGGGTAAGTGTACGGGTGGGTACTAGAATCACTACCCACGCGGTATGGGTCCGGAGTCCGGGTCCGGTATTTTTAATACCGGTATGGGGACGGGTACTATAGTACCCTACCCAAACCCTACCCATTGCCATCCCTAGATGTATAGATTGGATATTGCCAGATCATCATAATGTTGATATATATTGTTTTCATATGCAATTTGGATTTCCTACTGGGGCGTAGGTTAGAAAATAAATATGGAATTATAATCATTGATCTAAAACATATTGGTTGAACTTTTAATAATTAATTAAATAAAATATTATATATGTATATGTATGTTATCACAATATTTATCATTAACCACCGAACACGTGGATAAGTTGGTAAGGAGTTGTTTTCACTTAAAACCAGTGGTCTTGAGTTTGAGTCTTGGTAATTGCAACCAAAAACATATCCATCATTAATTTTTCAATCGGTAATTATCCTGCAGTTATTCTTGTTAAGTACATCCTCAGCTTGGATGCAATTTTTGCTGTATGTGGCGTTTGAATTCATATGTTAACCCCCCTTCTCTCGCTCACAAACAAGTAAGTAATCCGTGTGTAGTTCACCTAGCATCTAGAGAGGGACCTTTCAGGGGAGAAGGTAAAAAGTCATGAAAATTCAAGAAAGAGAGGTATCTAATTCTAGAGAGCACAAGGGTTACATGGTGTGGGTGCGTGACCGAATTTAAGTAGTGGCTTTGCTTTGCTCTATGGACCAAGTAGAAAGCACTGTTTTACTCATGCAATCTATGTGGTTTTAAAAGCACATATACTGATCGACCAAGAAAAAAGCGCATATATTATATATATATACCATTTACCCAAAAAAAAGCACATATACATTATTTCCTATAACCAAGCTAGTTTAACATGAGGTTCGAAAATGTAATTCTGCGCCCGTTAAAAGGATGTAGTCATATTTATTTTTCATTTTGTTAGGTAATTAAATAAAATATTATTCTGAATTAAGTAGTTGCAAGCTTTTATTATAGATTATATAAAAATAAGTTATAAATATTTGTAAATGAACCCGTGAATTTTTTAAAGCCTTTTTAATTCTTCTCTTTTTAATTATTTGATTCTGTTATATGCTTGCGAGAACAATTGGCGTATATTATAAATACTAAGGCATACAAAAATATGGGTATATGAGGACTATTCTTATTAAAATAAAAAGGTAGCATGGCTCATTTTCAATGTCCAACATATTTTAAGCAGGTCCAGTTTTTTCTTTCCCATTTCTTGTACGTGAACGATGGAATGGAACTTGGTAGCATTATGGAGGGAAATAAGCGATGATTGGGGAAGGGTTAGTTAGCGTGACTCGTGAACCCAGCCATCATTTTTTTTTTTTGGCGATATAAAGCATTTCTATTGAGTTTTAAATTCCTTCACTATAAACAATCTACTTTTTTTTCTAAGCAAAATAAATCTTTATGTTTATATATCCAAGTAAGGTAGTGAAAGTAGCTTATAAAATCTAAAGAGAGGACACAATAGTAAATTCTTTTAATTAAGTAAAACTTCTAAAATAAAAAGTATCTTTTACATTTCAATGATTAATATTGTACGTCACTATAAATTAACTACAGTAATTAAAAAGTAAATATTACTAAAAATAAAGAAACTATAACAATAATAGATGGATAAATAATGATAATTTAAAACATTTCTAATAATTTAAAAACAATAAAAAAATAAAAATTAAAACATTCTCAAACACTTAAAAATTTTATAATTATGTTGATAGTAATTATAGTAATTATTAATTAAGTTATTTTTTATATCAAATATCAATTTTTAAAGCTTATTTTAACAATTCCATATTAGAAAGAAAATTTTATAACATAAAAAATATAGTATGGAATTTAAAATATAATAACATGATTTAAAAAGGAAAAACTTAATTTAGAAAAATAAAATATAATGAAATTTGAAATTTCAAACACTTAAAATGGTAAGATCTTCTCATAATTGTATTAGTTCAGGGCCAATGACATGTGATGTCATGAACATATTTTCTTAACTGAGATACATGGAAAACATCATGTATCCTGGACAACTGAGGTGGTAAAGCTATTCTGTAAGCCAGAGGGCCAACCCTCTGCAGGATCTGAAATGGACCAACAATCTAGGATTGAGCTTTTTGGTCTTGATGGATCGTCCTATGCTGTGACAGGAGTTACTTTCAAAAATACATGTCCCCTTCCTCAAACTCTAAGTCTTTTTCTTTGTCAGCATAACTCTTTTATCGACTTTGGGCAGTGCAAGTTTTTCCCTAATGACCCTGATCTATCTGAGGTTTCCTGCACTAACTCTGGGCCTAATAAGGTTCTCTCACCTACCTCACACACACACACAGAGGAGACTACATTTCCTACCATACAGTGCCTCATAAGGTGCCATGCTTATACTGCTATGAAAACTGTTATTGTAGGCAACTCAATGAGAGGCAGAAACCTATCCCAACTACCTGACTCCTCTAAAACACAAGCCTTGAGCATATCTTCTAAGGTCTGGATGGTTCTTTCAGACTGACCGTCAGTCTGAGGGTGGTAAGCAGTGCTAAACCGAAGTTTGGTCCCGAAAGCCTGGTGAAGTGCATTCCAGAACCTAGAAGTGAACCTAGGGTCCCTATCATATGAGTTAGAGGGAATGCCGTGGAGTCTAACAATCTCCCTAACATACAAATTTGCTAACTTGCTAAGGGAATAGGTACTCCTAATTGGTAGGAAGTGGCTGACTTGGTCAGTCGGTCCACATCACCCAGATGGCATCAAAACCAGCTTGGACTCGAGGCAATCTACCACAAAGTCCATAGCTATACTCTCCCACTTCCACTCAGGGATTTCTAATGGTTAGAGGGTTCATGATGGTTTCTGATGTTCTATTTTGACCTGCTGACACACTAAACACTTAGAAACATAATATGCTATATCCCCTTCATACCATGTAATTAACTTGCTCTTCTTGAGTGGTCACCTCCACAAAAATCACAAGTTAATTGTGGGGACTGGTCAGGATAGGACTGCACTGCCTGAAACTGTTGAGGAAGGTTAGCTATCTACTGTGTTGAGTGCTTCTAATTGTTGGATGAATATTCCTCTGAGCCACGATCTCATCTGTAGAAGTTTGCACGTGGAATGAAACAACATCTTGTTGCCACCCAAAGCTTTGATTCTGGTTACTTCCCCAATCCTACGGAAAAATATTAGAATAATTGTTGTAGTTAGAGATGTTACCATGAATCGGTATGCTGGAAAAATATCCTTGTTCTTGCTGCATAACATAATCTCCAAGTGTTCTTCTTGGATGATTTTCATAATCTCCAAGTTCTCTTCTTGGTGGATTTTGATAATCTCCAAGTGTTCTTCTTGAGGGATTTTGCCATATGTAACATCCCAAATTTTATTAAATAAAATAAAATTAATAAAATAAGAGAAGTAAATAATAATAATATTAGTAGTATTGTTATTTTAATAAAAATGCTATTTCAAATTAATAAGAGGATAAGTGGGTTGAGAGTGGACCTAGCCCATTAAGTATTTATTTAAGGAGAGGTTCTTAGTTCACCCTAATCCTTATCTTCAAATTGTCAGAGAGCGAAACGCTAAGGAGGGGAGAAACCGAGTCTTAAGAGGAGGTTGCTGGAGAGTAATCATCAAGAACCAAGAAAGAGTCTTCCTTGCTGTTGTTCGATCTATAGTTAAGGATGGTGGGGGAGAGGGTGCTGCTTGTATGTGCATTGGGGGTGCTTGGGTAGTTTTAAGACTTTGAATTCGAATTGATATATGTTTATATTGAGTATGGATGATGAAAACCTTTTGATTGTTGAATTGTTTTATGAATCTTGATGAATCTTGAATGAAATTGAAGAGGATATTGAGAATAGTAAAAAAGGGTAATAAGGGTTTGATGATTTGGGATTATGATGGATTAACTGTGAAATTTGTGTAAAGATTGGTGTTTTTGTGAATTGTTTGATAAAAACGTGTTGGATCGAAGTATAAACGATGAGGATTGAGTAAATTGAAAAAGGGTTTCAAAGGGGCAAAAAACACAATGTAGTCGCGTTTTGCGACACTTGGGCTGCAACTTGCGCTGCAGCGCAAGTTGAAGCGTGGCCCTCTGGAATCTGCGCTGCAAGTTGTGATGCAGCGCAAGTTGAAGCGCAACTCGCAGATTTCTATTTATGTAATTTTTGAGGAGTTCTTTTAGAGTGAGGATGGTTTTCCTTAACACATAGAAACAAGATTAATATGTATTAATATAAGTGTATTTGTGGAATTGATGATATTAAGTTGAAAGTTAAAGTGTGTCGATTGTGGTATGAATATGATGATATGAATATCGATGTGATGTTAGATGCTTATGTTATTGTGATGTATTATGATGATGTTATACTTTGATTTTGGGGTGACTATGATGATATGATTATACCCTTGAGGAATAGATGTCTATGATAATGATGATGATGTATATAACCTTACGATGCGTGTGATTTGATGTTTATAATGATGCATTGAGTATGCGACGAGTGTTATGATTATGATGATGATGATGATTCTTATGATGATTTATGATGAGGACGATTGATGACGATTTTATGATGATAATGATTGATGATGATGATATATTTAATCTTATGATGTTGATTATGCCTTGAGCATATGAGGTGTGGTACCTGAGATGCACAAGCCTAGAGTGGGGTGAAGTGCAACTCAAGGAGGTGTGTACTTGAGATGCACAAGCCTAGAGTGGGGTGGAGTGCAACTCAGGGAGGTGTTGTACTTAAGATGCACAAGCCTAGAGTGGGGTGTTGTGCAACTCAGGAGGTGAACTGTACGACCCATTGCGGGAGTGCAGAGACCATGATGGGGGATATTCGATGTATTTACTCTAAATAGGGAGTTTTTTCAATGCGAGTCATCTAGCCCTAGAGTGAGGGTGATGATGACGGGGGCGAATGTCTCTGTACAAGCCTAGTGTTGGGCCATGTGCAACCTACCGGCCTGTGTGGTGATTAACGGTAGGGCCCACCATCGGTAACAACTAAGGCGATTGACGGGGTACGCCCATTGGGCGGAGTTCCAAGTCATGATCCTTGGGTCGAGGTTGAGGAGTTTCGTGTATATGATGATGAATGAACATGCGTTATATTTAACGATGAAATTGATTATATGATGATGATATGAGTATTAATGATGAAATGAGTATTATGTGTGAGGATAGAACCTGTGTTTTCTTGGTGAATGATGATGTGAGATTTATATGAGGATATCGATGATTTGTTATATGATGAATTATAGATGATTATTATGATGAATTACTTGAAGTTTGAGTATGTGGGTGATCAATAATGATGTTGTTTATATAAGGGTGAGGATAGGGTAGCCTCCTATGTGTATGTATGAGTGGTATTCTTTTCCTCACCGTTACACTGTGGTTAATTTTACAGGTGATGATGATGACACGACTGGTGTCGAGTATTGATTGAAGGGAGTGTCGCTCTGATACATGTGACATCAGGGCATATTATTGGGGGGTTTTTACTTTATGTTTCTAGTTAGGAAATGACTTTGTAAACTGCTTTAAGTGCCTTACATGGCTAGTAGGATATTTTGATGTTGATACTTGTGATTCCATTGCCTAAGTATTTGTTGAAAACAATTGATTTCTATTTCTATTTATATGAGTTAACTTCGAAATAAATGACGTTTTAGACGATGAGAAATGTGAACATTTTTACCCGTGTGTGACATGCCTTTCATATATTTGATTTATTTAATGAATAAAAGTTTGGGGTAGAAGGGTGTCACATTAAGCGGTATCATAGCAGGTCGGTTCACCGGCCTTGAGTTATGCGTTTACTGTGCTTCTGTGGTAATAATGTGTTATGTTGATTGAGTGAATTATATTGCTTTGAGTTAACTGTTTGTTTGATTGGTCGGTTCATCGACCTTGAGTTTGTGTTTGTTGTGCTTCTGTGGTGTTATTGTGATGATTGATTAATTGAATTGTGTTGTCTTGATTTGATATGGACTAGTTATCTTCCAATCATGTCCTATTGGATTATTCTGATAAAGCAGTTGTATTTGATCGACCTGTTGAGAGGAGCCTTTCCAAAGTTGTTCATCTCGGGAAAATTCGAGGACGAATTTTTTTTTTAGGAGGGGAGAGTTGTAACATCCCAAATTTTATTAAATAAAATAAATAAAATAAGAGTAAATAAATAATAGTATTAGTAGTATTAGTTATTTTATTAATAATGCTATTTCAAATTAATAAGAGGATAAGTGGGTTGAGAGTGGACCTAGCCCAATTAAGTATTTATTTAAGGAGAGGTTCTTAGTTCACCCTAATCTTTATTCTTCAAATCGTCAGAGAGTGAAACGCTAAGGAGGGAGAAACCGAGTCTCAAGAGGAGGTTGCTGGAGAGTAATCATCAAGAACCAAGAAGAGTCTTCCTTGCTGTTGTTCGATCTACACTTAAGGTACGGTGGGGGAGAGGGTGCTGCTTGTATGTGCATGTGGGGGTGCTTGGGTAGTTTTAAGACTTTGAATTCGAATTGATATATGTTTATATTGAATATGAATGATGAAAACCTGTTGATGTTGAATTTTTTTATGAATCTTGATGAATCTTGAATGAAATTGAAGAGGATATTGAGAATAGTAAAAAGGGGTAAATAAGGGTTTGATGATTTGGGTTTATGATGGATTAACTATGAAATCTGTGTAAAGATTGGTGTTTTTGGTTGAATTTGTTTGATAAAAACGTGTTGGATCGAAGTATAAACGATGAGGATTGAGTAGGGATTGAAGAAAGGGTTTCAAAGGGGCAAAAACGCAATGTAGTCGCGTTTTGCGACACCTGGGCTGCAACTTGTGCTGCAGTGCAAGTTGAAGCGTGGCCCTCTAGAATCTGCGCTGCAAGTTGCGCTGCAGCGCAAGTTGAAGCGCAGCTCGCAGATTTCTATTTTGATGTAATTTTGAGGAGTTCTTTTAGAGTGAGGATGGTTTTCCTTAACGCATAGAATCGAGATTATTATGTATTAATATAAGTGTTATTTTGTGGAATTGATGATATTAAGTTGAAAGTTAAAGTGTGTCGATTGTGGTATGAATATGATGATATGAATATCCCATGTGATGTTAGATGCATATAATATTGTGTATGATGATGATTGTTATACTTTGATTTTGGGGTGACTATGATGATATGATTATACCCTTAAGGAATAGATGTCTATTATGATAATGATGATGATGTATATAACCTTACGATGGGTGTGATTTGATGTTTATTAATGATACATTGAGTATGCGATGAGTGTTATGATTATGCTTATGATGATTTATGATGAGGACGATTGATCATGATTTTATGATGATTGATGATGATGATGATGATGTTGATGATGATGATGTTGATTGATGATATATTTAATCTTATGATGTTGATTATGCCTTGAGCATATGAGATGTGGTACCCGAGATGCACAAGCCTAGAGTGGGGTGTTGTGCAACTCAGGAGGTGAACTGCACGGCCCGTTACGGGAGTGCAGAGACCATGATGGGGGACATTCGATGTATTTACTCTAAATAGGGATTTTTACAATGCGAGTCATCTAGCCTTAGAGTGGGGGTGATGATGACGAGTCATCTAGCCCTAGGGTGGGGTGATGATGACGGGGGGCAAATGTCTCTGAACAAGCCTAGAGTGGGGCGATGTGCAACCTACCGGCCTGTGTGGTGATTAACGGTAGGGCCATCATCGGTAACAACTAAGGGATTGACGGGGTATGCCCATTGAGCGGAGTTCCAAGTCATGATCCTTGGGTCGAGGTTGAGGAGTTTCGGTGTATATGATGATGAATCAACATGCGTTATATTTAACGATGAAATTGAATTATATGATGATGATATGAGTATTAATGATGAAATGAGTATTATGTGTTGAGGATAGAACCTGTGTTTTCTTGGTGAATGATGATGTGAGATTTATATGAGGATATCAATGATTTGTTATATGATGATTAATATGATTATATGATGAATTACTTGAAGTTTGAGTATGTGGGTGATTAATAATGATGTTGTTTATATGAGGGTGAGGATAGGGTAGCCTCCTATGTGTATGTATGAGTGGTATTCTTTTCCTCACCATTACACTATGGTTAATTTTACAGGTGATGATGATGACACGACTGGTGTCGAGTATTGATTGAAGGGAGTGTCGCTCTGATACATGTGACATCAGGGCATATTATTGGGGGGTTTTTACTTTATGTTTCTAGTTAGGAAATGACTTTGTAAACTGCTTTAAGTGCCTTACATGGCTAGTAGGATATTTTGATGTTGATACTTGTGATTCCATTGCCTAAGTATTTGTTGAAAACAATTGATTTCTATTTCTATTTTATATGAGTTAACTTCGAAATAAAGGACATTTTAGACGATGAGAAATGTGAACATTTTTACCTGTGTGTGACATTACCTTTCATATATTTTGATTTATTTAATGAATAAAAGTTTGGGGTAGAAGGGTGTCACATTAAGCGGTATCATAGCAGGTCGGTTCACCGGCCTTGAGTTATGAGTTTACTGTGCTTCTGTGGTAATAATGTGTTATCTGATTGAGTGAATTATATTGCTTTGAGTTAACTGTTTGTTATAGTCGGTTCATCGACCTTGAGTTATGTGTTTGTTGTGCTTCCGTGGTGTTATTGTGATGATTGATTGAATTGTGTTGTCTTGATTTGATATGTTTGCCTTTGAGTCAACTAGATATTATTCTTGGTATGGACTGGTTATCTTCCAACCATGTCCTTTTGGATTATTTTGGTAAAGCAGTTGTCTTTGATCGACTGTTGAGAGGAGCCTTATCCAGAGTTGTTCATCTTGGGAAAATTCGAGGACGAATTTTTCTTTTAGGAGGGGAGAGTTGTAACATCCCAAATTTTAATAAATAAAATAAAATTAATAAAATAAGAGAAGTAAATAAATAATATTATTAGTAGTATTAGTTATTTTATTAATAATGCTATTTCAAATTAATAAGAGGATAAGTGGGTTAAGAGTGGGCCTAGCCAATTTAAGTATTTATTTAAGGAGGGGTTCTTAGTTCACCCCAATCCTTATTCTTCAAATCGTCAGAGAGCGAAACGCTAAGGAGGGGAGAAACCGAGTCTCAAAAGGAGGTTGCTGGAGAGTAATCATCAAGAACCAAGAAAAAGTCTTCCTTGCTGTTGTTCGATCTACACTTAAGGTACGGTGGGGGAAAGGGTGTTGCTTGTATGTGCATGTGGGGGTGCTTGGGTAGATTTAAGACTTTGAATTCGAATTGATATATGTTTATATTGAGTATGGATGATGAAAACCTGTTTTGTGTTGAATTGTTTTATGAATCTTGATGAATCTTCAATGAAATTGAGGAGGATATTGAGAATAGTAAAAAGGGGTAAATAAGGGTTTGATGATTTGGGATTATGATGGATTAACTGTGAAATCTGTGTGAAGATTGGTGTTTTTGGATGAATTTGTTGATAAAAACGTGTTGGATCGAAGTATAAACAATGAGGATTGAGTAGGGATTGAAGAAAGGGTTTCAAAGGGGCAAAAACACAATGTAGTCGCGTTTTGCGACACCTAGGCTGCAACTTGCGCTGCAGCGCAAGTTGAAGCGCAGCTCGCAGATTTCTATTTTGATGTAATTTTGAGGAGTTCTTTTAGAGTGAGGATGGTTTTCCTTAACACATAGAGCCGAGATTAATATGTATTTAATATAAGTGTTATCTTGTGGAATTGATGATATTAAGTTGAAAGTTAAAGTGTGTCGATTGTGGTATGAATATGATGATATGAATATCCCATGTGATGTTAGAAGCTTATAATATTGTGATGTATGGTGATGATTGCTATACTTTGATTTTGGGGACTATGATGATATGATTATACCCTTGAGGAATAGATGTCTATTATGATAATGATGATGATGTATATAACCTTACGATGGGTGTGATTTGATGTTTATATAATGATGCATTGAGTATGCGATGAGTGTTATGATTATGATGATGATGATTGATGATGCTTATGATGATTTATGATGAGGATGATTGGTGACGATTTTATGATGATCATAATGATGATGATGATATATTTAATCTTATGATGTTGATTATGCCTTGAGCATATGAGATGTGGTACCTGAGATGCACAAGCCTAGAGTGGGGTGAAGTGCAACTCAGGGAGGTGTTGTACTTGAGATGCACAAGCCTAGAGTGGGGTGGAGTGCAACTCAGGGAGATGTTGTACTTGAGATGCACAAGCCTAGAGTGGGGTGTTGTTCAACTCAAGAGGTGAACTGTACGGCCCATTGCGGGAGTGCAGAGACCATGATGGGGGACAATCGATGTATTTACTCTAAATAGGGAGTTTTTACAATGCGAGTCATCTAGCCCTAGAGTGGGGGTGATGATGACGAGTTATCTAGCCCTAGAGTGGGGGTGATGATGACGGGGGGCGAATGTCTCTGTACAAGCCTAGTGTGGGGCGATGTGCAACCTACCGGCCTCTGTGGTGATTAACGGTAGGGCCATCATCGGTAACAACTAAGGGGATTGATGGGGTACGCCCTTGAGCGGAGTTCCAAGTCATGATCCTTGGGTCAAGGTTGAGGAGTTTCAGTGTATATGATGATGAATGAACATGCGTTATATTTAACGTTGAAATTAAATTATATGCTGATGATATGAGTATTAATGATGAAATGAGTATTATGTGTTGAGGATAGAACCTGTGTTTTCTTGGTGAATGATGATGTGAGATTTATATGAGGATATCGATGATTTGTTATATGATGAATTATAGATGATTATTATATGATGAATTACTTGAAGTTTTAGTGGGTGATTAATAGATGTTGTTTATATGAGGGTGAGGATAGGGTAACCTCCTATGTGTATGTATGAGTGGTATTCTTTTCCTAACCGTTACACTGTTGTTAATTTTACAGGTGATGATGATGACACGACTGGTGTCGAGTATTGATTGAAGGGAGTGTCGCTCTGATACATGTGACATCAGGGCATATTATTGGGGGTTTTCACTTTATGTTTCTAGTTAGGAAATGACTTTGTAAACTGCTTTAAGTGCCTTACATGGTTAGTAGGATATTTTGATGTTGATACTTGTGATTCCACTGCCTAAGTATTTGTTGAAAACAATTGATTTCTATTTCTATTTTATATGAGTTAACTTCGAAATAAATGACGTTTTAGAAAATGCGAAATGTGAACCTTTTTACCCGTGTGGGACGTTATTTTTCATATATTTTGATTTATTTAATGAATAAGAGTTTGGGGTAGAACGGTGTCACACCACACACCAGCCATATCTTCAGCTTTTATCTTATAGGCGTGGTTGATGAAAAAGTGTTGAGATTGTCTCCTTGAGCTTGTCCCTGCTTCTTTTTCTTCTATTGCAGCTTTTATTTCACTTGGGATGGTGATGAGAGGTTGGAATTGTCTCCTTGAGCTCGTCCCTGCCCCTTTTTGTTTGCAAATATTTCTTTTTTGCAATTTTTTTTTGCTTCGGTTCCTTCTGGCTGTCTTGTCGATCTCAGGATCAAAGTTGTTCTTGAGACACCTGACCTTGCAAGGGCATAAATCAAGAAGCTAAATGTTAGCTCAGAGGGAAGGAATAATAGTTAAATAACTAGAAGAAAAATAAAATATTCACAACTCAATAAGATAGATTAACTAAGAATTCAAATTGAGACACCGTTCCCCGACAACGGCGCCAAAAATAATTGTTGAGATCTTGGCAAGCGTATTAATATCACAACAGTATAATAGTAAGAGAAAGGGTTGCCGTATCCACAGGGAACAGTACAGTTCAATTTCTTAGTGCTCACACTTATTGAGTAAGACAGATTATGAAAGGGTATTTGTTTGTGAAGATTATAATAGTAAAATAAAAAGATAAAATGAGACAAAGAGAAACAAGGATAGAATTGAGCAAATAAAGAGAAACTAGGATTGAACTTCGTCTATCGCACCCCTCTTATATTTTGGAAATCAATGATATCTAGGAATTTATAATTATAAATATTGAAGCACAAATAAATATTATTTTATAAAAGGTTCCCATAGATATGAAATACTTAGAACAATTCATCCAGGTTTGCACAATCACAAATTGCCCTAGCTTGAAGATCAGTTGTTAAAGCTATCGATAAATTAAACCCTATCCCTAGGTATTCAACCACCGAGTGTTTTTACCAAATCAGATTTAGAAAACCGCTTCCCAGCGTATTTAAGAAATCGCATCATAACTCTGGTACAAAGACGAAAGCTAAGCATTAAGAACAGAATAAAAACACCAACATTGTTAAAATAGGGATTCCCAAATAATATAAATTCCAAAACACAATTAGGGATTGAATTGACTACATTCAATCCTAAAGAGAGATTTAGCTTCTCATGGTAGCCATCACACTCCAGAGACTGTCACACTTTTCTCCTAAATCTGTATCTACTCAAAAACTCCGTAACTCTCTGAATGACTAAAACTGACTGCACAAAGTCATTTAAATACTGTTTGAAAGTCCGTTGGAACCCCATTTGTGGCCCATTACAAATTAGGTTACGTTTCTTGCACTCTGCCTGCGCTCAGCGCAGGTGAAGCGCAGGAAACAATATCTGAACCATCATTCCTACGCTCAACGCAAGTTGAGCGCAAGAAACAACAACATTTCCTCTGAATTTTCATCCTTTGGAGCTTGTTCTACACTGTTCATATCCTTGCTCACTGTCTTTTGATGCTTCAATTGTGCCTTAGCTTTTTATCTGCAAAAATCAACAGATTTTCCATTAAAATAGTATCAAATTCAGATTTAGCTTTAATAAATACAAAAACTACAAACTAAGCTAAAATTGGTGGAATTGGGTTATAAATTCAACAATTCATTATCAATAAGTGTTGTAATTGTAACGCCCCAATTCCTAAATTCAAGACTTAGTCCGTTGGAAACTAAATCCTAAATTTTCAAAACCAAAAGCGCGTCATTCCGGATATCATACATCACAATTCGATAAGTAACCAACGATAACTTATACAATTGTGAATAACTCCAATTTTATTACATGAATACAACCTGTAAAAAATATACAACTGGCCCGAAGGCTACAAACTAAACATCTCTAATATAAACAAAATATACATAAGCATCCTATACAATCCAAAATGACAATAAACATCAAAATATGGAAGACTCCTGCTCTAATCTCACTGATCCCTGCCAAGAGGTACCTGCACACCTAGATTGTGTCCACAAAACGAGTGGTGAGACTAATGTCTCAGTGAAGCATAACTATGCGTATGCAGTGTAGGGAAAAAAATCAATCACTAACTAATATGCAAAAATAATCATAATCATAAATGAATCAAATAATTGCACTAATGATGCAACTCACAGCTGTGCCCAGCAGGCATGATCTTATCACTTAAACTGGAGTTAGAACTGAGCTCAGACTACGGGAAACGTCTTTCCCAGGGATGAAATCCACCCATTACTGGACCGAAGTCAAGTTTTCAAATAATTACTTAATTTTCTCAACTCACAGCACAAGGCCGACTTATTTAACTCACAGTCGAAACCGACATGCATAAATCAATGACTAATATCTGAGAATTTAAGCATTTCAACATATTCGTAAGTTTCGTAAATTTCGCTATCCTAAGGTTTTCAATACCAAACCTAACAACAATATCTCAATTTCATGCAAACATCACTAATCCATCCATAAATCAATGACTAATAACCGAGAATTTAAGCATTTCGACAGTTTCGTAAGTCTCGCAAGTTTCGTAAATTCCGCTATTCTAAGGTTTTCAATACAAAACCTAACAAAATATCTCAATTTCATGCAAACATCACTAATCCATCCAAAATAACCATATAGAAAGGGAATTAGAGAGTAGGGTTCATACATAGAGAAATTCAATCAACAAGGTGAACATGTGTGTGAGTTATACTCACCAAATTTTGAAACTCAAGAGAAGAATGATGAGTAGAAATGGTCCATTTGGTGATCTCTTTGCTTCAATTGCCTTCTCAAACCTCAATCCAAGCTTTCTCTCTCTAGGATTCTCTCTCTAGGTCGAAGAAGAAGAAGAAAAAAAACATGCAATCTGATTTTTAAGCACCAGATTTTAATATATAAATGACGGTAATCGATACAGACCCATTGTAATCGATTACCTGCTGCGAAAATGACCCAGAAAACCCCTTCTGGTAATCGATTACAACACCTGGTAATCGATTACCAAAAACTCAGCTCTCTGATAATCGATTACAACCTGCTGGTAACCGATTACCAAAAACTCAGCTCTCTGGTAATCGATTAACCCCCTGGTAATCGATTACCAAAAACTCAGCTCTCTTGTAATCGATTACAGACCCACTGTAATCGATTACCAGTAACCCAAACTCCTTATATTCACTTAAGCGAAATCCTGAAACTTGGTTTTATAACTAAGTTTTAACCCCTAATCCCTCAACTTTCCTTTCCTTAATTACTAACACATAATTCTCTGTTTTCATCCTAATGAATTATTAGAATTTCTAATTTGCGGGATGTTACATTCTACCCCCTTCAAGCAATTTTGACCTCAAAATTGTTTAAGAAAACAAAAATTAAAGACTACCTCAACTAAAAAGTTCCGAAAATTGTTCCCGAATGACATCTTCTTTCTCCCATGTTGCCTCTTCTGGAGATTGACCTTCCCAATACACCTTCACCAAAGGAATTGTCTTGCTCCTTAAGGTTTTGACGCTTCTGTCGATAATCTGTGTAGGTCTAGAAGGAATGGTAAGATCTTCTCATAATTGTATTAGTTCAGGGCCAATGACATGTGCTGGATCATGAACATATTTTCTTAACTGAGATACATGGAAAACATCATGTATCCTGGACAACTGAGGTGGTAAAGCTATTCTGTAAGCCAGAGGGCCAACCCTCTGCAGGATCTGAAATGGACCAACAAATCTAGGATTGAGCTTTTTGGTCTTGATGGATCGTCCTATGCTTGTGACAAGAGTTACTTTAAAAAACACATGGTCCCCTTCCTCAAACTCTAAGTCTTTTCTTCTTTTGTCAGCATAACTCTTTTGTCGACTTTGGGCAGTTGCAAGTTTTTCCCTAATGACCCTGATCTTACCTGAGGTTTCCTGCACTAACTCTGGGCCTAATAAGGTTCTCTCACCTACCTCACACCAACACAGAGGAGATCTACATTTCCTACCATACAGTGCCTCATAAGGTGCCATGCTTATACTATGAAAACTGTTATTGTAGGCAAACTCAATGAGAGGCAGAAACCTATCCCAACTACCTGACTCCTCTAAAACACAAGCCTTGAGCATATCTTCTAAGGTCTGGATGGTTCTTTCAGACTGACCGTCAGTCTGAGGGTGGTAAGCAGTTCTAAACCGAAGTTTGGTCCCGAAAGCCTGGTGAAGTGCATTCCAGAACCTAGAAGTGAACCTAGGGTGCCTATCTGATATGATGTTAGAGGGAATGCCGTGGAGTCTGACAATCTCTCCCTAACATACAAATTTGCTAACTTGCTAAGGGAATAGGTACTCCTAATTGGTAGGAAGTGGGCTGACTTGGTCAGTCGGTCCACAATCACCCAGATGGCATCAAAACCAGCTTGGACTCGAGGCAATTCTACCACAAAGTCCATAGCTATACTCTCCCACTTCCACTCAGGGATTTCTAATGGTTAGAGGGTTCATGATGGTTTCTGATGTTCTATTTTGACCTGCTGACACACTAAACACTTAGAAACATAATCTATATCCCTCTTCATACCATGTAATTAACTTGCTCTTCTTGAGTGGTCACCTTCACAAAAATCACAAGTTAATTGTGGGGACTGGTCAGGATAGGACTGCACTGCCTGAAACTGTTGAGGAAGGTTAGCTATCTACTTGTTGAGTGCTTCTAATTGTTGGATGAGAATATTCCTCTGAGCCACGATCTCATCTGTAGAAGTTTGCACGTGGAATGAAACAACATCTTGTTGCCACCCAAAGCTTTGATTCTGGTTACTTCCCCAATCCTACGAAAAAATATTAGAATAATTGTTGTAGTTAGAGATGTTACCATGAATCGGTATGCTGGAAAAATATCCTTGTTCTTGCTGCATAACATAATCTCCAAGTGTTCTTCTTGGATGATTTTCATAATCTCCAAGTTCTCTTCTTGGTGGATTTTGATAATCTCCAAGTGTTCTTCTTGAGGGATTTTACCATATGTAACATCCCAAATTTTTTTAAATAAAATAAAATTAATAAAATAAGAGAAGTAAATAAATAATATATATAGTATTAGTTATTTTAATAATAATGCTATTTCAAATTAATAAGAGGATAAGTGGGTTGAGAGTGGACCTAGCCCAATTAAGTATTTATTTAAGGAGAGGTTCTTAGTTCACCCTAATCCTTATTCTTCAAATCGTCAGAGAGCGAAACGCTAAGGAGGGGAGAAACCGAGTCTTAAGAGGAGGTTGCTGGAGAGTAATCATCAAGAACCAAGAAAGAGTCTTCCTTGCTGTTGTTCGATCTATAGTTAAGGTATGGTGGGGGAGAGGGTGCTGCTTGTATGTGCATGTGGGGGTGCTTGGGCAGTTTTAAGACTTTGAATTCGAATTGATATATGTTTATATTGAGTATGGATGATAAAAACCTGTTGATTGTTGAATGTTTTATGAATCTTGATGAATCTTGAATGAAATTGAAGAGGATATTGAGAATAGTAAAAAAGGGTAAATAAGGGTTTATGATTTGTGATTATGATGGATTAACTGTGAAATTTGTGTAAAGATTGGTGTTTTTGGATGAATTTGTTTGATAAAAACGTGTTGGATTGAAGTATAAACGATGAGGATTGAGTAAGGATTGAAGAAAGGGTTTCAAAGGGGAAAAAACACAATGTAGTCGCGTTTTGCGACACTTGGGCTGCAACTTGCGCTGCAGCGCAAGTTGAAGCGTGGCCCTCTGGAATCTGCGCTGCAAGTTGCGCTGCAGCGCAAGTTGAAGCGCAACTCGCAGATTTCTATTTTGATGTAATTTTGAGGAGTTCTTTTTAGTGAGGATGGTTTTCCTTAACACATAGAAATGAGATTAATATGTATTTAATATAAGTGTTATTTTGTGGAATTGATGACATTAAGTTGAAAGTTAAAGTGTGTCGATTGTGGTATGAATATGATGATATGAATCCGATGTGATGTTAGATGCTTATAATATTGTGATGTATGATGATGATTGTTATACTTTGATTTTGGGGTGACTATGATGATATGATTATACCCTTGAGGAATAGATGTCTATTATGATAATGATGATGATGTATATAACCTTACGATGCGTGTGATTTGAAGTTTATATAGATGCATTGAGTATGCGACGAGTGTTATGATTATGATGATGATTGATGATGCTTATGATGATTTATGATGAGGACGATTGATGACGATATTATGATGATGATAATGATGATGATGATATATTTAATCTTATGATGTTGATTATGCCTTGAGCATATGAGGTGTGGTACCTGAGATGCACAAGCCTAGAGTGGGGTGAAGTGCAACTCAAGGAGGTGTTTTACTTGAGATGCACAAGCCTAGAGTGGGGTGGAGTGCAACTCAGGGAGGTGTTGTACTTAAGATGCACAAGCCTAGAGTGGGGTGTTGTGCAACTCAGGAGGTGAACTGTACGACCCATTGCGGGAGTGCAGAGACCATGATGGGGGATATTCGATGTATTTACTCTAAATAAGGAGTTTTTACAATGCGAGTCATCTAGCCCTAGAGTGGGGGTGATGATGACGGGGGGCGAATGTCTCTGTACAAGCCTAGTGTGGAGCGATGGGCAACCTACCAGCCTCTGTGGTGATTAACGGTAGGGCCATCATCGGTAACAACTAAGGGGATTGATGGGGTACGCCCATTGAGCGGAGTTCCAAGTCATGATCCTTGGGTCAAGGTTGAGGAGTTTTCAGTGTATATGATGATGAATGAACATGCGTTATATTTAACGTTGAAATTGAATTATATGATGATATGAGTATTAATGATGAAATGAGTATTATGTGTTGAGGATAGAACCTGTGTTTTCTTGGTGAATGATGATGTGAGATTTATATGAGGATATCGATGATTTGTTATATGATGAATTATAGATGATTATTATATGATGAATTACTTGAAGTTTGAGTATGTGGGTGATTAATAATGATGTTGTTTATATGAGGGTGAGGATAGGGTAGCCTCCTATGTGTATGTATGAGTGGTATTCTTTTCCTCACCATTACACTATGGTTAATTTTACAGGTGATGATGATGACACGACTAGTGTCGAGTATTGATTGAAGGGAGTGTCGCTTTGATACATGTGAAATCAGGGCATATTATTGGGGGGTTTTTACTTTATGTTTCTAGTTAGGAAATGACTTTGTAAACTGCTTTAAGTGCCTTACATGGCTAGTAGGATATTTTGATGTTGATACTTGTGATTCCATTGCCTAAGTATTTGTTGAAAACAATTGATTTCTATTTCTATTTTATATGAGTTAACTTCGAAATAAATGACATTTTAGACGATGAGAAATGTGAACATTTTTACCCGTGTGTGACATTACCTTTCATATATTTTGATTTATTTAATGAATAAAAGTTTGGGGTAGAAGGGTGTCACATTAAGCGGTATCATAGCAGGTCGGTTCACCGGCCTTGAGTTATGAGTTTACTGTGCTTCTGTGGTAATAATGTGTTATGTTGATTGAGTGAATTATATTGCTTTGAGTTAACTGTTTGTTTGATTAGTCGGTTCATCGACCTTGAGTTATGTGTTTGTGTGCTTCCATGGTGTTATTGTGATGATTGATTGATTGAATTGTGTTGTCTTGATTTGATATGTTTGCCTTTGAGTCAACTAGATATTATTCTTGGTATGAACTGGTTATCTTCCAACCATGTCCTTTTGGATTATTTTGGCAAAGCAGTTGTCTTTGATCGACCTGTTGAGAGGAGCCTTATCCAGAGTTGTTCATCTTGGGAAAATTCGAGGACGAATTTTTCTTTTAGGAGGGGAGAGTTGTAACATCCCAAATTTTAATAAATAAAATAAAATTAATAAAATAAGAGAAGTAAATAAATAATATTATTAGTAGTATTAGTTATTTTATTAATAATGCTATTTCAAATTAATAAGAGGATAAGTGGGTTAAGAGTGGGCCTAGCCCAATTAAGTATTTATTTAAGGAGGGGTTCTTAGTTCACCCCAATCCTTATTCTTCAAATCGTCAGAGAGCGAAACGCTAAGGAGGGGAGAAACCGAGTCTCAAGAGGAGGTTGCTGGAGAGTAATCATCAAGAACCAAGAAAAAGTCTTCCTTGCTGTTGTTCGATCTACACTTAAGGTACGGTGGGGGAAAGGGTGTTGCTTGTATATGCATGTGGGGGTGCTTGGGTAGATTTAAGACTTTGAATTCGAATTGATATATGTTTATTGAGTATGGATGATGAAAACCTGTTGATTGTTGAATTGTTTTATGAATCTTGATGAATCTTCAATGAAATTGAGGAGGATATTGAGAATAGTAAAAAGGGGTAAATAAGGGTTTGATGATTTGGGATTATGATGGATTAACTGTGAAATCTGTGTGAAGATTGGTGTTTTTGGATGAATTTGTTTGATAAAAACGTGTTGGATCGAAGTATAAACAATGAGGATTGAAGAAAGGGTTTCAAAGGGGCAAAAACAATGTAGTCGCGTTTTGCGACACCTGGGCTGCAACTTGCGCTGCAACGCAAGTTGAAGCGCAGCTCGCAGATTTCTATTTTGATGTAATTTTGAGGAGTTCTTTTTAGAGTGAGGATGGTTTTCCTTAACACATAGAACCGAGATTAATATGTATTTAATATAAGTGTTATCTTGTGGAATTGATGATATTAAGTTGAAAGTTATAGTGTGTCGATTGTGGTATGAATATGATGATATGAATATCCCATGTGATGTTAGAAGCTTATAATATTCTAATGTATGGTGATGATTGCTATACTTTGATTTTGGGGTGACTATGATGATATGATTATACCCTTGAGGAATAGATGTCTATTATGATAATGATGATGTATATAACCTTACGATGGGTGTGATTTGATGTTTATATAATGATGCATTGAGTATGCGATGAGTGTTATGATTATGATGATGATGATTGATGATGCTTATGATGATTTATGATGAGGACGATTGATGACGATTTTATGATGATCATAATGATGATGATGATATATTTAATCTTATGATGTTGATTATGCCTTGAGCATATGAGATGTGGTACCTGAGATGCACAAGCCTAGAGTGGGGTGAAGTGCAACTCAGGGAGGTGTTGTACTTGAGATGCACAAGCCTAGAGTGGGGTGGAGTGCAACTCAGGGAGATGTTGTACTTGAGATGCACAAGCCTAGAGTGGGGTGTTGTTCAACTCAGGAGGTGAACTGTACGGCCCATTGCGGGAGTGCAGAGACCATGATGGGGGACAATCGATGTATTTACTCTAAATAGGGAGTTTTTACAATGCGAGTCATCTAGCCCTAGAGTGGGGGTGATGATGACGAGTTATCTAGCCCTAGAGTGGGGGTGATGATGACGGGGGGCGAATGTCTCTGTACAAGCCTAGTGTGGGCGATGTGCAACCTACCAGCCTATGTGGTGATTAACGGTAGGGCCATCATCGGTAACAACTAAGGGGATTGATGGGGTACGCCCATTGAGCGAAGTTCCAAGTCATGATCCTTGGGTCAAGGTTGAGGAGTTTCAGTGTATATGATGATGAATGAACATGCGTTATATTTAAAGTTGAAATTGAATTATATGATGATGATATGAGTATTAATGATGAAATGAGTATTATGTGTTGAGGATAGAACCTGTGTTTTCTTGGTGAATGATGATGTGAGATTTATATGAGGATATCGATGATTTGTTATATGATGAATTATAGATGATTATTATATGATGAATTACTTGAAGTTTGAGTATGTGGGTGATTAATAATGATGTTGTTTATATGAGGGTGAGGATAGGGTAACCTCCTATGTGTATGTATGAGTGGTATTCTTTTCCTAACCGTTACACTGTTGTTAATTTTACAGGTGATGATGATGACACGATTGGTTTCGAGTATTGATTGAAGGGAGCGTCGCTCTGATACATGTGACATCAGGGCATATTATTGGGGGTTTTTACTTTATGTTTCTAGTTAGGAAATGACTTTGTAAACTGCTTTAAGTGCCTTACATGGCTAGTAGGATATTTTGATGTTGATACTTGTGATTCCACTGCCTAAGTATTTGTTGAAAACAATTGATTTCTATTTCTATTTTATATGAGTTAACTTCGAAATAAATGACGTTTTAGACAATGCGAAATGTGAACCTTTTTACCCGTGTGGGACGTTATCTTTCATATATTTTGATTTATTTAATGAATAAGAGTTTGGGGTAGAAGGGTCACACCACACACCAGCCATATCTTCAGCTTTTATCTTATAGGGGTGGTTGATGAAAAAGTGTTGAGATTGTCTCCTTGAGCTTGTCCCTCCTTGACCTTGCAAGGGCATAAATCAAGAAGCTAAAACAAAGGTTAGCTCAGAGGGAAGGAATAATAGTTAAATAAGTCGAAGAAAAATAAAAATATTCACAACTCAATAAGATAGATTAACTAAGAATTCAAATTGAGACACCGTCCCCGGCAACGGCGCCCAAAAATAATTGTTGAGATTGGCAAGGTATTAATATCACAACAGTATATAGTAAGAGAAAGGGTTGCGTATCCACAGGGAACGGTACAGTTCAATTCTTAGTGCTCACACTTATTGAGTAAGACAGATTATGAAAGGGTATTTGTTTGTGAATATTATAATAGTAAAATAAAAAGATAAAATATGAGACAAAGAGAAACAAGGATAGAATTGAGCAAATAAAGAGAAACTAGGATTGAACTTCGTCTATCGCACCCCTCTTAATTTTGGAAATCAATGATATCTAGGAATTATAATTATAAATATTGAAGCACAAATAAATATTATTTATAAAAGGTTCCCATAGATATGAAATACTTAGAACAATTCATCCAGGTTTGCACAATCACAAATTGCCCTAGCTTGAAGATCAGTTGTTAAAGCTATCGATAAATTAAACCCTATCCCTAGGTATTCAACCACCGAGTATTTTACCAAATCAGATTTAGAAAACCGCTTCCCAGCGTATTTAAGAAATCGCATCATAACTCTGGTACAAAGACGAAAGCTAAGCATTAAGAACAGAATAAAAACACCAACATTGTTAAAATAGGGATTCCCAAATAATATAATTCCAAAACACAATTAGGGATTGAATTGACTACATTCAATCCTAAAGAGAGATTTACCTACTCATGGTAGCCATCACACTCCAGAGACTGTCACACTTTTCTCCTAAATCTGTATCTACTCAAAAACTCCGTAACTCTCTGAATGACTAAAACTGACTGCTCAAAGTCATTTAAATACTGTCTGAAAGTCCGTTGGAACCCCATTTGTGGCCCATTACAAATTAGGTTACGTTTCTTGCACTCTGCCTGCGCAGCGCAGCAGGTGAAGCGCAGGAACAATATCTGAACCATCATTCCTACGCTCAACGCAAGTTGAGCGCATGAAACAACAACAATTTCCTCTGAATTTTCATCCTTTGGAGCTTGTTCTACACTATTCCTGTCCTTGCTCACTGTCTTTTTGATGCTTCAATTGTGCCTTAGCTTTTTATCTGCAAAAATCAACAATTTTCCATTAAAATAGTATCAAATTCAGTTTAGCTTTAATAAATACAAAACTACAAACTAAGCTAAAATTGGTGGAATTGGGTTATAAATTCAACAATTCATTATCAATAAGTGTTGTAATTGTAACGCCCCAATTCCTAAATTCAAGACTTAGTCCGTTGGAAACTAAATCCTAAATTTTCAAACCAAAAAGCGCGTCATTCCGGATATCATACATCACAATTCGATAAGTAACCAACGATAACTTATACAATTTGTGAATAACTCCAATTTTATATACATGAATACAACCTGTAAAAATAATACAACTGGCCCGAAGGCTACAAACTAAACATCTCTAATATAAAAGAAAAATATACATAAGCATCCTATACAATCCAAAATGACAATAAACATCAAAATATGGAAGACTCCTGCTCTAATCTCACTGATCCCTGCCAAGAGGTACCTGCACACCTAGATTGTGTCCACAAAACGTGTGGTGAGACTAATGTCTCAGTGAAGCATAACTATGCGTATGCAGTGTAGGGAAAAAATCAATCACTAACTAATATGCAAAAATAATCATAATCATAAATGAATCAAATAATTGCAATGATGAACTCACTGCTGTGCCCAGCAGGCATGATCTTATCACTTAAACTGGAGTTAGAATTGAGCTCAGACTACGGGAAACGTCTTTCCCAGGGATGAAATCCACCCATTACTGGACCGAAGTCAAGTTTTCAAATAATTACTTAATTTCTCAACTCACAGCACAAGGCCGACTTATTTAACTCACAGTCGAAACCGACATGCATAAATCAATGACTAATATCTGAGAATTTAAGCATTTCAACATATTCGTAAGTTTCGCAAGTTTCGTAAATTTCGCTATCCTAAGGTTTTCAATACCAAACCTAACAACAATATCTCAATTTCATGCAAACATCACTAATCCATCCATAAATCAATGACTAATAACTGAGAATTTAAGCATTTCGACAGTTTCGTAAGTCTCGCAAGTTTCGTAAATTCCGCTATTCTAAGGTTTTCAATACAAAACCTAACAAAATATCTCAATTTCATGCAAACATCACTAATCCATCCAAAATAACCATATAGAAAGGGAATTAGAGAGTAGGGTTCATACTTAGAGAAATTCAATCAACAAGGTGAACATGTGTGTGAGTTATACTCACCAAATTTTGAAACTCAAGAGAAGAATGATGAGTAGAAATGGTCCATTGGTGATTCTTTGCTTCAATTGCCTTCTCAAACCTCAATCCAAGCTTTCTCTCTCTAGGATTCTCTCTCTAGGTCGAAGAAGAAGAAGAAAAGAAAACATGCAATCTGATTTTTAAGCACCAGATTTTATATATATAAATGACGGTAATCGATACAGACCCATTGTAATCGATTACCTGCTGCGAAAATGACCCAGAAAACCCCTTCTGGTAATCGATTACAACACCTGGTAATCGATTACCAAAAACTCAGCTCTCTGATAATCGATTACAACCCGTTGGTAACCGATTACCAAAAACGCAGCTCTCTGGTAATCGATTACAACCCCCTGGTAATCGATTACCAAAAACTCAGCTCTCTTGTAATCGATTACAGACCCACTGTAATCGATTACCAGCAACCCAAACTCCTATATTCACTTAAGCGAAATCCTGAAACTGGTTTTATAACTAAGTTTTAACCCCTAATCCCTCAACTCCTTTCCTTAATTACTAACACATAATTCTCTTTCAGCCTAATGAATTATTAGAATTTCTAATTTGCGGGATGTTACATTCTACCCCCTTCAAGCAATTTTGACCTCAAAATTGTTTAAGAAAACAAAATTAAAGACTACCTCAACTAAAAAGTTCCGAAATTGTTCCCGAATGACATCTTCTTTCTCCCATGTTGCCTCTTCTGGAGATTGACCTTCCCAATACACCTTCACCAAAGGAATTGTCTTGCTCCTTAAGGTTTTGACGCTCCTGTCGATAATCTGTGCAGGTCTAGAAGGAATGGTGAGATCTTCTCTAATTGTATTGTTCAGGGCCAATGACATGTGATGGATCATGAACATATTTTCTTAACTGAGATACATGGAAAACATCATGTATCCTGGACAACTGAGGTGGTAAAGCTATCTGTAAGACAGAGGGCCAACCCTCTGCAGGATCTGAAATGGACCAACAAATCTAGGATTGAGCTTTTTGGTCTTGATGGATCGTCCTATGCCTGTGACAAGAGTTACTTTCAAAAATACATGGTCCCCTTCCTCAAACTCTAAGTTTTTCTTCTTTTGTCAGCATAACTCTTTTGTCGACTTTGGGCAGTTGCAAGTTTTTCCCTAATGACCCTGATCTTATCTGAGGTTTCCTGCACTAACTCTGGGCCTAATAAGGTTCTCTCACCTACCTCACACCAACACAGAGGAGATCTACATTTCCTACCATACAGTGCCTCATAAGGTGCCATGCTATCTGCTATGAAAACTGTTATTGTAGGCAAACTCAATGAGAGGCAGAAACCTATCCCAACTACCTGACTCCTCTAAAACACAAGCCTGAGCATATCTTCTAAGGTCTGGATGGTTCTTTCAGACTGACCGTCAGTCTGAGGGTGGTAAGCAGTGCTAAACCGAAGTTTGGTCCCGAAAGCCTGGTGAAGTGCATTCCAGAACCTAGAAGTGAACCTAGGGTCCCTATCTGATATGATGTTAGAGGGAATGCCATGGAGTCTGACAATCCCTAACATACAAATTTGCTAACTTGCTAAGGGAATAGGTACTCCTAATTGGTAGGAAGTGGGCTGACTTGGTCAGTCGGTCCACAATCACCCAGATGGCATCAAAACCAGCTTGGACTCGAGGCAATCCTACCACAAAGTCCATAGCTATACTCTCCCACTTCCACTCAGGGATTTCTAATGGTAAGAGGGTTCCTGATGGTTTCTGATGTTCTATTTTGACCTGCTGAACACTAAACACTTAGAAACATAATGCTATATCCCTCTTCATACCATCCCACCAAAACATCTTTCAAATCCTGATACATCTTGGTAGAGCCAGGATGTACAGAAAACTTACCTTATGAGCTTCCTCTAAAACCTGCTGCCTGAGGCTACCCCCTTAGGGACACAGACTCTCCCTTGGAAGAGAATTACCCCATCTTCTGACTCTGAAAACCCTAACTGCTGCTTTCTCTTGGAGGCTTGAGTCCAAACTCTGAGCCTCCCTGATTAGAGCTCTTAGCTCACTGGTGATCTCAATTCTATGAAGTCTGACACTATGCTCTCCAACTGTAACACCTAAACTTAGGTTCCTGAACTCCTCTAACAAACTCATTTCATGTATCATCATGAAAACACATGAAGGGACTTTCTACTAAGGGCATCAGCCACCACATTGGCCTTGCCAGGATGGTATTTCAATTAAAATCATAGTCTTTGAGAAATTCCATCCACCTCCTCTGCCTCATATTGAGTTCTTTCTGATCAAAGAGATTTTTAAACTCTTGTGATCACTAAAGACCTCAAATCTCACTCCAAAGAGGTAATGCCTCCAAATCTTGAGGGCAAAGACCACTGCTGCTAACTCCAGTCATGAGTAGGATAATTCTCCTCATGAGGCTTCAACTGTCTAGATACATAAGCCACTACTCTCCTATCCTGCATCAGAACACAACCTAAACCCTTCCCCGAAGCATCACAGTATACCTCAAAGGCCTTAGACAAATCCGGTAGCGCCAGTACCGGAGCGGTGGTTAACCTTTCCTTGAGCTCCAAGAAGCCCCGCTCACAATTCCGTCCCACACAAAGGCTTGACCCTTTCGAGTCAATCTTGTGAGAGGCAAGGCTAGCTGAGAATCCTTTAATGAATCTCCGATAGTAGCCGCCAATCCTAGGAAACTCCTAATCTCCGTTATGGTATTAGGCCTTTCCCATTTAAGGACAGCTACTACCTTGCTAGGGTCAACAGATACACCCTCACTAGTAATTACATGCCTAGAAATTGAACTCTATCACTCCAAAACTCACACTTCTCCGGGTTAGCAAATAACTTCTTTTCTCTCAGAACTTCTAACACAATCCTAAGGTGTCGCTCATGCTCTTCTAAACTATGGGAGTAGATCAGAATATCATCGATAAACACAACGACAAACTGATCCAGATAGGGCCTAAAAATCCAATTCATGTAGTCCATGAATACAGCAGGAGCATTAGTTACTCCAAATGGCATCACCAGATACTCATAATGCCCATACCTAGTCCTGAAGGTTGTCTAGGTATATCCCCCTTAATCCTGATCTGATGGTAACCGGACCTTAAATCTATCTTAGAGAAAACTGAGGCTCCCCTAAGTTGATCTAAAAGGTCATCTATTCTGGGTAAAGGATATTTGTTCTTAATGGTAACCTTGTTCAACTGCCTATAGTCTACACACAGCCTCATACTCCCATTCTTCTTTTTCACTAAAAGTACTGGAGCCCCCAGGGTGACACACTAGGCCTAATGAACCCTTTAAACATAAGATCTTCTAACTGAGCCTTAAGTTCACTAAGTTCTAGTGGGGACATCCTGTATGGTGCTTTGGAAATGGGTCCTGTACCTGGTACTAGATCTATGGCAAACTCTATCTCTCGGTCCGAGGTAAGGTAGTTACCTCACTAGGGAAAACATCTTGAAACTCCCTAACCGTAGCTATACTGCTTATGTCTACCTTAGACTCTAGAGTTGAGGAAAGTAATAAAACAAAACATTCACTCCCATCACTAAGGCATTCTGACACTTTGGTGACACTGGACAAAAGGATTGATGGTTTCTCCCTCGAAGGAGAGAGGAGAAGTGGAAAAACAACCTTCTTATTAAAACAGTCAAGCATGACTCGATTTGAAGATAACCAATTCATGCCAAGAATGATATCTATACCCCTTAATGGCAAACAAACTAGGTCAACCTCGAAGGCCTTCCCTTGTATCACAATGGGGCACTGAATACATACAAGGGAAGTGGAAATGGCCTCCTTGGCGGGAGTGGTAACACTGAGAACATAAGGCAAAGATATAGCATGCAAGTTCAACTGTTTAACACAATCATAAGAAATGAAAGAATGAGTAGCTTGATCAAACAACACAATTAAGGTTCGATCTCCTAGGGTGCACATACCTCGCATCAGATTATCTGCAGAAGCTGCCACTTCCCCGCTGAGAGTGAAGACTCTTCCAGTGGTTTGAGGTTTTGGTAATCTTTTCTCTTTGGACATTCGTTCCTCATGTGACCAGGCTGCTTGCAAAAGTAGCATACATTTTCCCCGTCAAGCATTCTCCAGAGTGTTCCTTTCCGCACTTGGGGCAAATAGGTACCCTTGGCGTTGGGCCGGTCTAGTAGTCAAGGCTGAGGTGCCTTGCCACTTAGGCCTCGGGCCCTTAAACTGATTTGTCGCATCTATCTTCCTTTTTCCCTTGTTATCTGCAGGTGGTGTCGAAGTGGTAGTTCCTTTGATATTTTTCTCCGCAATGTAACATTTATTGATTAAGGTGGGGAAGTCCTTGATCTCGAGTGTTCCAACCCGGTCCACAACTCAGGCGGAGGCCTCCTTCAAATTGAGTACACCTCCACTCCTCATCAGCTACCGTCTGAAGATATCTTGAATATTTAGCTAATTCTTCAAACTTGGCCACATACTGGCCCACAGTCAAACTCCCTTGCTTCAGTTGTAGAAATTCTGCTTCCTTTTGTCTTCGGACAGTAGCGGGAAAATACTTGTCTAAAAACAGAGTCTGAAAGATGCCCCAGGTAACCGGAGTCTCCATCACAGCAATCCTAGTACTAGTGGTCTTCCACCAGTCCTCAGCTTCACCCCTCAACATGTAAATAGCAAAACCAACCTTGGAATCATAAGCACATTTCATCACATCGAAAATCCTATTGAGATCTCGAAGCCAGTTGGATGCCACGTCTGGATCATAGACTCCATTAAATTGAGGAGGTTGTGCTTCCGAAATTCCGCCAACCCATGAACAAACGGATCCACCATAGGAGTATGAGGTGTCCCCGTTGTCCTTCGGGTCAATTCCTGAAGTAATGTTGCATTGGAAGCCGCCTGTTCTCGAGCCGCCTCAATTGAATCCGATTAGCATTCATCTGTTCCCCCATCATCTGTGTGAACGCCTGTGTAAAGCAGCTGCCACTGGGTCCGATGTGGATTCTGAGAAGAAGAATTAACTCTAGGACGACCCCTCCACTTGCCATAATTCTCTACACATCATTAAGTAAACATCGAGGTGATCAGTCTCATAATTCAAATAATGCATAAATCAGAATAACAAGTCACAAGAAATCTATACCACAGTCCAATTGGATTGAACTGCTCTGATACCAAAATGTAACGCCCCAATTCCTAAATTCAAGACTTAGTCCGTTGGAAACTAAATCCTAAATTTTCAAAACCAAAAGTGCGTCATTCCAGATATCATATCACAATTCGATAAGTAACCAACGATAACTTATACAATTTGTGAATAACTCCAATTTATATACATGAATACAACCTGTAAAAATATATACAACTGGCCGAAGGCTACAAACTAAACATCTCTAATATAAAACAAAAATATACATAAGCATCCTATACAATCCAAAACAATAAACATCAAAATATGGAAGACTCCTGCTCTAATCTCACTGATCCCTGCCAGGAGGTACCTGCACACCTAGATTGTCCACAAAACGTGTGGTGAGACTAATGTCTCAGTGAAGCATAACTATGCATATGCAGTGTAGGGAAAAATCAATCACTAACTAATATGCAAAATAATCATAATCATAACTGAATCAAATAATTGCACTAATGATGCAACTCACTGCTGTGCCCAGCAGGCATGATCTTATCACTTAAACTGGAGTTAGAACTGAGCTCAGACTACGGGAAACGTCTTTCCCGGGGACGAATCCCACCCATTACTGGACCGAAGTCAAGTTTTCAATAATTACTTAATTTTCTCAACTCACAGCACAAGGCCGACTTATTTAACTCATGGTCGAAACCGGCATGCATAAATCAATGACTATATCTGAGAATTTAAGCATTTCAACAGTTTCGTAAGTTTCGCAAGTTTCGTAAATTTCGCTATCCTAAGGTTTCAATACCAAACCTAACAACAATATCTCAATTCATGCAAACATCACTAATCCATCATAAATCAATGACTATAATTGAGAATTTACGCATTTCGACAGTTTCGTCAGTCTCGCAAGTTTCGTAAGTTTCGCAAGTTCGTAAATTCCGCTATTCTAAGGTTTTCAATACAAAACCTAACAACAATATCTCATTTCATGTAAACATCACTAATCCATCCAAATAACCATATAGAAAGGGAATTAGAGAGTAGGGTTCCTACTTAGAGAAATTCAATCAACAAGGTGAACATGTGTGTGAGTTATACTCACCAAATTTTGAAACTAAAGAGAAGAATGATGAGTAGAAATGGTTCCAACTTGGTGAGTTCTTTGCTTCAATTCCCTTCTCAACACCTCAATCCAAGCTTTCTCTCTCTAGGTTATCTCTCTAGGTCGGAAGAAGAAGAAGAAGAAAAGAAACATGCAATCTGACTTTTTAAGCACCAGATTTCTATATATATAAATGACGGTAATCGATTACAGGCCCACTGTAATCGATTACCTGCTGCGAAAATGACCCAAAAAACCCCTTTTGGTAATCGATTTACAACACCTGGTAATCGATTGCCAAAACTCGGAGGTAACTCCATATAACTTCTTCATGGAGATCGCTATGTAAGAAAGCATTATCAACATCCAACTGCTGTAAATCCCAGTTTTGAACAGCTGCAAGAGCAAGCAATAACCGAACAATAGTTAACTTGGCCACAGGGCTAAAAGTATCAAAAAAAATCTACTCCTTCTTGTTGAGTGTAACCCTTGGCCACCAATCGGGCTTTATATCTCTCAATGAAGCCATCAGCATGATGTTTGATCTTGTAGACCCACCTGCAACCAATAGGGACTTTGCCTCTCGGCAATTCAGTTAGATACCAAGTTTATTTGCCTCAAGAGCATGTAATTCACTTTCTATAGCTTGGACCCATTCCTAGACTAATGGCTTGATTATATGTATGGGTTCATTTGTGGTGGAGATAGCAAGAGTTATACTTAAGATGTAAAGGAGAAATAGAATGATAAGACAAAACTTAAGACAAAGGATATAGACCTCTGGTGATGAGGACTCACAATGACCTGCTGATTGAGTGAGTGACAATGGAAGTCTTTCAAATACTCAGGAGCTTTTCTGTTCCTGGATGACCTTCTAATGGCAGGATCAACTTCGGGTGGTGAATTGAATGAAACAGGTTGAGAAGCAGATAAAACGGGAACATGTGTGGGGTTATTGGAATTATTGATGGATTAAGAGATTCAGGTGCTTGTAACATCCAAATTTATTAAATAAAATAAAATTAAGAAAAGTAGTGAATAAATAAATAAAATAAGATAAGAAGAATAAATAATAGAATTATTAATATTTATTATGAATAATGTTATGTTACTAAAAGAGGATGAGTGGGTTGAGGGTGGGCCTAGCCCAATTAAGTATTTATTTAAGGAGGGGTTCTCAGTTCACCCTAATCCTTATTCGTATAATCGTCAGAGAGCGAAACGCTAAGGAGGGGAGAAGAAAACCGACGTCTCAAGAGGAAGTGCTAGAGAGTGATCACTAAGAACCAAGAAAGAGTCTTCCTTGCGTTTGATCTTAACCTTCAAGGTACGGTGGGGGAGAGTTGAGCTGCTTGTATGTGCTTGTGGGGGGTGCTTGGGTAGTAATTTAAGGCTATAAATTCGTATTGATACATGTTATAATTGAGAATGAATGATGAAAACTGTTGATTTATGATTGATTGAATGAATCTTGATGAGTTCTTGAATGAGATTGAAGAGTATAGAGAAAAATAGAGAAAGGGGTACATAAGGGTTTGATGATTTGGGGTTTTGATGGGTTAACTGTATAATCTGTGTAAAGATTGTTGTTTTGCTGAGTATAATTGATATAAATGAATATGATTGAAGTATCAACGATGAGGATTGAGTAGAGATTGAAGAAGAAGAGAAAAAGGGGCAAAATGCAGTATAGTTCGCGTTCTGCGTAATCTGCGTTGCAGGTTGCACTGCAAGCGCCGGTTGAAGCGCAAACCCTCTGGAATCTGCGCTGCAGCGTAGGTTTGAAGCGTGGCCCTCTAGAATCTACGCTGTAGTTTGCGCTGCAACGCAGGTTAAAAGCGCAGCTCGCAGAATTTCTATTTTAGATGTGATTGTGATGAGTTCTTTTCAGAGTGAGTATGGTTTTCCTTAACACATGAAATTGAGATTTATATGTAATTAATATAAGTGTTATTTTGTGAAATTGAGAGATTTAAATGGATGATTAAAGAGTATTGATTGTGGTTTGAGTATGATAATATTAATATCTCCCTTGATGTTAGATGTCCATATTGTTAAGATGTATGATGACGATGTATTGATGTATTGAGTGTATGAGGTATGTGGTGTGGGATGATAATATATTGATGTAATGAACATATGAGGAATGAGGGTATGATGATTATGATGATGATGATTAATGATGCTTATATGATTATGACTATGATGATGATTAATGATGCTTATGTGGTGATGATAATGATTATGATGCTTATGTGATGATAATTATGATGCTTATATGATGATGATAATGATGATGATGAATATGATGTTATATGATGATGTTTAAACGATGATTGATCATGTGTGTTATAATGATGATGATATATTAATGCGTTGAGCATAAGAGCTATGTGAAAATGATGATGTAATGATGCATTGAGCATCTGAGGTTGTGTTATGATGACGATTATACATTGAGCATATGAGATGTAGTGTGATGATGATTCTGCATTGAGCATATGAGGTGTTGTACTTGAGATGCACAGGCCTAGAGAGGGGCGGAGTGCAACTCAGGGAGGTGAGGTACTTGAGATGCACAAGCCCAGTGAGGGGTGGAGTGTAACTCAGGGAGGTGATTGTACTTTTATGATGATTTATGATGATGACGATTGATGATGATTTTGTAACGATGATGATGATAATGATGTATTTAACTTCATGATGTTGACTATGCCGTGAGCATATGAGATGGGGTACTTGAGATGCACAAGCCCAGAGAGGGGTGAAGTGCAACTCAAGGAGTTGAATTGCGCGGACCCGTTAGAGGGGGGTGCAGAGATGTGGTACTTGGGATGCACAAGCCTAGAGTGGGGTGAAGTGCAACTCAGGGAGGTGAATTGTACAAGCCTAAATAGGGGGCGGAGTGCAGAAACCATGGTGGGGGACATTCGTGCACAAACGTAGAGTGGGGTGAGGTTGCAACTTACCGGCCTAAATAGGGGCGCAACGGTAGGGCTTAACACGTGGGGCAGATGTCTTTGTACAAGCCCAGAGGGGGGCGACGTACAACTTACCGGCCTGTGTGGTGTTTAACAGTAGGGCCATCATCGGTAACAACTAAGGGGATTGACGAGGTACGCCATTGTGTGGAGTTCCGAGTCATGTTCCTTGGGATGATGCTGATGATGTTTTGGAGTGCATGATGATAGATGAATATACATTGTATTTAATGATGATGACGAATTATATTATGACGTTATGAGAATTATGATCATATGAGTATTATTGATGAAATGAGTATTATGTGTTGAGAATAGAGAATGTCTTTTCTTGGTGAATTATGATGTGTGATTTATATATATTATGATGAGGATATTGATGATTTGTTATATGATGAATTATTGATGATATGATTAGTATGTGTTGAGTGTGGAGAATGTGCTTTGATAATTTGTAAAGTGTGATTTATATAATTGTGATGAGGTAATTTATTTAATGATAAAGAGATGTAATATGATATGAGTATGCGATTACGTGATGATAATGATGATTATATGTGGGTGAGGATAAGGTAGCCTCCTATGTGTATGTATGAGTGGTATTCTTTTCCTGACTGTTACACTGTGGTTAATTTTACAGGTGATGATGATGACACGACTGGTGTCGAGTATTGATTGAAGGGAGTGTCGCTCTGATACATGTGACATCAGGGCATATTATTAGGGGGTTTTTACTTTATGTTTCTAGTTAGGAAATGACTTTGTAAACTGCTTTAAGTGCCTTACATGGCTAGTAGGATATTTTGATGTTGATACTTGTGATTCCGCTGCTTAAGTATTTGCTGAAAACAATTGATTTCTATTTCTATTTCATATGAGTTAACTTCAAAATAAATGACGTTTTAGACGATGAGAAATGTGAACCTTTTTACCCGTGTGGGACGTTACCTTTCATATATTTCGATTTATTTAATGAATAAGAATTTGGGTTAGAAGGGTGTCACATTAAGTGGTATCAGAGCAGGTCGATTCACCGGCCTTGAGTTATGAGTTTACTGTGCTTCTGTGGTGCTAATGTGTGATGTTGATTGAATGAATTGTGTTGCTTTGGTTTAATTGTTTGTTTGATTCGGGTGTGATTCACTCCTTATATTGCATGCTAGTGTGTATAAATTAAAATTGCCCGTTTCTTGTTTACCTTTTATGTTGAGTGTGGAAACACCAGCTAGTGGGTCCGTTTCTACTTCTGATGTGTATTTAAATTGTTTTGTTCGTGTTGAAGGTAAAGAGCTCCTAGTTAAATTGTTTTGTTTGCCTTTGAGTCAATTAGATATTCTTCTTGGTATGGACTGGTTATCTTCCAACCATGTCCTATTGGATTATTTTGGTGAAGCAGTTGTCTTTAATCGACCTGTTGAGAGGAGTCTTTTCCAGAGTTGTTCATCTCGGGAAAATTCGAGGACGAATTTTTCTTTTAGGAGGGGAGAGTTGTAACATCCCAAATTTTATTAAATAAAATAAAATTAATAATAGTAGTGAAATAAATAAATAAAATAAGATAAGAAGAATAAATAATAGAATTATTAATATTTTATTATGAATAATGTTATGTTAATAAAGAGAGGATGAGTGGGTTGAGGGTGGGCCTAGCCCAATTAAGTATTTATTTAAGGAGGGGTTCTCAATTCACCCTAATCCTTATTCATATAATCGTTAGAGAGCGAAACGCTAAGGAGGGGAGAATCGACGTCTCAAGAGGAGGTTGCTAGAGAGTGATCACCAAGAACCAAGAAAGAGTCTTCCTTGCTGTTTGATCTTCACCTTCAAGGTACGGTGGGGGAGAGGGTGCTGCTTGTATGTGCACGTGGGGGGTGCTTGGGTAGTAATTTAAGACTATAAATTCGTATTGATACATGTAATAATTGAGAATGAATGATGAAAACTGTTGATTTATGATTGATTATATGAATCTTGATGAGTTCTTGAATGAGATTGAAGAGTATAGAGAAAAATAGAGAAAGGGGTAAATAAGGGTTTGATGATTTGGGGTTTTGATGGGTTAACTGTATAATCTGTGTAAAGGTTGTTGTTTTGCTGAGTATAATTGATATAAACGAATATGATTGAAGTATAAACTATGAAGATTGAGTAGGGATTGAAGAAGGGGAGAAAAAGGGGGCAAAACGCAGTATAGTCGCGTTCTGCGTAATCTGCGCTGCAGGTTGCACTGCAGCGCCGGTTGAAGCGCAACCCTCTGGAATCTGCGCTGCAAGTTGCGCTGCAACGCAGCTCGCAAAATTGATGTTTTTGATGTGATTGTGATGAGTTCTTTTCAGAGTGAGTATGGTTTTCCTTAACACATGAAATTGAGATTTATATGTAATTAATATAAGTGTTATTTTGTAAAATTGAGAGATTTAAATGGATGATTAAAGAGTATTGATTGTGGTTTGAGTATGATAATATTAATATCTCCCTTGATGTTAGATGTCCATATTGTTAAGATGTATAATGACGATGTATTGATGTATTGAGTGTATGAGGTATGTGGTGTGGGATGATAATATATTGATGTAATGAACATATGAGGAATGATGGTATGATGATTATGATGATGATGATTAATGATGCTTATATGATTATGACTATGATGATGATGATTAATGATGCTTATGTGATGATGATAATGATGATAATGATTATGATGCTTATGTGATGATGATAATGATGATGATGATTATGATGCTTATATGATGATGATAATGATGATCATGAATATGATGTTATATGATGATGTTTAAACGATGATGATGATAACGATGATTGATGATGTGTATTATAATGATGATGATATACTAATGCGTTGAGCATAAGAGCTATGTGAAAATGATGATGTAATGATGCATTGAGCATCTGAGGTGTGTTATAATGACGATTATACATTGAGCATATGAGATGTAGTGTGATGATGATTCTGCATTGAGCATATGAGGTGTTGTACTTAAGATGCACAGGCCTAGAGAGGGGTGGAGTGCAACTCAGGGAGGTGTGGTACTTGAGATGCACAAGCCCAGTGAGGGGTGGAGTGTAACTCATGGACGTGATTGTACTTTTATGATGATTTATGATGATGACGATTGATGATGATTTTGTAACGATGATGATGAGGATGATGTATTTATCTTCATGATATTGACTATGCCGTGAGCATATGAGATGGGGTACTTGAGATGCACAAGCCCAGAGAGGGGTGAAGTGCAACTCAGGGAGTTGAACTGCGCGGACCCATTAGAGGGGGGTGCAGAGATGTGGTACTTGGGATGCACAAGCCTAGAGTGGGGTGAAGTGCAACTCAGGGAGGTGAACTGTACAAGCCTAAATAGGGGCGGAGTGCAGAAACCATGGTGGGGGACATTCGTGCACAAACGTAGAGTGGGGTAAGGTGCAACTTACCGACCTAAATAGGGGTGCAACGGTAGGGCTTAACACGTGGGGCAAATGTCTTTGTACAAGCCTAGAGGGGGGCGACGTACAACTTACCGGCCTGTGTGGTGTTTAACAGTAGGGCCATCATCGGTAACAACTAAGGGGATTGACGAGGTGCGCCATTGTGTGGAGTTGCAAGTCATGATCCTTGGGATGATGTTGATGATGTTTTGGTTTGCATGATGATAGATGAATATACATTGTATTTAATGATGATGACGAATTATATTATGACGTTATGAGAATTATGATCATATGAGTATTATTGATGAAATGAGTATTATGTGTTGAGAATAGAGAATGTGTTTTCTTGGTGAATTATGATGTGTGATTTCTATATATTATGATGAGGATATTGATGATTTGTTATATGATGAATTATTGATGATATGATTAGTATGTGTTGAGTGTGGAGAATGTGCTTTGATAAATTGTAAAGTGTGATTTATATAATTGTGATGAGGTAATTTATTTAATGATAAAGAGATGTAATATGATATGAGTATGCGATTACATGATGATAATGATGATTATATGTGGGTGAGGATAAGGTAGCCTCCTATGTGTATGTATGAGTGGTATTCTTTTCCTCACCGTTACACTGTGGTTAATTTTATAGGTGATGATGATGACACGACTGGTGTCGAGTATTGATTGAAGGGAGTGTTGCTCTGATACATGTGACATCAGGGCATATTATTGGGGGGTTTTTACTTTATGTTTTCTAGTTAGGAAATGACTTTGTAAACTGCTTTAAGTGCCTTACATGGCTAGTAGGATATTTTGATGTTGATACTTGTGATTCCGCTGCTTAAGTATTTACTGAAAACAATTGATTTCTATTTCTATTTTATATGAGTTAACTTCGAAATAAATGACGTTTTAGACGATGAGAAATGTGAACCTTTTTACCCGTGTGGGACGTTACCTTTCATATATTTCGATTTATTTAATGAATAAGAGTTTGGGGTAGAAGGGTGTCACAGGTGCAGGTTGAGAATGTGAAGGGAGTGGGTCAAGGAGAAAGTTAAAGAAATTTGAAGTAATAGGGGATGTAGAGACAAATGTGGGCTGAGTGGCAGCATTCATAGAGTAAGGAAAAACATGTTGATAAAACACAACATTCCTGGAAACAGATATTTCTCTAGTGCATAAATCAAAAACTATGTACCCTTTGGTTCCAAACTTGAAACCAAGAAATATACACTTCTTAGCTCTCGGATCAAGTTTGGATCTATTCTGTTCTAAAGTCGACGCATAGCATAGAGACCCAAAAACTTTTAAATCAAGAAGAGCAGGTGGTTTCTCATATAACATTTCAAAAGGAGACCTTTGTTTAAGAACAGGTGAAGGTAATCTATTTATTAAGTGAACAACATGTGTAACAACATAGGACCAAAAAATTTTGGGCAAATGAGATTGAAAAAGGAGACTTCGAGTTACATTTAAAATATGAAGATGCTTTCTTTCCACAACAGAATTTTGTTGTGGTGTGGCAACACATGAAGTATGATGTAAAATGCCATATTTATTATAAAGTTAAGGATAGACAAATTCAACACCATTGTCAGATCTAATAGTCTTAACAGTAGCATTAAATTGATTACCAATAAAGATGATAAAGTTTTCAATGAAATTTCTAGTTTCAAATTTTAATTTCATGAGGAACAACCAAGTATGCCTTGTAAAATCATCAACCACAGTAAGAAAATATTTATGTCCATGCAAAGGGGGGTAGCAAGGGGTCCCCAAATATCCATGTGAACTAATTCAAAAGGCTGGTGTGTAGCAATAACACTAGAAGAAAAGGGAAGCCTGCTTTGTTTGGCTAAGTGGCATATATCACAAACTCTATTTTTATTTATCTTGACATAAGGAAAGTTGGTACATATTTGGTCAAGAACCTTATGAGATGGATGACCTAACCTTAAGTGCCAAATATCACTCACATAATTCAAACTATTTGCATATACAGAATCACTTTTAGTATTCAGGGAACAAGTAAAAGCAGGAGTCTCAAGAGCCTTTAAGTAATACAATCCTTTATTCTATTCAGCATGCCAAATCATCTTCAATGAAGGCATGTCCTATATATCACAATAAGATTGATAAAAAGTGAGTTTGCAATTCAAAGAACGGACAAGCTGGGGAATAGAGATTATGTTGAAGGTAAAACCAGGAATATATAAAACATTATACAACCAAAGGTTTTCAGAAAGTTGCACACAACCAGAATATTTAGCAGTAACAACAATTCCATTTGGAAGATTAACATGTACAGGCTTAATAGCATGAAAAGTGACAAGAAGGGAAGAATCATGTGTAACATGATCAGTAGCACCACTATCAAGAATCCAAGTAGCAGATTTTGAAAGGAATTTACCCGAAATAGAATTTTGTTGTTGTTAGGAAGATTCACCAACATTTCCTGAGCTGATTTGACTTACTGAGTGGGTTGATTTAGTGCAGGATTGCTGCAACATAGTGAGCAATTGTTGTAGCTGTTCAGGCTTGAACTGAATTCCCTGAGAAGTGACAGTTCCACCTTGTGAACCTTGAAGAGAATTATCAATTTCAGACTGACTTTGTTCTCCCTCGGGGGTCACAAAATTGTTGACAGCAAAGTTGTTTCTTGGTTTGAAACCCGGAGGAAAACCATGTTTTGAGTAGCATTGGTCAACTGTGTGGCCAAATTTGTTACAATATGTGCACTGTTTGCTTGTATAGTTGTGTCCTCTTCCTCTTCCAGCATTTCCATCTCCTCTGCCTAAGATACCATTACCTCTTCCTCTACCAAAGCTGCTCCCTCTCCCTTGTGACCTCCAATTCCCTTGATTATTTTGCTGATCTGAGGAGATAAAAAATACCTTTGAATCACTAGTTCCATTTCCTTGCAGTTGTCCTTCTTGTTGCAAGACTAAGGCATAAGTCTTGTTGATGGATTGAATAGGATCCATCATCAAAATATTTGATTTCACAGTTCCATAAATCTCTCCTAAACCTTTCAAGAAGCATATCACCTGCTCAATTTCCTGTTTCTTTTGGATTGACTTAATCAAATCACAGGTGCATTTGACTGTACATGAACAATCCGGAGTAGAGCTCAGCATATCCAACTCATCCCACAAAATCTTTAATTCTGTAAAGAAATCAGTGACACTTCTCTCTCCTTGCTTGATGGAGTGTATTTCTTGAAGCAAATCAGAAATTCTGAAATAATTCCCTTTTGTAAACCTTTCTTTGAGCTCATCCCATAGCTTCTTGGCATTATCTATATAAATTGTACTTTGTGCAATCTGAGGGGAAAGGGATCGAGTGATCCAGGAGACAACCATAATGTTGCATCTTTGCCAAGCTTTATAATTTGCATCTTCCTTTTTTGGCATTGGTAATGTACCATCAACGAATTCTAATTTGTTTTTCGACCATAAAGCTCTAAACATACCTCTGCTCCATGTGTGATAATTGTTGGCATTTAGAGGAGGAGAAACAAGGACCATTCCTGGACTTTCTCCAGGGTGGAGGTAGTAGGGGCTCGATATATCTTGAGATTCGTCTCCTTGAGGAGTGGTTTTTACATGTGTTTCTCCCTCCATGGCAAGAATATTGAAAAAAGAGATGGGTTAATTCTGGGGCAAAGACGAAATCACGAACGAGGAAAGAAACGATCTTCTGAAAGGAAACAAGGTGCTCGAAAAGAAACGAGAAAGGGGACGATCGAGAGCAGAAAGAAGAAGATGGTGTTTAAGGAGGAACAATAGCAACAATTTTGGCAAAATCAGAGAGCGGAAGCCAAGCGGGTCTCAACCCGCTCTGATGCCATATTGGGATAACAGAAGAAGACTATTTTCTGATTCAATAATGATACAAATACAGAAGAAATATAGGGAAAACTACAAAATAGAAAAATAATAGAAAACAGAAAAATAACAAAAAAATAAATTGGAACTACAGGTACAGTATAACTACAGGTACAATATAAAAGTATATCCTAACATCATTTGTTTCTGAATTTTGACTTCCAGTAGGATGTTATTTGAAATTATAAACCCTTCATATTAATAACTGACAACTATATTTCTGTGAGCCATTATATAAACAAACTATAAATCTAATGGTTAATATTTTAATATTTGGACAACATGGTTAGACACACCCTTTCATATGAAAGAAAGTTGTGAGTTGCTAATTGTATATGTATTAGTTAATAAACAAAATAAGAATTGATTATTATTAGTTTAAAAACATGTTATTAGTTAGATAATCAACAAATACAGAGTACTAACAAATAATTTACTTATTGTTAATAGGTGCATCGGAAGTGGAAAGATCGTATGTGTAATTAATTTCTCAAGCTAACTTAAAAGCAATGTTGGCACACTGAAACAAATAATTTATACTATTGTTATGATTCTAACATGAAAAAAAAACTAAATTTTAAGCATCATGGGGCATATCATGTGTGTATAAATCACTCTATGATGCAAAACAAGTCGCCTCTATTTGACTATTTCTTAATATTAAGCAAGCACTAAAACTACAAATGAAACACTTGGATATTAAAATTCTAACTCTTACACAAAGCCAAATGTTCTTTTTAGGGGATGGGGGTAATGACTAGTTTGTCTTTTGATCACCTAGCTTTCTAAATAACTCAACCTCTAACTACATATCTAAATACCTTAATTAACTACATGCACACTTTCATGTCATTATGGTTCTCAACCAATATGAACACTGTACATTCTCTAGTCCCCCACATTATAACATACCAATGTGCTTCAATTACTATCAACTTCATGATCTCTTCATTATGTAATCATTATAGAACAAACTGTTTTCTATCTGTATGCTATAATTAGCATATGCCAGGTGCATTGTTCCAGGAAGTTCCAAGAGTCCAGGCAAACTCTTGATGAGTGGGGCTAGGTGAAGAAGCATCAAGTTGAGTTTCAAGTCCCAGTGACTGACTTTCTCCTTTACGGTACCACTCTGGCACAGGCATTTCTGAGGGAAAATTATTGAGCAAGCTAAACAAGTCGTCATCATAATCCATGGATTTTATCTCTTCCAACGGATCCTCACCAATTGGTTTCTTTCCTATGCATTAAAAGTTTCACATAACTTTAGTAGATTGTGATATAATCATATATCCAAGCATTCAAAAATATTAATACAAATTAAGTGTAATTATATAGATGCTGATATAACTTTTTTCCTTATATTGATTTTTCTTCTAATAATATATTGTAAGGAATAAAACAAAGGAATCAAATTTATCAACATACGAATAGTAACAAATTCACCTGTTGATAATTGAGAAGGGATAAATTCATCCTTCTGGTTTTCCTTAACGTCCCCATTGTTTTTCATGACTGACGCAACTAGCACAGAGTCTTCGTCCTTCGTATTTTCCTCACTGGCCATGCTTTTCCTCTTATAACATAACTTCGTTGGTACAATTGAATCCTCACTCTTGGACTTGTCTTTACGAGAAATATATTTTGCTTCCTCCACTAAAGCATCCAACAAACCACTGTTTCCTTGAGGAGATAATGACATAACTTCATTATAGTCATTAGCGATGCTTGAAGCTCCTACGAATCCATCAACACCACTAACATTGGATGAAGAAGGAGTTGCTAAGTTGGGAGCTATTTGGCTCAAAGAGATCTCAGTGGTGGAACCTGGCATCAAATTAGGAAGGGTTTCATATGGAGATCCTGCATTGATGCCATGATCATAGCTTCTAGAATATTGAAAATCATATGAATCATGATTTGGGGTTGCATTATGAGCACCAAAACTTTGGTTGTGAGTCAACGATGAAGATCCATATGGAGAGAGGGGGGAGAACGGGAAAGTGAGATTTTCATTCTCTTTTTTTTCGTTGGAATGCTTGAACTGTTGGGATGGATTGGTGTAATAATTAGCAAAATCAGGGTGGTTTTTCATAGTTGAGTAATGGCTTGGCTCATCGAGCTTCTTTGGGTAACAAGAATATAAGAGTAAAGAAAATGATGATAAAGATGGTCCCGACTGGTGTTGCTGCTGGCGAAGAAGTTGATGGTATGCATTTGCTTCTGCATAGACTTCAGGGGGATAAAGGGGTAACCCTTCTCTTTGTCTCCTTTTCATTCTTGTATTCCAAAAGTTCTTTATTTCATTGTCGGTCCTTCCAGGTAACTGAAAAAGCAAAGAACATATTAAAGGCAGTGAAAGATACCATTCATGGAAAACCAAAATACACAAAAGCCTATAAAAGTTGAACTATTTTAGCCTTGAAAGAAAACTTTTAGAAGACGGGTCCCAAAGAAAAAGTATTATGTTGAAATAAAGAAATAAAAACAACAATATGATATTTTGACAAAGATTGGTGTCACCATCTTGGACGATGGTTATCCAAAATTTCGAAATCTGTCAATATATACAAAACAAGAATAAAAACACAAAATGAAACTTGATTAATTTAAACTCAAAGCGTAAGAAAAAAATTATCATTTTATGAAAAAAAAATCTTGAATATTTTGTTATAAGAACTTTCTTGGACTAAAATAAATTTTCACGAAACAAAATACAAAATATAACTTATAAAAATATATAAACACAGAGGATTAATGAGAATGGATCTTCCTTCTCCTTCTTTGTTTCTTGTTCTCCGTTGTGGTTAGATCATAATCAAACCAAATAGATAGGGTTAGATCCAGATATAAATAAAAGGTTTATCAAGATATATAAATCCATATCCAAATCATAACACACACACACAATCGAGGGCATAACTAAAACTATAGAAGATAATCCGTATCAGAAGAGTCACAGTCGATGATCCGTGTCAGAAGACAACACAATTCCATCACTGGTACAACAAATCAATCGAAGTTCACTTTTGAAACCAAAATCATTGCACTAAAAACCATGGAACAAAGTACGCATAACAAAGAAAATCATAAGGACATGTACGCGGACCAATAAGATAATAAAAAACTCGGTATACATATATTTCTTGTAAACATTGATATTATTATTTTATATATTGAAGAAAATAGCCATAGGTAAGCTATAAGAGATACCTGTGAGGCCATTCGAGCCCATCTGTTTCCAATTTTGGCATGAAGATCAACGATGATTGTTTCTTCTTCTTGAGAAAAAGATCCTTTCTTTAGATTGGGCCTTAGATGATTCGCCCACCTAAGTCTGCAACTTTTTCCACACCTTGATAACCCGAAATTCTTCTGCACAGCGTTCCAATTCCTTTCACCATGCTTATTCACGTACTCGATCAAAATCTTATCTTCTTGTGGCGTCCAAGGCCCCTTTTTTCTGTGACCTCTAGAATCACCATCATCTGTTAATGTGTTACTGTTAGCCTCTATGGCCTCATTGTTGTTGTTGTTGTTGGAGTTCATTCTCGCCATAATAGCTTGCTTTTGATGTGATAAAAGGAGATCTTATTCTCCTAAAACAAATATAAAGCAAAAACTGGTACCCCGTTTTCTAAATTTCTGGACGCAAAGTGTGAGGTGGGGCTTATGCTAGCTGTGGCACGGGAATGTCGATGAGAGCTGGGTCAGAGAAATAAGAGTTTCCTCTCTCTCCTCTCTGAAGATAAGTTAAAGCTAAGGAAAAAAGAAATAAAAATGAAAAAGAAATAAGAAAAGAAGGAGAGAGACAGAGAGATCTAAGGGGACAAGCTCTTTGCCTTCTCTTTGCTTCTCTTTTTGTTTTGTCTTGATGTTCTGACAAAGACAGAGGATTTCAAGGGGAAGAAGGAACTGTGGGGTGTAGAGAGAGAAAGAGAAGGAGTGTGGGGCCAAAACTGGTGTTGTAGAGGTTAATTTGGGTTCTTAGGGAGAAAGAAAGAAGAAAAAACAAATACAAGGAGAAAGGGTGATTTGTAAAATTTGAGGTATGTGCTACCATTTAGGTCCGGGTTACAAGCCGAATGTTACATCCATAGACGCGTTTATCATCTGTACCTTTCTTCACTTTGTATTTATATGATCTTTCAAATTCCTTTTAAATAAATAAATAAATATAATTCACTTGTAAAAAGAATGATAAATGTACATCCTTTTTTGGGATGGGATGAAGAGGTGGAGAGAAAAGAAAGGTAGAAAGAAATATAGAAAAAGACAAAGTGATTTACATGATAAGTGACGTGATGAGAGATGAAGAGAGAGATAAAAAGAAATTTAAGGTAAGAAAGTTATAAGAAAAAGTGAGTGTGTATGTGTATAAGAATTGAAAAAATGTTAAAAATTATAATGCGTTAACTATTAACTTTAAAAAGTTATTTAATTTTATAGTATATATTAGTAAATCTTTTATATTAAATTTATATTATTTATGGCAAATCTCTACCATTAACTACTTTTTTTCATATTATACTTCCCCAATAAAGTTTTTATATTTTAGTTATTTTTCCATCATAAAAATGTGTTCCTTTTTTTTAGATGTTAGCTATTAAAATTCTTTAGCTGTTACAGAAGTATTTTCTCCATTTTTTAGTTTATGAAGATGATTTTTTTATGATTTAAATAATAAACTACTACTTGTAATATATTTTAATAGTGTTTTTATCTTTTTTAGTTTTTGATCGGGAATCTTTCACAAAAATAGTTGTGGGTTTATCCTCAGGAAGGGGTGGTGGTTAGGTAAAGTCCTCTCTTAAGAGTAGCAACTCCAACAATCAAAACCATGACCTTATAAGAAAAGTTCGTCTGAGGTCACCGTCCACTTCCATAACAAAAGCTCTTCATGGATTATATCGAAAACTTGCGCGTAAAAAGAAGAAGAAAAACATTCCAGAATTCACTCTAGAATACTCTGATTCAATTTCATTATACTTATATTTAAAATCTTGTTTATACCACAGTTTAATGAACATTTGTTTGAACTAAGAGCTTATCTAAAGTTCTGAGTTCAATCTTTGCTTTGTAAAAACACTTAGAGTGTAGTGCCTGAAGAGGTTAGGTGAGCAAAAATACTTGCTTTGAGCTTGGAGAGGCTAGGTGCGGAAACAATACTCATGTAACATAGCCTGAAGAGGCTTGTCTGATAAACAATACTTGTAATCTATTTAGATTAGTGAAAAATCCAGTAGGTAGTTGGCATTGACACTAGACATAGCTCACAGTGGTAGTGAGTGAACAAGGATAAATTTTATGACTCAGTATCTCTAGCCCTGAACTCTTTAATGTATATTTGTGCTAACAAAAAGAGTATTGAAAGTTAAATTTACAAACATTTTCTGAACCCTCTTAAAAACACCACATTTCAGAAAACCTCTTATATGAACTTTTTTCGATAAGGGAAGAAACTTCAGACAAACTTTTAACCTTGTCTGAAATTCTGGTAAATTAACTTTTGCGAAAAAGGTTTCTAAAAATTTCAACGACGTTTGTAAAACACTATTCAACCCCCTTCTAGTGTTTTCCCTGTGTTTCCTACAACTTTAATTCAAACTTCAATTTTTTTATGGCAGGATAACATTCACTATTGTCGTGCGCCACCGGGTTCTGGGTTCAATTTTTCACTCAATTTTTGTCTTCTTGGTTTACGGGGGGCGATGGAGAAGAGTTATGGAGGAGAGGTGGCAACCATGGTTGATGGCCACATACTAAAGGTTGTGCAATATTGAGACCTTGGAGGAGAACGAAAGGGCATCATTCTGGAGCGGGTTAGGCTAGCGTGGTGGGTCTACGTGAGGACGATGATGACCGCCACGGACAGTGGTGTCACAGTTAGCGTATGGCTGAACATGACGGGGCTCCTTCATAGAGGCGTCGTGACTAGAGTCGTGGTTGTATGTGCGCCAACCATGGTGATGATGGAACGAAACACTTCTCTGTAGTGGCGGTGAGACGAAACGTGAATAGAAAAACAATTGTCAATGTGTGTTGTTTTATATTTTCAATTTTTCACCTATTGAAAGCAATCTTTTCCATTACCATTAGGTGTAACGTCCTAATTCCGTGAACCTAGAAATAATGGCCGTTGGAGACACATTTCTATGTTTATGAAGTTATTTCACGCCATTATCGGTACCAACATACAAACAATCACAAGAGTATGCTTAGTTAATCCAACGTTTACATAAGCGGAAGATAATCATATAAACTTAAGTTCATACTCTATAATGCCACTGGGTGGCTACAATTATAACATGTTTGGGAGGTTATAGTCTAGGAAACTCCTTCCGGAAATTCGGTAGAGTCTCCCCAAAAAACTAGATATTTCCAGAGAGTTCATCTCAACCTGAAATCCAGAAAAATCCAGCCGATACCACACACACACACACATAGATATATACTTCTATATTCATAATATTACAATATAATTCCTCAAAACCTCACAACATCCCCTTCCCAATAATCATGACCTATGCGCAACCCCACAATTCCAAGGTTTCATTTACAATAGTAGTACCACATCATCCTACTTAATTAAATCCTATATTCTTCCGCCAAGCCTCTGGACAACAACCTGCGCAACAGAATGTAATTTCCCACAGGATTAGACTGCGTCCCAGTGAGTGCGATAACAGTGTGTACAGTGTGGGGGAAAGCGGGCAGGTACGAACGCAACATAAATACACATAAACTCATATTGGACTACACATCACATTCCACGGAAGGTCAGGCAAAGCATGTTATAGTGAAAGTAATCATAAAACATACATGGAAGCAATCAATGCAGGGTTAGTCTGAAGTGTTTTACCCAAACACGCAAGGGTTCTTTCCACTGTTACATGATTTGAGCGCTCGACCATGTGACCAAGGACCGTTGTGCAGGGCCACCCTAATTAAGTCTTATTAGCAAACATATATGTAGTTTATTATTAGTTGAGGAACCCCATTTAACTCCTTGGCCGTGGATCAAATGAGAGTTACCTCTCTTGTACATGATTGGTCCGAAGACCCCTGATTGCCTGATTGGTCCGAGGACCTCTGATTGCCTGATTGGTCCGAAGACCCCTGATTGCCTTATTAACCTCTTGGCCCTAGGCCCATGAAAACATGATACATGATTAGGGTTTCAAAAACATGAGAGCAAGGTTCATGAAATGTGAACATGTTATATGTATGCTAAAAGGAAGATTCATGACAATCAAATTCCATAATCATCTACTATCATGAAAACCCTAACCTCTACAACCTAGGGTTCATTCACAAAACAAGCAATCAAAGTCAATACACACGTAAACCCTTGTTTAATCTCAAACAATCACGAGTAAGTACAGTAGGAAAGGGGAAAGGAAGAGCAGGGATCATGAGAAGGACTTCACACATGATGGAAAGTGAGTGGGTAAACCACACTCACCTCAAAGCAAGGAAATGGATTGAGTGATGAGGATGGTGATTCCAAGCCCCTCGATGACTTGAGAATGGTGGAGTGTTTCATCCTTCTTCCTCTTGGATCCAATGGAGTCCCTCTCTCTAGGAATTTCTACCTCTCTCTAAAGCTGAAGGGAAAGAAAAGGAAATGAAAATGAAACCCTAACTTTATGTTTTTAATGGACCAGAAACGTACCTGCGCTCAGGTTGCGCTTGAGCGCAAGAAGAAAGAATTCAGACACAGATCTACGCTCAGGTTGCGCTTAAGCTCAGCCTGAGGTGAATTTCTTCAATTCATGTCTATTTTCTGCGCTCAGGTTGCGCTCGGGCTGGGCTCGAGCTCAACCTAAGCTAGAAAACCAGTTTGGAATTTTCCCCCTGATTCTGATATCCTTGCTCAGGTTGCGCCTGAGCGCAGGCTGAGCGAGCATATTAGCCCCCCAAAACTTGATTTTTACCTCTATTTGATTCTAATTCAATTATCTTCCATTCCAACTCAATTCCTCTCCTTAAAACCTCCTTCTAACTTAGCTTTTTCTCATCCAAATCTCTCCCCACTTGAAACTTGCAAAAACAACTCATTTATTCCTAAAGTCTATTCCATTGTTATTTTAACACACCTAATGACTACAACATAGGATGATGCTCTTCTCCCAAACTCCTTCTATTAACACTCCCTTCCAACTTAGTGCTTCTTCACCTAACCTCATTTCCCCATTCTTAGACCGTTATACCTCTCCCTGACCCAGGGTGCAGTTTCCTCTATGTTCGACCCACAGTTTGATTAGCTTAACACTTGGTTCCTCTTCCCAAATCTTTTAAAACTCATAGTTCCTAAGGGATTCTCTAATCCTTGTGTGAAACCACACTCAACCACCAAATTCTCGTCCTACTTCTAATCTCCCTCTCTTGGCTGGGCTAACATCCTAAGGCCTCTCTTGCATTTTCTATGTTCCAGTTTTCGGGATGTTACATTAGGTGTTGGATTCATAAAAAAACAAAAGAACGTAATTGTTTGATAGAAATAGTGGATAATGATGAGAAAGATCCTCATCGGAAATGATAAGGTTGTCGGAAAATGTATACATTTCTATTTGTAATCCGGCTTTTATTAATTAATATTAAAGTAAAAAGTGGAGATAATTATAAAATAATATTCAAGTTTTATATTAAAAAAGATAAAAGTTGTGGGTTAAAGTTTGAATTAAAATTTTACTGCTTATATGTCAAAAATAAAACATGTGTCTCAATAAGAGAATGAAACATATCATGACTGGACAAGTATTCATTATTTTACAACGGGACCATAGAATCTACCAATAATAATTTTCATTATTTTTATAAATAACTAATGTGTTTACTTGTATTATACATAAATGCTTTTTGGACTATATAAAAATTTAAAAAATATATTTATATTTCTTTATATATATTCAATGTTTTAAAACATTATAATATTGCGTGTGTGGCGGGGATAATTTTGTATAAGTGGGATAGTTTATTTTATTCTGACACGCTCATCATCACACATTATATGTTTTTTGGTGCTTTTTAGAATGGACTCTTCATTCTTGTGGTCTACCGCAGATCATTATGCATACACCGTTGATATATTATTTTTTATTCAATGACTGTGATTTGAACGATAACTCACCATTAAACATTACCTTTTATCTATTCATTATTTACCCTCTTTTATTGTGTTTTTTTGCACTGACAGCCCTGGCTCAGTGGAAGCCATTTCTGCATAGAAAAAACTTGCCCCAGAAGAGGGTGTAGGAATCAGGAAGGTAAATGAATCTAGATATTTTTATGCTTGTAGATCATACTTGTAGACTAATCATGTAAAGAAAATTATTCTAATTCTTGATCATTTATCATTTGTTAATTCATTTTCAATTTGTGTTTTATTTTTCCTGATTCTTAGTGTCTGTTTGGTTTACAATTGAGTAGAATTGATTCTAAAAATCAATGGTTGAGATGAGCGATGCACACTTTACATATGAAACACGTTGGACAAAAGTGATTTAAATCAATTCTGCAAAACTATGGTTGTCTTGTTAAATGGTAAAACAAACGGAAGCTTAATCCTTATAATTTTTTTTTATTTCCTTGAAGTTTTATTTTAGGAGACTCATTGTTGTTAAAATAGGCTAATTTTCTGGAAACCAGCTTGAATGAACAGTGGAACAGGGCTATGCGGTTGAGGCTGACAAGTGGTGGTCTTCTTCGTAAGCGGAGGATGTTGTCGTTACATTTTTATTTTTTTTTCAGGAATTATGTATTGGACCCTTTTTTTAGGAACCTACTAGGCCCCTATGAACTATCATGTGTTGGTCATGACACAATGTCACTGGGCCCGGAGTATTTCGTCAACAATAAAAGTTTTATTTCTAGTTCGTAAGTATCATTTAACAGCTACAAGAAACCTAGTGTTTGTAGTGTAACGTTCTAAATCCGTGAACATAGAAATAATGCCCCTTGAAGGAAAAATTTTAGAACGCGGGTCCAAAAAAAAGTATTATGTTGAAATAAAGATATAGAAACAACAATATGATACTTTGACAAAGATTGGTGTCACCATCTGGACGATGGTTATCCAAAATTTCGAAATCTGTCAATATATACAAAACTAGAATAAAAACACAAAAAAGGAAACTTGATTAATTTAAACTCAAATGGTAAGAAAATAACTTTATCATTTTATGAAAAAACAATCTTTAATATTTTGTTATAAGAACTTTCTTGGACTAAAATTTTTTTTGAGGAAACAAAATAGAAAATACAAAATAAAAGTATATAAAAACAGAGGACTAATGATGGATTTTCCTTCTCCTTCTTTGTTTCTTGTTCTCCGTTGTGGTTAGATCATAATCAAACCAAATAGATAAGATTAAATCCATATACAAATTTATGAAGATATATAAATCCATATCAAATCATAACACACACACACACAATCGAGGGCATAACTAAAACCATAGAAGATATATATATATATATATATGTGTGTATCTATACACTTATACATCATCTCAACAACAAGAGTCACAGTCGACGATCCACGTCAGAAGACAACACAATTCCATCATTGGTACAACAAACTAATCGAAGTTCACTTTTGAAACCAAAAACATCCACATACGCGTTTAACATATGTACCTTTCTTCACTTTGTATTTATATGATGTTGCAAATTCCTTTAAAATAAATAATTAAATATAGTTCACTTGTAAAAAGAATGATAAATGTATATCCTTTTTTGGGATGGGATGAAGAGGTGGAGAGAAAAGAGAGGTAGAAAGAAATATAGAAAAAGAAAAAGGAATTTACATGATAAGTGACGTGATGAGAGATGAAGAGAGAGATAAAAAGAAATTTAAGGTAAGAAAGTTATAAGAAAAAGTGAGTGTGTATGTGTATAAGAACTGAAAAAATGTTAAAAGTTATAATGGGCTAACTATTAAACTTGGGTGATTATAGGGTGGCTGGGATGGACCATTTTATCTTTGAGTGCATTAAACCCCAACTTTATAACTATAAAAAATAATTTAATTTTATAGTATATATTAGTAATCCTTTTATATTAAATTTATATTATTTATGGTAAATCTCTACCATTAACTACTTTTTTTGTTTCATATTATACTTCCCCCGATAAAATTTTTACATTTTAGTTATTTTTCCATCATAAAAATGTGTTCGTTTTTTATTAAATGTTAGCTATTAAAATTCTTTAGCTATTACAGAAGTATTTTTTCCATTTTTTAGTTTATCAATATGATTTTTTTTATGAATTAAAAAATAAACTACTACTTGTAATATATTTTAATAGTGTTTTTAGCTTTTTAGTCTTTGATCGGGAATCTTTCACAAAAATAGTTGTGGGTTTATCCTCAGGTTGGGGTGGTGGTTAGGTAAAGTCCTCTCTTAAGAGTAGCAACTCCAACAATCGAAACCTTGACCTTATAAGAAAAGTTCGTCTGAGGTCACTCTCCACTTCCATAGCAAAAGCTCTTCATGGAATATATAGAAAACTTGCGCGCAAAAAGAAGAAAAAAATGTTGTAGAATTACCTCTAGAATAGTCCGATTCAATTTCATTGAACTTATATTTAAAATCTTGTGTATACCACAATGTAATGTACATTTGTTTGAACTAAGAACTTTTCTAAAGTTCTGAGTTCAATCTGCTTTGTAAAAATACTTAGAGTGTAGAGCCTGAAGAGGTTAGGTAAGCAAAAAATATTTGCTTTGAGCCTGGAAAGGTTAGATGTGCAAACAATACTCGTGTAACAGAGCCTAAAGAGGCTTGTCTGAAAAATAATACCTGTAATCTCTTTAGATTAGTGAAAAATCCAGTAGCTAGTTGGCATTGGGACTAGACATAGCTCACAGTGGTAGTGAGTGAACTGGGATAAATTCTGTGACTCAGTATCTCTAGCCCTAAACTCTTTAATGTATATTTGTGCTAACAGAAAGAGTATTAAAAGTTAAATTTAGAAACATTTTCTAAACTCTCTTAAAAATACCACATTTCAGAAAACCTCTTATCTGGACTTTTTTAGATAAGGGAAGAAACTCCACACATCCTTTTAACGGAGTCTGAAATTCTTGTAAATTAACTTTTGAGAAAAAGTTTCTAAAATTTGAACGAAGTTTGTAAAATACTATTCAACCCCTCTTAAGTGTTTTCCCTGTGTTTCCTACAATTTAAATTCAAACTTCAATTTTTTATGGTAGGATAATATTCACTATTGTTGTGTGCCTTCGGGTTCTGGGTTTAGTTTTTCACTCAATTTCTGTGTTCTAGGTTCATGGGAGTGATGGAGAGGAGTTATGGAGGAGAGGTTGCAGCCATGGTTGATGGCCATATACTGAAGGTTTTGCAATATTGAGACCTTGGAGAAAAGGAAAGGGTGTCAATCTGGAGCGGGTTAGGCTAGCGTGATGGGTCTACGCGAGGACGATGATAACAACCACGGAAAATGGTGTCACAGTTAGCGTATGGCTGAACATGGCGGGGCTCCTTCACAGAGGCGTTCTGACTAGCATCGTGGTTGTATATGCGCCAACCATGGTGATGGTGCAACAAAACACTTCTCCGTAGCGGCGGTGAGACAAAACGTCAATAGAAAACCAATTGTCAATGTTGGTTGGTTTATGTTTTCATTTTTTTCACCTATTGAAAGCAATCTTTTCCAATACCATTAGGTGTTGGATTTATAAAAAAACAAAAGAATGTAATTGTTTGATAAAAATAGTGGTTAATGATGAGAATGATCCTTCCCGAAAAGATAAGGTGGTGGGAAAATGTATACATTTCTATTTGAAATTTTGCTTTTATTAATTAATATTAAAGTAAAAAGTGAAGATAATTATAAAATAAAATTCAAGTTTTAAATTAAAAAAGATAAAAGTTGTGGGTTAAAGTTTGAATTAAAATTTTACTGCTTATACGTCAAAAAATAAAACACGTGTCTCAATAAGAGAATGAAACATATCATGACTGGACAAGTACTCATTATTTTACAACGGGACCATAGAATCTACCAATAATAATTTTCATTATTTTTTATAAATAACTAATGTGTTTCCTTGTAATATACCTAAATGCTTTTTGGACTATATAAAAATTTATAAAATATATTTATATTTCTTTATATATATAAACGTTTTAAAACATTATAATATTGCGTGTGTGGCAGGGATAATTTTGTATGAGTGGAATATTTTATTTTATTCTGACACGCTCATCATCACGCATTATATCACATCTGTTTTTTGGCGTTTTTTGGATGGACTTTTCATTCTTGTTGTCTACCGCAAATCATTATGCATATACCGTTGATATATTATTTTTTATTCAATGGTTGTGATTTGAACGATAACTCACCATTAAACATTACCTTTTATCTATTCATTATTTAACCTTTTTTATTGTGTTTTGTTGCACAGATAGCACTGGCTCAATGGACGCCATTTTTGCATAGAAAAAAACTTGCTCCAGAGGAAGGTGTTGGAATAAAAAAGGTAAATGAATCTAGATATTTTTATGCTTGTAGACTAATTATGTTAAGTAAATGATTCTAAATCTTGATCATTTATCATTTGTTAATTCATTTTCAATTTGTGATTTATTTTTCTTGATTCTTAGTGTTTGTTTGGTTTACAGATGAGTAGAATTGATTCTAGAAATCAATGGTTGAGATGAGCGATGCACATTTTACATATGAAACACATTATGTAAAAGTGATTTAAAATCAATTATGCAAAACCATGGTTGTCTTGTTAAACAGTAAAACAAACGGAAGCTTAATCCTTATAATTTTTTTTATTTCTTTGAATTTTTTGGCGGAGAGTCATATTTTTGTTAAAATCGGCTAATTTTCTGGAAATCAGCTTGAATGAACAGTGGAACAGGGCTATGTGGTTGAGGCTGACAAGCGGTGGTCTTCTTCGAAAGCGGAGGATGTTGTCGTTACTTTTTTATTCTTTTTTCAGGAATTATTTTTTGGACACTTTTTTTAGGAACCTACTAGGCCCCTATGAACTATCATGTGTTGGTCATAAGACAATGTCACTAGGCCTGAAGTATTTCATCAATAATAAAAGTTTTTTTTATATTTCATAAGTATCATTTAAAACTACAAGAAACCTAGCGTCTGTAGTGTAATGTCCTAATTCCGTGAACATAGAAATAATGCCCCTTGAAGGAAAACTTTTAGAAGGTGGGTCCAAAAAAAGTATTATGTTGAAATAAAGAAATAGAAACAACAATATGATATTTTGACAATGATTGGTGTCACCATCTGGACGATGGTTATCCAAAATTTCGAAATCTGTCAATATATACAAAACTAGAATAAAAACACAAAAAAGAAACTTGATTAATTAAAACTCAAATGGTAAGAAAATAACTTTATCATTTTATGAAAAAACCATCTTTAATATTTTGTTATAAGAACTTTCTTGGACTAAAATAATTTTTAGGAAACAAAATACAAAATATAACTTATAAACATATATAAACACAGAGGACTAATGATGGATTTTCCTTCTCCTTCTTTGTTTCTTGTTCTCCATTGTAGTTAGATCATAATCAAACCAAATAGAAAAGATTAAATCCATTTACAAATTTTTAAAGATATATAAAACCATTTAATATCATAACACACACACACAATCGAGGGCATAACTAAAACCATAGAAGATATATATATGTATCTATACAATTATACATCATCTTAACAACAAGAGTCACAGTCGACGATCCTTGTCAAAAGACAACACAATTCCATCACTGGTACAACAAACTAATCAAAGTTCACTTTGAAATCAAAATGATTGCACTAAAAACCATGGAACAAAGTAAGCATAATAAAGAAAATCATAAGGACATGTACATAGACCAATAAGATAATAAAAAACTCGGTATATATATATATTTCTTGTAAACATTGATATTATTATTTTATATATTGAAGAAAATAGCCATAGGTAAGCTATAAGAGATACTTGTGAGGCCATTCGAGCCATTTGTTTCCAATTTTGGCATGAAGATCAATGATGATTGTTTCTTCTTCTTGAGAAAAAGATCCTTTCTTTAGATTAGGCCTTGGATGATTAGCCCACCTAAGTCTGCAACTTTTTCCACACCTTAATAACCCGAAATTCTTCTGCACAGCGTTCCAATTCCTTTCATTATGCTTATTCACGTACTCGATCAAAACCTTATCTTCTTGTGGGGTCCAAGGCCCCTTTTTCATGTGACCTCTAGAATCACCATCATCTGTTAATGTGTTATTGTCAGCCTATATGGCCTCATTGTTGCTATTGTTGTTGGAGTTCAATCTCGCTATAACAGCTAGCTTTCGATGTGATAAAAAGAGACCTTCTTCTACTAAAACAAATATAAAGCAAAAAATGGTACCTGTTTTCTCAATTTCTAGACCCAAAATGCGAGGTGGGGCTTATGCTAGCTGTGGTACGAAAATGTCGATGCGAGCCGGGTCAGAGAATTAAGAGTTTCCTTCCTCTCCTCTCTGAAGATAAGTTAAATCTAAAGAAAAAAGAAATAAAAAATGAAAAACAGACAAGAAAAGAAGGAGAGAGACAGAGAGATGTAAGGGTACAAGCTCTTTGCCTTTTCTTTGCTTCTCTTTTTGTTTTGTCTTGATGTTATGACAAACACGATGGATTTCGAGGGGAAGAAGGAATTGTGGGGTGTAGAGAGAGAAAGAGAAGGAGTGTGGGGCCTAATCTAGTGTTGGAAGGGTTAATATAGGTTTTTAGAGAGAAAGAAAGAAGAAAAAACAAATACAAGGAGAGAGGGTGATTTGTAAAATTTGAGGTATGTGCTACCATTTAGATCCAGGTTACAAGCCGAATGTTACATCCACAGACGCGTTTATCATATGTACAATTCTTCACTTTGTATTTATATGATCTTGCAAATTCCTTTAAAATAAATAAATAATATAGTTCACTTGTAAAAGAATGATAAATGCACATCCTTTTTTGGGATGGGATGAAGAGGTGGAGAGAAAAGAGAGGTAGAAAGAAATATAGAAAAAGACAAAGGAATTTACATGATAAGTGACGTGATGAGAGATGAAGAGAGAGATAAAAAGAAATTTAAGGTAAGAAAGTTATAAGAAAAAGTGAGTGTGTATGTGTAGAAGAATTTCAAAAATGTTAAAAGTTATAATGCGCTAACAATTAAACTTGGGTGATTATAGGGTGGTTGGGATGGACCATTTTATCTTGAGTGCATCAAACCCCAACTTTATAACTACAAAAAAATAACTTAATTTTATAGTATATATTAGTAAATCTTTTAAATTAAATTTATATTATTTATGGTAAATCTCTACCATTAACTACTTTTTTTGTTTCATATTATACTTCCTCAATAAAATTTTTACATTTTAGTTATTTTTCCATCATAATAATGTGTTCGTTTTTATTAGATGTTAGCTATTAAAATTCTTTAGCTATTACAGAAGTATTTTCTCCATTTTTTAGTTTTTTTCAATAAGATTTTTTTATGAATTAAAAAATAAACCACTACTTGTAATATATTTTAATAGTGTTTTTAGCTTTTAAAGTCTTTGATCGGGAATCTTTCACAAAAATAGTTGTGGGTTTATCCTCAGGTAGGTTTGGTGGTTAGGCAAACTCCTCTCTTAAGAGTAGCAACAAAAGAATCGAAACCTTGACCTTATAAGAAAAGTTCGTCTGAGGTCACTATCCACTTCCATAGCAAAAACTCTTCATGGAATATATAGAAAACTTACGCGCAAAAAGAAGAAAAAATGTTGCAAAATTAACTCTAGAATACTCTGATTCAATTTCATTGAACTTATATTTAAAATCTTGTGTATACCACAATGTAATGTACATTTGTTTGAACTAAGAACTTTTCTAAAGTTCTGAGTTCAATCTGCTTTGTAAAAACACTCAGAGTGTAGAGCCTGAAGTGATTAGGTAAGCAAAAAATATTTGCTTTGAGACTGGAAAGTCTAGGTGTGCAAACAATAGTCGTGTAACAGAGCCTAAAGAGGCTTGTCTGAAAAACAATATTTGTAATCTGTTTAAATTAGTGAAAAATCCAGTAGCTAGTTGGCATTGGTACTAGACATAGCTCACAGTGGTAGTGAGTGAACTGGGATAAATTCGGTGACTCAGTATCTCTAGCCCTAAACTCTTTAATGTATATTTGTGCTAACAGAAAGAGTATTAAAAGATAATTTAGAAACGTTTTCTAAACTCTCTTAAACACACCACATTTCAGAAAACCTCTTACCGGAACCTTTTTAGATAAGGGAAGAAACTTCAGACATCCTTTTAACAGGATCTGAAATTCTTGTAATTAACTTTTGCGAAAAAGGTTCCTAAAATTTTCAACGAAGTCTGTAAAAACACTATGCAACCCCCCCTCAAGTTTTTTTCCCTGTGTTTCCTAATATTTCAATTCAAACTTCAATTTTTTTATGGTAGGATAACATTCACTATTGGTGTGTGCCTTCGGGTTCCGGGTTCAGTTTTTCACTCAATTTCTGTATTCTAGGTTCATGGGAGTGATGGAGAAGAGTTATGGAGGAGAGGTTGCAGCCATGGTTGATGGCCACATACTGAAGGTTGTGCAATACTGAGACACTGAAGGAGAAGGAAAGGGCGTCAATCTGGAGTGAGTTAGGCTAGCGTGATGGGTCAACGCGAGGACGATGATAACCACCATGGACATTGGTGTCATGGTTAGCATATGGCTGAACATGGCGGGACTCCTTCACAGAGGCGTCGTGACTAGCATCGTAGTTGTATGTGCGCCAACCATTGTGATGGTGCAACGAAACACTTCTCCGTTGCGGCGGTGAGACGAAACGTCAATAGAAAAACAATTGTCAATGTTGGTTGTTTTATGTTTTCATTTTTCTCCTTTTGAAAGCAATCTTTTCCAATACCATTAGGTGTTGGATTTATAAAAAAAATAAAAAAACGTAATTGTTTGACAAAATAGTGGTTAATGATGAGAAAGATCCTTCCCGGAAAAGATAAGGTGGTCAGAAAATATATACATTTCTATTTGTAATTTATCCTTTATTAATTGATATTAAAGTAAAAAGTGGAGATAATTATAAAATAATATTCAAGTTTTAAATTAAAAAAGATAAAAGTTGTGGGTTAAAGTTTGAATTAAAATTTTACTGCTTATATGTCAAAAAATAAAACACGTGTCCCAATAAGAGAATGAAACATATCATGACTGGACAAGTATTCGTTATTTTACAATGGGACCATAAAATCTATCAATAATAATTTTCATTATTTTTTATAAATAACTAATGTGTTTCCTTGTATTATACATAAATGCTTTTTGGACTATATAAAAATTTAAAAAATATATTTATATTTCTTTATATATATTCAACGTTTTTAAAACATTATAATATTGCGTGTGTGGCAAGGATAATTTTGTATAAGTGGAATAGTTTATTTTATTCCGATACGCTAATCATCACACATTATATCACATATGTTTTTTTTGGCGGTTTTTAGGATGGACTTTTCATTTTTGTGGTCTACCACAGATCATTATGCATATACCGTTGATATATTATTTTTTATTCAATGGCTGTGATTTGAATGATAACTCACCATTAAACATTACCTTTTATGTATTTATTATTTAACCTCTTTTATTGTGTTTTGTTGCATAGATAGCCCTGGCTCAATGGAAGCCATTTTTGCATAGAAAAAACTTGCTCAAGAGGAAGGTGTAGGAATCAAAAAGGTAATGAATCTAGATATTTTTATGCTTGTAGATCATACTTGTAGACTAATTATGTAAAGAAAATGATTCTAAATCTTGATCAATTATCAGTTGTTAATTCATTTTCAATTTGTGATTTATTTTTCCTGATTCTTAGTGTCTGTTTGGTTTACAGTTGAGTATAATTGATTCTAGAAATCAATGGTTGAGATGAGCAATGCACATTTGATATATGAAACACGTTGGATAAAAGTGATTTAAAATCAATTATGCAAAATCATGGTTGTCTTGTTAAACGGTAAAACAATCGAAAGCTTAATCCTTATAATTTTTTTTATTTCTTTGAAGTTTTATTGTCGGAGACTCATATTTTTGTTAAAATAGGCTAATTTTCTAAAATCAGCTTGAATGAACAGTGGAACAGGGCTATGTGGTTGAGGCTGACAAGCGGTGGTCTTCTTCGAAAGCGGAGGATGTTGTCGTTACTTTTTTATTCTTTTTTCAGGAATTATTTTTTGGACACTTTTTTTTAGAAACCTACTAGGCCCCTATGAACTATCATGTGTTGGTCATAACACAATGTCACTGGGCCCGAAGTATTTCATGAACAATAAAAGTTTTTTTTATAGTTCGTAAGTATCATTTAACAACTACAAGAAACCTAGCGTCTGTAGTGTAACGTCCTAGTTCCGTGAACATAGAAATAATGACCCTTGAAGGAAAACTTTTAGAAGGCGGGTCCAAAAAAAGTATTACGTTGAAATAAAGAAATAGAAACAACAATATGATATTTTGACAAAGATTGGTGTCACCATCTTCACGATGGTTATCCAAAATTTCGAAATCTGTCAATATATACAAAACTAGAATAAAAACACAAAAAAGAAACTTGATTAATTAAAACTCAAATGGTAGGAAAATAACTTTATCATTTTATGTAAAAACAATCTTTAATATTTTGTTATAAGAACTTTCTTGAACTAAAATAAATTTTGAGGAAACAAAATACAAAATATAACTTATAAAAATATATAAACACAGAGGACTAATGATGGATTTTCCTTCTCCTTCTTCGTTTCTTGTTCTCAATTGTGGTTAGATCATAATCAAACCAAATAGAGAAGATTAAATCCATATACAAATTTATCAAGATATATAAATCCATATCAAATCATATAACACACACACACACATACACAATCGAGGGCATAACTAAAACCATAGAAGATATATATGTGTATCTATATAATTATACATCATATCAACAACAAGAGTCACAGTCGACGATCCATGTCAGAAGACAACACAATTCCATCACTGGTACAACAAACTAATCGATGTTCTTTTTTGAAACCAAAATGATTGCACTAAAACCATGGAACAGAGTAAGCATAACAAAGAAAATCATAAGGACATGTACACAGACCAATAAGATATCAAAAAACTCGGTATATATATATATATTTCTTGTAAACATTGATATGATTATTGTATATATTGAAGAAAATAGCCATAGGTAAGCTATAAGAGATACCTGTGAGGCCATTCGAGCCCATTTGTTTCCAATTTTGGCATGAAGATCAACGATGATTATTTCTTCTTCTTGAGAAAAAGATCCTTTCTTTAGATTGGGCTTTAGATGATTATCCCACCTAAGTCTGCAAACTTTTTCCACACCTTAATAACCCGAAATTCTTCTGCACAGCGTTCCAATTCCTTTCATCATGCTTATTCACGTACTCGATCAAAATCTTATCTTCTTGTGGGGTCCAAGGCCCCTTTTTCATGTGACCTCTAGAATCACCATCATGTGTTAATGTGTTACTGTCAGCCTCTATGGCCTCATTGTTTCTATTGCTGTTGGAGTTCAATCTCGCCATAACAGTTAGCTTTCGATGTGATAAAAAGAGACCCTATTCTCCTAAAACAAATATAAAGCAAAAATGGTACCTGTTTTCTCAATTTCTGGACCCAAAATGCGAGGTGGGGCTTATGCTAGTTGTGGCACGAAAATGTCGATGAGAGTCGTGTCAGAGAATTAAGAGTTTCCTTCCTCTCCTCTCTAAAGATAAGTTAAAGCTAAAGAAAAAAAGAAATAAAAAATGAAAAAGAGACAAGAAAAGAAGGAGAGAGACAGAGAGATCTAAGGGTACAAGCTCTTTGCCTTTTCTTTGCTTCTCTTATTGTTTTGTCTTGATGTTATGACAAACACGGTGGATTTCAAGGGGAAGAAGGAATTGTGGGGTGTAGAGAGAGAAAGAGAAGGAGTGTGGGGCCAAAACTGGTGTTAGAGGGGTTTAATATGGGTTCTTAGATAGAAAGAAAGAAGAAAAAAACAAATACAAGGAGAGAGGGTGATTTGTAAAATTAGAGGTATGTGCTACCATTTAGGTCCAGGTTACAAGCCGAATGTTACATCCACATACGCGTTTATCATCTGTACCTTTCTTCACTTTGTATTTATATGATCTTGCAAACTCCTTTTAAATAAATAAATAAATATAGTTCACTTGTAAAAAGAATGATAAATTTACATCCTTTTTTGGGATGGGATGAAGAGGTGGAGGGAAAAGAGAGGTAGAAAGAAATATAGAAAAAGACAAAGGAATTTCCATGATAAGTGACGTGATGAGAGATGAAGAGAGAGATAAAAAGAAATTTAAGGTAGAAAGTTATAAGAAAAAGTGAGTGTAGAGTCTGAAGAGGTTAGGTAAGCAAAAATATTTGCTTTGAGCCTGGAAAGGCTAGGTGTGCAAACAATACTCGTGTAATAGAGCCTAAAGAGGCTTGTCTGAAAAACAATACTTGTAATCTGTTTAGATTATTGAAAAAGCCAGTAGCTAGTTGGCATTGAGACTAGACATAGCTCACAGTGGTAGTGAGTGAACTGGGATAAATTATGTGACTCAGTATCTCTAGCCCTGAACTCTTTTAATGTATATTTGTGCTAACAGAAAGAGTATTAAAAGTTAAATTTAGAAACGTTTTCTAAACTCTCTTAAAAAACCACATTTCAGAAAACCTCTTATCTGAACTTTTTTAGATAAGGGAAGAAACTTCAGACATCCTTTAACAGGGTCTGAAATTCTTGTAAATTAACTTTTACGAAAAAGGTTTCTAAAAATTTCAACGAAGTTTGTAAAACACTATTCAACCCCCGTCAAGTATTTTCCTTGTGTTTCCTACAATTTCAATTCAAACTTCAATTTTTTTATGGTAGGATAACATTCACTATTGTTGTGTGCCTTCAGGTTCTGGGTTCAGTTTTTCACTCAATTTTTGTGTTCTAGGTTCATGGGAGTGATGGAGAGGAGTTATGGAGGAGAGGTTGCAGCCATGGTTGATGGCCACATACTGAAGGTTGTGCAATATTGAGACCCTAGAGGAGAAGGAAAGGGCGCCATTCTGGAGCGGGTTAGGCTAGCGTGATGGGTTCAACGCGAGGACGATGATAACCACCACGGACAATGGTGTCACGGTTAGCGTATGGCTGAACATGGCGGGGCTCCTTCACAGAGCGCGTCGTGACTAGCATCGTGGTTGTATGTGCGGCAACCATGATGATGGTGCAACGAAACACTTCTCCGTAGCGGCGGTGAGACGAAACGTCAATAGAAAAACAATTGTCAATGTTGGTTGTTTTATGGTTTTCATTTTTTCACCTTTTGAAAGCAATCTTTCCATTACCATTATGTGTTGATTTGTAAAAAAACAAAAGAACGTAGTTGTTTGACAAAAATAGTGGTTAATGATGAGAAAGATCCTTTCCCGGAAAAGATAAGGTGGTCAGAAAATGTATACATTTCTATTTGTAATTTGGCTTTATTAATTAATATTAAATAAAAAGTGGAGATAATTATAAAATAATATTCATGTTTTAAATTAAAAAAGATAAAAGTTGTGGGTTAAAGTTTGAATTAAAATTTTACTGCTTATATGTCAAAAAATAAAACACGTGTCTCAATAAGAGAATGAAACATATCATGACTAGACAAGTATTCATTATTTTACAACGGGACCATAGAATCTACCAATAATAATTTTTATTATTTTTATAAATAACTAATGTGTTTCCTTGTATTATAAATAAATGCTTTTGGGCTATATAAAAATTTAAAAAATATATTTATATTTCTTTATATATATTCAACGTTTTAAAACATTATAATATGCGTGTGTGGAAGGGATAATTTTGTATGGATGAGTATCAATTTACTCTAGGAGTAACTCTAGAAAAGATACTTCGCTTAATAATTTCTTATAGAATGTGAATTAACAAGTCTAACCGTTGATTAATTTGATATTAATATGATGAATATGCACACCAATTTTAGATTAATTGGACATTCATAGGTATGTAATTTAGAGTGAACATTTACTTATATTTTAAAAAGTTATTGCACGTAAATTGAAAGTGATTTGATGTGAAACATCAATGATTTTTAAAATTTATGAAATTTTGTAGGTTTGATCTACTTAATGAAAACTGTTAATATGACGGTTGGATTAATGAAATTCAATGTTATAATAAGAAGTATTAAGTGGAGTAACTCTTATGGGTGGGGATCAAGTTACTCCAGGAGTAACTCTTTGTTGAGTTACTCCACTTAATAACTGTTATGAATATTGATTTTTCATCGATCCAGCCGTTGAATTGAAAGTATACAAATTTTCATAAAATTTGGAAAAACCATTTGATACTTCATCAAATAATCTCAATTTAACGTATAATATACTTTTTCAAATATAAGTAAATGTTGACGGTAAATTTACATACTTTTAAATGTCCAATTTATCTAAAATTTGGTATGCATGATCATAATGTTAATATCACATTGTTCAATGGTTAGATTTGTGAAATTCATTTCTACAAAACGGTGTCAAGCGGAGTAACTTGATCCCACCCATATATATATATAGGGTGGGGATCAACTTACTCCAGGAGTAAGTCTGGGTAAAGTTACTCCGCGTACTCGTATAACATTGAATTTCATTAATCAACCGTCATATTAACAATTTCATTAAGTAGATCAAACCTACAAATTTTCATAAAATTTAAAAATCATTTGATGTTTCATCAAATCACCCTCAATTTAACGTACAATATACTTTTAAAATATAAGTAAATGTTCACACTAAAATATATACCTATGAATGTCCAATTAAATCTGAAATTTGGTATGCATAATCATCAATTAATATCAAATATAATCAATGGTTAGATTTGTTAAATTCACCTTCTATAAGAAATTATTAAGCGGAGTAACTTTGGCAGAGTTACTCTTGGAGTAAGTTGATCCCCACTCATATATATATATATGAGGAGGGTTCAACCTACACCCGTGTAAGTTACAACCAAGTATTACACTGCTAAATAACTTTTTAAACAGATCATTAATTAAGTAATCCACCGTTGGATTGAAAGTTGCTTTCATATAGATCATACATATAAAATTTTACATTAATTATCCGGAATTATTTGATATGTCATTGAGATGTCTCAATATTAACGTCATATGATTGATTATCTAAGTAAATAGTGTCAAAATTTTACGAAATTGACACAAATAATCACGATGATAAATAAACATAATTCAACGGTTAGATTACTAAAAATCACATTCGATTTGTAGTTATCCACAGTGTAATACTTGGTGTAACTTACACGAGTGTAAGTTGAACCCTCATATATATATATATATATATATATAGGGTGGGGAACTATTTACTTTAGGAGTAATTTTGCAAAGTTACTCCGCTTGTTGAATAATGTGATATTAATATGATTATGCACATTAAATTTTAAACAATTGGACACATAGTATGTAATTTTTGAGTAGACATTTACTTATATTTAAAAAGTATATTGCACGTTAAACAGAAGTGATTTGATGAAACATTAAATAATTTTTAATTTTTACGAAATTTTGTATGCTTGATCTAAATAATGAAAACTTTTAATGATAGTTGGACTGATAAAATTCAATGTTTATAATAGTTATTAAGTGGGACAATTTTACCAAGAATTACTCTTAAAGTAATTTTATGTATTTTAACTAATATATTAAGATATATCGATGACTGATGACATATTACGCAAATTATCTTTATTTTCTCTTCCGGCCGGTATATTTGAAACTTATTAAATCGATCGTTTTAGAACTAGGCAAACCAATTGTCACTTTTATCCTAATTATATAAAATAATATGCTGACACGATATAATATAGAGTAAACTAGCAAATCGGTCCCTCACTTTGGGGGACCATGCAGTTTAATCCCTGACTTTTTAAAAGCACTTTAGCCCATGACTTATTAAAACATGCACTTTTTTTAATAAAGTGAAGGACTAAGTGCATGTTTTTTTAATAAAATAAGCACTAAAGTGCATGTTTTTTTTAATAAAGTATGGACTAAAGTACTATTTTAGAAAAGTCAGGGACGAAACTGCATGGTCCCCCAGAATAAGGGACCGATTTGCTAGTTTACTCGTATAATATGTGTTACAAAAGTTAGCTTTTCATCCATGAAAGAAGAAGCTAAGTTTCAACATTAGTAGTTTGGATCAGGGATGGCAACGAGGTGGGTTTGGTTTGCCCATCTAGTTTTTGCCACCATAAAAGTCGGGGCGAGTTCGGATTTGAGTTAAAAGAAAAGCGGGTATGAAATTATGAAACCCAACCGCATTTCCGTGGGTTCCGGTTCGGGGAAACCCACGGGAGATTTCATAATCTCTATTTTTTATTGTTAATTTATTTTTATAACTTAAATACATGTTTTTAAATAAGTCATATATATTTTATATATTCTAATTCAAATAATATGTAAATATAGACATTGATCATCCTAAAAAAATAAAAAAACATAAATTATATTATATTTTAAAAAGAAAATATAAAAGTTTGTCTTTATTAACAATTGGTATAAATATTTATTGAGGTAGGGGCGGGTTCTTGCACTCAAACCTACCCCTGTCCCCATTAAAAACGGATCGGGTTCAAGATTAGATTTTATTTAATTAAACTCGTTTAAAAGTGGGTTTTCTTTGTCATAATTGGGACAAGATAAATTGATACCCGCGGATTCAGATTTGATTGATATGGCTACTTTGGATATTGCTTAACAATAAAATTAAACGAAAATGGACCACTAAATAAATGGGAAAGCAAAAGAACAAGTTAGATAGTGAAGTAGATGGGCTCTCGATCATAGGCAGCCCATGATTTTGTCCAAGTCCAATAATATATTTCTAGTGGGGCCGCTGATTATGATTTTGTTTGGGATCATGACAAAAGGTAAGATGAGATTAGGATTATGATCAAATCATCAACTTATCGCACCATTTAAATCAAATCCTAGACCCACAAAAAGGAAAAGGAATTATTTTGTGGGAATTAAAGAAATATATATATATATATATATATATATATATAATAACAGAATTTTTTAAACCTATGCAAATATTACACAAAATAATAAAATAAAAGTAGAAAAATTTTATTGAGAATTGTAACCATTAACATTATCAATATATGAGTGTTGTGATAATTACAATTTCCAATAAAATATTTCTACTTTTATTTTATTATCAGGTGCAATATTATACAAGAATTAGAAAAATCGATATAACAAGGATCGGTTAGTCGGTGTGGGAAACCAACAAACGGTTTCCTTCCAAAATATGTAACCAGCAGTGTGATGAATTTCTGATGCTCGACACACGTCACTATATGGATTGATTGGGAACAAAATACTATATTTTTATTATGAATCGACTGAAGTACATTACTTAATCATCATATATATTTCCCTTAGAAATGAGTCAACGTACAATATCGACAATTAGGGTCTAGAGTGTATTTAATTTTCCTTTGAAACCACTCAAATTTAAATTCTTTAAATTTAATTATTTTTAGCGTTAAAAATATGAATTTATCATATTTTAAAATTAAATCAAACATATTTTTAATTTACACTATGTCAAAAAAAAGGCTTTTACCGCGCTCTAATTATCACGGTTACGTTAAGCAACCGAGTTAAAATGTAGTATATATGGCAATTACCCGCGGTTCCGTTATATAAACGGGGTAAATAACATGTGAGGAAGTTAAGAAAAGGAATAAATTACCGCAGTTTCAAAAAGGAACCGCGGTAAAAAAAGGGGGGGTTAGGTTTACCCCGGTTGCCTTAGGCAACCGCGGTAAATGACTAATTAATTTTTTTTTTTGGAAAAATGGTTCAAGAACCACAGTCCTTTAACGGAGTCGCGATAATAGGCTTTAAAAGAACCCTAAACCCTCGTGCCGCCCGTCTCTTCTTTCTCCGTTTTCTCCCAAGCCTTTCTTCTTCCTCTCTGCCTCCGTTTTCCCCTATTGCCGCTGCGACCCTAAAACCTCCGTCGCCGTCGCCCTCTTCTTCCTTGTCGCTGTCGACCCTACGTTCCGCCGTCGCGTCACAACCACCCCGCCGCCGCTGCGAGTCCCTCCTCCTTTCCTCTGCCGCGCCGTCTGCTGCGAGTCCATCCTCTCCTCTGCGAAATCAGGTACTAAATTGTAGTTCGATATGTATATGTTTTGAATTTTGATATTTCAATGTACAAATTTTAATATAAATTGCATGGTGAAAATGAGTGTAATTGTGTAAATTATGAAAATTTCTCATATGCTCTCTCAGAAAATGTGTTGCACCACCAATAATTCAGCATCTGTATTCAGACTGTCTTAGACATTCCAAGAGGTTCGGCCTCAAATATTTGATCATTTATCATCTTCAACAGAATATCCACCTTTCTCTTTCGGAGTTATGCTATTTTGTAAAACCTAAAGAGGGTGAGTTGTTTCTAGCTTAGCTTGGAGATGATAAGGTTGAAGAAAATTAATTAGTAACCGTTTGATTTATAGTTGAGTAGAATTAATTCAAGAAATCAATGGTTGGGATAAAATGATGCATGTTTTACGAAACACAATACACGAAAGTGATTTAAAATCAATTTTATGAAAGGAACAGAGGAGAGTGAGATTTGGGAAAGAGGGCAATTGAGGATAAAAGAAAATGTTGTAGGAATAGGACATCCTTAAAACTATTGCCATCTGCTTTATGTTTCGTGTTAATTTGCTCTGTTTTGTAACAATTTTTGAAATGAAAAATAAAACAAGTATAATTTTGTACTATATAATAGCAAATGAATAAAAATATTAGTACCCCTATATAACTTTATAAACTTTTACATCTTTCCCCATGTGTTACCAAGGGCCATTAGAAGTGATTTAAAATTAATTACCAACAAATTTGAGCCATTTTCTATCCCAATTTGTTTTCATATTAGCCATGGAGGCTACATTGTTCTATTATACACTGTATTGGCTGGTTTTTCTGGGTTTCAGGTTGACATGAAAATTTGGTATTGTCCAGTTTATAGGGGAGACTTTGCCGAAATTTAGGTAGGAGTGTTATAAACTATATGAAGAGGTTTAAATGATAATAGTTTTATTTTCACGAGAAAAGAGAGGAAACTTTGGAATGAGGATTCTACTATGTGATTGCCTAAACCTTAGGAATGGGGTTTAAGGGTCTTAACCTAACGAATGGAGACACATACAATAATCATAATGTAATATTCAGTATGTAATTCAAGTTATGTTCAATCATTATGACGTGTGTTGTATTTTATAGAATATTAATCATAGAATTTAAATTTACAGTTGATTTAAAGGTTGTGCTTCATTGAGGTAGTTGGACACATTTTCAAGAAATCACAAAGTGTTGTTGATCGAGGTTAGTGCTCAATAAGTTTAATTATTTTTTACTTCTAATAATAAGATTTCTTTACTATATTGTTGTGTCCTTGTTATATGCTTCAAGTTTGTTATGCTTAATTTAAATAGTTTTTGAGTGAACCCATAGTTTCCCGTTTGAGATTCAATATGAATGTGCTAGTGTGCCTTTATTAGGTACCGTTCATTGTATTGAATCTTGAATTGTCCAAGTGGGACAGTTTGGGAAAAAACTTTGTGATTCTTTATTGTAATTAGTTTGTTCTCACTTCTTACATGTTATATTTGGTGAAATTTCGGTTTGCTCCATTTATTTGGTTCTCTGGGTGTATACTTGATGATGGTTGTTATTGCCATGATTAAGTTATATACTCAGAGACTAAAGGGAAATGCTGCCGAAATTCCAGCAAATATAACATGTAAGATTTGAGGACAAACTAGTAACCAATAAAAACACAAAGTTTCTTCTCGAATGGGATAGGGCCATACCAAATTTGTGAGGTTTGAGTATTCTAAAGCGCCGATCGTATGTCGCAAGAATATATGGAAGGGGTCAAAGAGTTTGTTAAGTTTGCTACCTGAAAATGCGAAAGACCGTAGAAGTATTTTTTGTCCTTGTTTGGATTGTTTAAATGCTAGGAGAGTAACTGAATCTAACTTGGTAGATCATCTAATATCCAATGGAATTAATGAAACCTATACATGTTGGACGAGACATGGAGAGACAATATTGAGGCTAGTGGTGTGCGAGATAGTGAGAGATATGTGTCTGTTGATGCTGAGTCAATTACAAGTGACTTTGATCGTGTTGAAGACATTCCGAATGTTATTGAAGATGATCTCAGAGATTGTCCTGAGAAGTTTGAGAGGTTGAGAAATGATTCTGAGACGCCACTGTATGAAGGATGCACTAAATTCACAAGGTTGTCAGCTGTTTTAAAGTTATATAACTTAAAAGCGGGCAATTGATGGACTGATAAGAGCTTCACAGACTTGCTAGAACTTTTGAAAGATATGCTTCCAGATGATAACGTGCTTCCCAGTTGAACATATGAGGCCAAGCAAATGCTATGTTCCATTGGCATGACTTATGAGAAGATACATGCATGTCTTAATGATTGCATCCTGTTTTGGAATGAATATGCTTCCTTAAATAATTGTCCGAAATGTAATTCCTCGCGATATAAGAAGGAGCATTCATCTCCTGTGAAGGTGGTGTGGGTATTTTACTATAATACCGCGATTTAGGCGTATGTATCGTAGTGCTGATGATGCCAAGTTATTAACATGGCATGCAGATGGGAGGATTAAAGATGGCAAGCTTCGACACCCAGCAGATTCTCCTCAATGGAAGAAAATTGATCATGAATACCCTAATTTTGGTAATGAAGCAAGGAACCTGCGTCTTGCATTGGCTATAGATGGTATGAACCCACATGGTATGCAAGTAGTACACATAGCACATGGCCGGTGATTTTGATGATTTATAACCTACCTTCGTGGCTTTGCATGAAAAGAAAGTATATGATGTTATCAATATTAATTTTAGGACCCAAACAACTGGGAAATGATATAGATATCTTCCTGGCTCCTTTGATAGAAGATTTGAAGCAAATGTGGGAAATGGGAATAGAGGTGTTTGATGGGTTTAGAGGAGAAAATTTCATATTGAGGGCTATGTTATTGTAGATGCATATACTTGTAGATATATTATATGCAGGTTTTGATGATGCCAATGGAAAGAAAATGAGTTCACAAGATTAAAAAAAAAAGAATTTGGCAAAAGAAAGAAAAAGAGCAAGGAGGAAGGTCAATGCAAGATCAAGACTACAAGTGATGTTAGATAAGTATTAGTCTAGTTAGTTAAAGTGTTAAAAGAATTCTAGACTTTGCAAGTTATTTGGCCTTGAAAATAAAATATAAGTAAAATGTTTTTCTAAGGTAAAATCAGTTCAAAAACAATTTTTGAACTGGTAATCGATTACCACATAGGTGTAATCGATTACCAGAAGTTATGAGATTTAAATTTGAAAGTTTTTGAACTGGTAATCGATTACCAGAGTGCAGAAAGTTCGAAAATCAAATTTCAGTCACAACGGTTCAGAAACTGTTGAATTTTAAGTGTGTAATCGATTACCACTTTCTTGTAATCGATTACCAGCGTGATTTTTCTGAAAATCTTGAAGAGACATGATTCCTTATCAAGAGTTACAATGATTCAACTACTTTATTATAATATGTGTCTTAGTTGCGAAAAATCAGCGTATTGCACATGTGAAACAACAAAAGTGAAAAAATCATTTTAAGAATCATTTTGGCCAAAGCACTTGCAAATTATTAAGGATTCTTATAGGAACTTCAAGTTGTATTATCTACTCTAAAAGAGAGTTCATATTGTTCAAACAATTTCTTCTAATACTGTGTGATTAAGAGAGGGTGCCTCTCGTGGTTGTGGGTGAAACTCAACACAAGGGAAGGGGTTCCAAGGTGTGTGAGTGTTCATCTCTGTAAAGGATTTTACAAGAATAGTGGAATTCTCAAGTGGGTTACTTGAGGACTGGACGTAGGCAAGGGGTTGGCCGAACCAGTATAATCGAGTTTGCACTTCTTCTTCCCTTAACTTTTTACTTGTTTATTGTGATTGTTAATTTATTATATATTGAGAAGTTAGGAGTTTGCATTCATATTACATTATAAAAGAATTGTTTTAAGTATAGTAAAATACAAAAGAAGAAAGATAAAAGAGATTAGAGAAAATTGGAGTAACTTAATTCACCCCCCTCTTAAGTTATTGAGGTCGCTTGTCTAATAGTTATATGGTACAATTAATGATTTTCCCGCTTATGGTAATTTGTCAGGGTATAGTATCAAAGGAAAGTGTGTGTGCCCTATATGTGAAGCTGATACAGATTCATTGCGATTGGCTCATTGTAAGAAAAATGTATTCCTTGGGCATCGCAAATTTTTTGCCTCCAAAGCATCATTATCGTCATCTAAGACAGGCCTCCAATGGGAAACAAGAATTCGGTAGAGCTCCTTCGCCATTGACTGGTGATCAGTTGTTTTCCAAAGTGAATGATTTGAGTTACAAATTCGGGAAACCTTTTGCAAAAGAGCTTCCTACAGGCGGGTGGAAGAAGATGTCGGTCTTCTTTGAATTGCCATATTGGAAACCGTTGTATGTGAGACATGTTAAGACAAGCTCACCCTAAAGAAGTTTTTAATATGTCAAACTAAGTAAGTTCAAATATTCAGATGAGATGCATCTTGTATTACTAACTGTGTGTTCAAGTATGGTAGAGACCTTGTACATCTTGAGTTATTTCAGGAAACCATTGAGACTGAAAAGATTGCCAATTCACTTGAAAGAACCAGATTACATGCAAGGCAACACAAGATCAGAAACCATGCAGAAGCATAAGCTTATAAGGCACAATCAGAATCAATAAACAGATGCAGAAGCAATCAGACACATCAGTAAGACTAAGAGAAACAATTCAGAAAATAACGCAGCATGAGATGCACATGTCTATTGTTCAGATGTCATTCCAAGAATAAAAGAGATCTCAGCATGAAGCTTTAAAAGAGACTCAAGGACACCTTGAGATGCAAGCTAAGAACAGATGCTAGTTCAGCTTGAGATGCAAGAACAGCTTGAGACGTCGTCTCAAGAACAGACGCAACAAGAAGAGATCTCACTAGAGATGCAACAAGAGCACAACAGGATCTGGACTTAAGACAGAAAGCATTCTCAATATCAGGAGACAGCAAGTCAAGTCAACTAAGAAGCATGCAAGGACACTGACACAGTGCTTTAGACTAAAAGCTGCTCAGAACCTACTGAAAAGACTGTGACTGATGTTGCAAGCTCCAACGGACTCCAACGGCCATAAACGGCTAGTTTCTCAAGTCCTGGTATAAAGAGGCATTGTTGGAAACTGAGAAGTGAGAGAGACTGCCTATACATCTGTGAAATCATCAAGCAGCTTATCACATCTCAACAGACATCTCAAGTACATCCATCAGCTGTCTGAAGATCAGACTCATCTCATCTTGAGATTGTTTATCTATCTCTTTCATCTCATCTCTCTGTGTATCATTCAATTACTGTAATCAGAGTTGAGACTCAGTCTAGGTCATTAACTTCTATATCCATACTGTGTATGAGCTTAGGCTAGACTTATCATAAACACTCATCAGTATCTTGTCTCACCTAAGATAGGAGTGTGCCTAGTCTTAGAGTGAGGGTGTGCGTCCTGAAGAGGCTGTAAGAATACTTGTGACTCAGCTAAGATAGGAGTGTGCCTAGGCTTAGTGTGAGTGGATCGTCCTGAAGAGGCTGTAAGAATACTTGTATTGGCTAGTTGTCAATAGTGGAAAATCTCACAGGTTGTGGGGACTGCACGTAGCCCAAGGTGTGGGTGAACCAGGATAAGATCTCTGTCTCTTGTCTCTTACCTTGCTTACACATCTAACTATACTGAAATCAGTAAGACATCTTGATAATTAAAGAGATAACTTAATTGGTAATCAATATAAGTATTAATCACTAGATCAGACTAAGCTCACCACTAAAATTGTATAAGCTCTCTCTTGTCTTAATAGAGACTCCAAGTTAATAAACTTGAGAGCAAGTCTCAACTATCAATTTTAGTGTGGAACTGCAGGAACAGACTTGGAAGGTCTCTATTCAACCCCCCCTTCTAGAGACGTTCAGCCAACTTCAGTTGGTATCAAAGCTCGGACTCTAGGGGTTGAGCACACCTTTGTGTGAAGAGGATAAAGATCCATGGCTGGTCGTAGCACAAGTCTGTTCATTCCTGAAGGAGCTTCAACAAATAGACCTCCTGCCTTTGATGGAACTGATTACTACTACTGGAAAGACAGGATGAGACTGTTCATTGAATCTCAGCATGCTGATCTATGGGAAATCATTGAGATGGGCCCCTATATGCCATACATCACAGATGAACTGGGACTCAGGGCAGCCAAACCCAGAGATCAATGGACAGATGCTGAGAAAGCAAGGTATGTTCTAAACTCAAGAGCTAAATATCTGCTAACCTGTGCTCTTAGCCGCAGTGAATATGACAAGGTAGCAGGATGTGTCTCTGCAAAAGAAATATGGGATGCTCTTGAGATCGAACATGAGGGAACAAACCAAGTCAAAGAAGCCAAGATCAACATACTGGTCAGACAGTATGACTTTTCAAGATGATTGAAGATGAAGGTATTGAAGACATGGTAAGGAGATTCACTGTCATAACAAATGACCTGAAATCTCTAGGAAGAACATATCAAATCAGGACATGGTAAGGAAAATCCTGAGAAGTCTGCCCAAACCTTGGAGACCAAAGGTAACAGCCATCCAGGAAGCTAATGACTTGAGCATCCTCAGGCTGGATGAGCTTCTTGGATCTCTAAAAGTACATGAGCAAGAGTTAATGGAAGAAGATCTCATCAGACGTCCCAAGTCTATAGCACTGAAAGCAGCTTCCAGTAACTCAAAAGGCAAAAAGATTAGCTCTTCTCAACAAACCTCACTCAACTCATCTCAAGACTCAGAAACAGAAGAGGATGATGAGAATGAAGATGATAGTGAGATGGATGATGAGCTAGCCTACATCTCAAGGAAGATCAGACGTATGTGGAGGGCCAGAGGGACTGGAAGAAAGAGTTTCCCCTCAAGAAGAGGAGAAATAAAGACTGACAAGAAGGGACAAGTTATATGCTTTGAATGCAAGAAGCCTGGGCATATTAGGTCTGAATGTCCTCAACTCAGAAAAGAAATGAAGAAAAGTTCTAGGAAGAAGGCAATGATGGCCACCTGGTATGACACAGATGAGCAAAGAGGAAAGTCAAGATGGACAATCAGCTAACCTATGTCTCATGGCAAAAGGAGACTCATCAGATGAAGAGGTAAATGAATCTGACTCTGAATATTCTGTTGATGAACTTAAGTCTGCTTTTGAGAATCTTCTGTATGATTCAAATCTTCTTGCATCTAAGAGCTCTTTACTTAAATCTGATTTAAATACAGCTCTTGAGAAGGTAAAATTTCTTGAAAAAGAAAATGAAGATCTGAATCATAAAAATAGCAGTCTCATGTTGTCTCACATGAAATTATCTGAACAAGTAAAATCCAAGACTCAAGTTCTCAATGGGCATAATCTAAAGGGTTTACAAGAAGAAAATCTACAGCTTAAACTCCAAAACAGAACTCTCATAAATGACCTAGCAAAATTTGTTAATGGAACAAAAAACCTTGAGAGACTCATTGGATCTCAAAAGGGAATTTTTGATAAAGCTGGGCTTGGTTATGAGAGATCTTCAAATGAAGTTTGGTACAAAGATTTCTTCATACCTGCAAGAAAGAAAAAGAAAGAAAGATGCTCTTGTTGTAGTAAATATGGCCATAAAGTCACAGACTGTTACATGAGACAAGTAGCATCTGAGAGAAAGGCAACTAACCATGCAGGACCCAATACAAGTGGGTACCCAAAGCTAAATCTCTTGTTGTAACAGATGTGCCTGGCAGCAGCAAAGACCAGAAAGAGTGGGTACTAGAAAGTGGATGTTCAAGGCACATGACAGTAGACAAAGCAAGTTCCTATCACTTGAAGAAAAGTCTTCTGGAGTTGTCTCCTTTGGGGACAACAGCAAAGCCCAGATCAAGGGCATAGGTAAAATTGGTAAGGCCAACACAGCTCAAATTGAGAATGTATAATATGTTGAAGGTCTGAAACATAATTTGCTGAGTATTAGCCAGCTGTGTGACAATGGTTATCATGTTAATTTCCAGCCTACCTTTTGTGAGATCATAGACTCTAAAACTGGAAAAATCATTTTCTCTGGAACAAGAAAGAAAAATCTTTACTCAGTCACACTTGAGAGTCTGTCAGATCTCACCTGTCTCATGTCTCATGATCATGAGAGATGACTTTGGCACAAAAGGGTTGGACACATTAACATGAGAACTATGAGTCAGCTTGCTAGCCAGTCTCTTGTCAAAGGATTACCTAAGGGTAAAATTTGACAAAGACCTGAAGTGTGATCCTTGGATAAAAAGCAAGCACAGCAAATCAAGTTTCAAACCAAAAGACTATGTCTCAACTATCAGACCTCTTGAGATCCTCCACATTGACCTATTGGACCAACTAAGACAGCAAGTCTCAGTGGTAAAAAGTATGGTTTTGTCATTGTGGATGATTTCTCAAGATTCACCTGGGTTCTGTTCCTATCTCAGAAGATGAATCATATGATTCATTTAAAACCTTTTGCAAAAAGATTCAATCTGAGAAAGGATGCAGCATTGGATCTGTTAGGAGTGACCATGGAGGAGAATTTGAGAATGCTAAGTTTAAAAAATTCTTTGATAAAAATGGCATAACTCATAACTTCTCTTGTCCAAGGACTCCTCAACAGAATGGTGTAGTTGAGAGGAAAAATAGAAGTCTTCAAGAAATGGCTAGAACTTTGTTATGTGACTCTGGAATTGAAATGTATTTCTGGGCTGAAGCTGTAAATACTTCTTGCTACATTTTGACCAGAGTCACCATAAGAAGATCTTGAATAAGACTCCATATGAGCTATGGAAAGGTAGGAAACCTTCAGTTTCATACTTTCATGTGTTTGGATGTGATTGCTATATTCTAAATACAAAAGATCAGTTGGGAAAATTTGAAACCAAATCAGATAAAGGAATCTTTCTAGGATATTCACTACTTCTAAAGCTTACAGAGTATACAACCTAAGAACCAAAACTACTGAAGAATCTATGCATGTAGTACTCAATGAAGTACAGGGAAATACTCAGAAAGAAGTTGATGAGGAGATAGAAGAACTGATAAAAGATCTGAAGATCTCAACTCAGGAAGCTAAAGAAAGACTCTCATCTGAACAAAAAATGATAAGATCACCTCTGTCTGAACACAGAAGAGAAGGCCAGTCTGAAGGAGTACCTCTCAGAAGCAGTCAATCTGAACCCCCTCATGATCTTCAAGAGGAAGATAAATCAGATAATCAAACCAGATCTCAAGAAATCAGACAAGAAAATGTTGAGATACAAAATGAGCATGCATCTCAACTACCCAGAAGCTGGATACTGGCAAGATCTCATCCAAGAGATCAGATACTTGGAGAAACATCAGTACAGAGTCAGAACCAGATCTTCCTTCAGAGACACAGAGAATCTAATGGCTCTTCTATCTGACATAGAGCCAAAAGATATACATGAAGCCTTAAATGATGAATCCTGGATCAAGGCCATGGAAGAAGAGCTAACTCAGTTTGAGAAAAGCAGGGTCTGGAATCTGGTTCCCCCCACCATCTCATCAAACCATAATTGGAACCAGATGGGTCTTCAGAAACAAGCTAAATGAGAAAGGTCAAGTCATGAGAAATAAAGCCAGATTGGTGGCTCAAGGTTTCAACCAACAAGAAGGAATAGATTATGATGAGACCTTTGCACCAGTAGTAAGACTTGAAGCAATCAGGATTCTGCTAGCCTTTGCAGCCTTCAGAAACTTCAAATTATACTAGATGGATGTGAAAAGTGCAATTCCTAAATGGAATCATAGAGGAAGAAGTTTATGTAAGGCAGCCCCTGGGTTTGAAGATCCTAATCATCCAGAACATGTGCTTAAGCTATCTAAAGCTCTGTATGGGCTCAAGCAAGCTCCAAGAGCTTGGTATGATAGGTTAACTTCTTTTTTAATTAAGAATAATTTTACAAGGGGTAAGATTGATACTATCTTATTTAAGAAAGAAATTAGCAAAGATTTATTAATTGTTCAAATTTATGTTGATGACATTATTTTTGGATCAACTAATGAGTCTCTATGTCAAGAATTCTCAAGTCTTATGCAGGGAGAGTTTGAGATGAGTATGATGGGTGAGCTGAGATTCTTCTTGGGACTACAAGTTAAACAACTAGCTTATGGGATCTTCATCAGTCAAGAAAAATATACAAGAGATCTTCTCAGCAAGTTTAAAATGAGTGAGGCCAGACCAATGAAAACTCCCATGCATCCATCAACTCAAATAGATCAGGATGAGGGAGGTAAAGTTGTATCTGATAAACTATACAGAGGTATGATTGGTTCTCTTATGTATTTAACTGCCAGCAGACCAGACATACAGTTTGCTGTAGGTATGTGTGCAAGATTCCAATCTAATCCCAAAGAGTCTCATCTTACTGCTGTAAAAAGAATATTTAGATACTTGACTGGGACTACTAATCTTGGCCTATGGTATGAGAAGGGAAAGAGCTTTGATCTCATAGGTTATAGTGATGCTGATTTTACTGGAGACAAGACTGACAGAAAGAGCACCAGTGGATCTTGTCAATTCCTAGGAAAGTGTCTCATATCTGGTCATGCAAAAAGCAAAACACTATTGCCCTATCTACAACAGAGGCTGAGTATGTCTCAGCAGCTGCGTGTTGTACTCAAGTTCTATGGATCAAATCTCAGTTGCAAGATTATGCAGTCAGGTACTCTAAAATTCCTATCTATTGTGATAATACAAGTGCCATAAATCTTGCAAAGAACCCTGTTCATCATTCTAGATCCAAACATATTGATATAAAGCATCATTTTATAAGGGATCATGTGCAAAAAGAAAATATTGAGCTAATTTTTGTAGATACAAAGAGTCAGCTGGCTGACATCTTTACAAAACCTTTAGTTGAGGAAGATTCAATGAGAACCTAAAATTGCTAAATATAATGTTCTCTTGAATAAAAGTAAGTAGTTGAGACAAGCTCTACCATGAGCTCTGTGACTAGAGTCTCACCAGAAATAGACTCAAGTGTCATCTGTTCAGAGATGTGAAGCTCAGACCGCATCTGTCACCAGACACATCTCATGACTCATCTCAACTTGCGTCTCATGAATTTTGTGAGACGTATCCTGTGCAAAAATGAAGGGTTTGAGCCGTTGCTCAAACGGCTAGTAACTGCCCACTACCCTGGCAAACTAGCCGTTATCCTATAAAAGGCAGAGCCAACTACCCACAACTGCCACATTAACTCCCCACTAACGTGCAATACTGGATCTTTCTCATCTCTTCCCAGTAATCAGACTATATAAGTCTCACCTCACACTCAAACTCTCACGTTCTCTCTTCTCTCAATGCGCATCAAGATCACAGCTCTAAAACTTCCTTATTCTGAATCATCATCCTCATCTTCTCCAGATGAGATTCTTCCTCTGAGAAATCACAATCTATGAGTGTTCACTCAGCCAAGAAACCCTATCTTGCTCTCCATCTCCACAACCTAGCACTGAAACAGAGCCTTCACAAACCACCTACCTTCACAACCCTCACCATCCTCTAAATCCACATCATCCAAGAAGAGTACCCACTGCCTCCTCGTATGAAATCACAGAGGATTGTTGGCCAAGTGACTCAGTCTGCTGCACCCAGATCCCCTGTTCACATTGACCTTACACAACCTGGATCTTCAAAGAAAAGAAAGGAGAAAGTTACTGAAGGAAAGAAGATTTCGTTTCAGTCTGACCTCTTCTCAAACAAGAAGTTGAAGAAAAGTTTACAAAGAGATTTTCTGAGAAGACAATCATTATCGGCAGAGTCATCTCTACTCAAGAACTGAAGGACGAAGGATGGGATCTGACCCCTTATCTGGAAAAGCCAAGGATGGCAGAACTACTTGACCATGACTGACTACGTATTTCCAAAGTTGACCAGAGCTTTCTATGCCGCCTGCTACAAAGCCAAAGGATCATCTGAGGAACAACCCCACATCATCTTTGACATCAAAGGAGTTCATATTGAGCTCACTGAGGAGTCTCTAGGAGCAATCATCCAAGCACCTGTGACTGGAAACAGGTTGTATCATGAAGATCAATGGTGGAACAACATTGGAATTCCTTCTGCAAGTGTGGGTACCTCTCTGTTCAAAGGAGGACTCATCTCAGATGCTTCATCATTCCTTAATCCTTTTGGCAAATTCCTTTTTCATCTGGTTTGCAAAGTGCATCATGCCAAGGGCTGGCACTTTCAACAAAGTCTATCACCAAGACTTGATGGTGATGTACCATCTCAAGCATGGAATCCCCCTCAATTTGCCTTTCCTCATCTTGAGACACATGGAACACGCCTTCCACAACTCCAAAATCAACGCCTCTCTCCCATTTGGCATGCTCACTACCATCATCATGAAGCACTTAAGGTGGACTTCAGCAGCTGTGACAGGTCTGATGAGAGACCTGGGTATATTGGAACCAAGAACCTCAAATCCCTGAGTCTAGATGGTAAGACCATTCCCTCTCCTACTTTTCCTTTGACTAACTCCACACCTATTGTGCCTACTACCACACAGGCCTCTCCTTCTTCAAAGATGTATGAGGCTAAAAAGAAAAAGAAGAAGAAGGCATCAAAAGAAGCTGCTGAGGGATCTCAAGAAGGATCTGAGATCCCTGTCAAAGAGAAAAAGAGAAAAGTTCAACCTTCCTCCTCTGCAGAAACAGAGAAAAAGAAGAAAAAGAAAAGAAAATCAAAGACTGAACCCACTCCCCTAAACACAAGAAACTCCTGGAGTAAATAGCCACAGCTGGAGCAAGTGGCAGAAGAAGAGGAAGTAAGACATGAAGAAGAAGTGGCCAGAATTGAAGAAGATGTGGCCATTGGTGAAGTAAATGTTGCTGGTGAAAATGAACATCAGAATTATAGATGAGACCCTGATCCTCTCACCCCAACATCTGTCAACTCCACAGTCTCCTGCACTAGAACAGATCACTGGAGAAGTTTCCCCAGTAAGTAAGATTGTTGCTGAGACACTGGTCAGCTTAGAAAAGAATGCAACTGCATCAAGTCATAACACAGCTCCAGAACAGCAACCTGAGCCAGAGACAGTGGAAGTCACACATCCTCAACCAATTTCCCCTGTAAGACCTGAGCCAACTTGCTCTACTTCATTCCCTACTCCTGGAAAGTTCTTCGTTGAGACCATATTCAATACTTCACCTCTGCCAAATATGACCATGTCTGCACCATCTGCTGCAAAGACCTCAACCAGCTGATCACCCTCCTCTGAACCATCCATCCCTACACATCTCTCCAATTCAATTAATACCTTTCTGAATCAACTTCAAGAGGAGCAACAGCAGTATCAACAAAACCTCAACCCAGGTTGGAGGAAAATCAGAAGAAAATCTTGAAGAAGCTGCATCAACACAAGAAGAGGCAGGATGCTCTATTTGCTAGTTTTGATACTGTTCTACAAGCCATGCATGCAACAAATGAATTTCACAAGCAGCTCAAACAGTCATATTACCCACCTGCCTCCATTACCCTGAGTTCCCACAAACTGTGTTGAGGCCATCAGGACCTGACTCTGACTCATCCTCTTCCCACTCATTCTAGCTATACCTAGCTTTTCATGTTTTGATAATGTCAAAGGGGGAGAGTAGGTTAGATATCTAATGAGAGTCTTAGTTAGGATTTATTTTATTTCAGCTATATGTTTGTGAGGATTGATCTGATTGATGCTAGAGATGCAGTCAACATCTTTTCAGTATTTTGATAAGATGCAGTGGCATCTTCTGTTTTGTAATCATCCTCATTATCTTTGTGATTAATGAAAATTGACTCTCTAATTATGCAAGTACAATTTGTCTGATATCTTAATACATTAATCAAGCTCTAATCAATAAATCAGAAAAGGAAGCTATGATTCAGGGGGAGTTCTTCCCATATTGTTACCTCTGTTTAATTATGAGATTGCACATTTTAAAAGAGAGAATGAAAATCATATCCCCATGCATCTTTCTCCAAAATCTCATCAGATATATAACTTATAGTTTGCCATCATCAAAAAGGGGGAGATTGTTGAGACAAGCTCACCCTAAAGAAGTTTTAATATGTCAAACTAAGTAAGTTCAATATTCAGATGAGATGCATCTTGTATTACTAACTGTGTGTTCAAGTATGGCAGAGACCTTGTACATCTTGAGTTATTTCAGGAAACCATTGAGACTGAAAAGATTGCCAATTCACTTGAAAGAACCAGATTACATGCAAGGCAACACAGATCAGAAACCATGCAGAAGCATAAGCTTATAAGGCACAATCAGAATCAATAAACAGATGCAGAAGCAATCAGACACATCAGTAAGACTAAGAGAAACAATTCAGAAAATAACGCAGCATGAGATGCACATGTCTATTGTTCAGATGTCATTCCAAGAATAAAAGAGATCTCCAACATGAAGCTTTAAAGAGACTCAAGGAATAACCTTGAGATGCAAGCTATGAACAAGATGCTAGTTCAGCTTGAGATGCAAGAACAGCTTGAGACGTCGTCTCAAGAACAGACGCAGTAAGAAGAGATCTCACAGAGATGCAACAGAGCACAACAGGATCTGGACCTTAAGACAGAAAGCATTCTCAGTATCAGGAGACAGCACGTCAAGTCAACTAAGAAGCATGCAGAGGACACTGACACAGTACTTTAGACTGAGAAAGCTGCTCAGAACCTACTGAAAAGACTGGACTGATGCTTGCAAGCTCCAACGGACTCCAACGGCCATAAACGCTGGTTTTCCTCAAGTCCTGGTATAAAAGAGGCATTGTTGGAAATTGAGAAGTGAGAGAGACTGCGTATACATCTGTGAAATCATCAAGCAACTTATCACATCTCAACAGACATCTCAAGTACATCCATCAGCTGTCTGAAGATCAGACTCATCTCATCTTGAGATTGTTTATCTGTCTCTTTCATCTCATCTCTGTGTGTATCATTCAATTACTGTAATCAGAGTTGAGACTCAGTCTAGCTCATTACTCTATATCCATACTGTGTATGAGCTTAGGCTAGACTTATCATAAACACTCATCAGTATCTTGTCTCACCTAAGATAGGAGTGTGCCTAGTCTTAGAGTGAGGGTGTGCGTCCTGAAGAGGCTGTAAGAATACTTGTGACTCAGCTAAGATAGGAGTGTGCCTAGGCTTGGTGTGAGTGGATCGTCCTGAAGAGGCTGTAAGAATACTTGTATTGGTTGGTTGTCAATAGTGGAAAAGTCTCACAGTTGTGGGGACTGGACGTAGCCCAAGGTGTGGGTGAACCAGGATAAGATCTCTGTCTCTTGTCTCTTACCTTGCTTACACATCTAACTATACTGAAATCAGTAAGACATCTTGATAATTAAAGAGATAACTTAATTGGTAATCAATATAAGTATTAATCACTAGATCAGACTAAGCTCACCACTAAAATTGTATAAGCTCTCTCTTGTCTTAAACAGAGACTCCAAGTTAATCAACTTGAGAGCAAGTCTCAACTATCAATTTTAGTGTGGAACTGCAGGAACAGACTTGGAAGGTCTCTATTCAACCCCTCCCTTCTAGAGACGTTCAGCCAACTCAAGACATTTTCTTGAGTCAGCATATGAAAAAATGTTTGTGAGAGTGTGATTGGCACGTTGCTCAATGTGGCGGGGAACCAAGGATGAGTGAATGCGAGACTGGACTGTTGTTTGATATGGGACTAAGAAGTGAACTGAAGCCGAGGGTTGAGGGTAATCGAACTATCTACCTCCAGCAGCTCATACTTTATCTAGAAGAGAAAACTTGCTTTCTTTGATTTCTTGATGGGGTTAAAGTTCCAGAGGGATACTCTTCCACTGTAAAGAACTTGGTGTTTGAAAGAGCTCAAATTAAAGGGTCTCAAGTCTCATGATTGTCATATTCTGATTGAGAATTTGGTGCCAGTGGCTATACGGTCAATTCTACCTAAGAAGGTCTGATAGCATAACAAAGCTATGTTTCTTTTTCAAGGCCATCTGTAGCAAGGTGATTGATCCAAGGAAATTGCCCATTTTGCAAAAGGAGATTGTTTGACTTTATGTGAGCTTGAAATGTATTTCCCACCTTCTTTTTTTGACATATGGTTCACTTAACTGTTCATTTGGTGAAAGAAACACAGATGTGTGGGCCAACTTATATGAGATGGATGTACCCGTTGAGCGTTACATGAAGATTTTAAAAGGGTATGTGAAATCTCGAAGCCGACCAGAGGGTTTGTATTACTGAACGTTACATAGTGGAAGAAGCTGTTGAGTTTTGTACCGAATACTTATCCAACGTCCAGTCTATCGGAATTCCAAAGTCTCGTCACACGAGAAGAACTTAGGGTCAGGGATCATTGGAGAGCATATATTCACGGTACCCATCCTAGAACGGGAGCAGGCTCACTTGTATGTTCTTCACAATGACACTGATGTTGAACCATATGTTGCATATCACAAAGAGATGCTTAAGGAAATGTATCCAAGTAGGAGTGATAATTGGATATCAAAAGAGCACAACCGTACCTTTACGTCATGGATAAAAAAATGCATAATTTCAGAGTTAGATGAAACTCCTACTTTGGTTTTAGAAAAATTGAAGTGGTTATCAAACGGTCCGAATGCAGTGGCATTTTCATACACTGGTTACCTAATCAATGGGTACACATTCTATACAAAAGAGTAAGATGATCGAAGTACAGTGCAGAATAGTGGTGTAACCCTTGTAGCTGAATCCATGCACATATCAAGTTCCAAAGATAAAAATCCCATATATGCAAATATGTCATACTTTGGGGTAATTGAACACATATTGGAGTTGGATTACTCTATGTTTCGAGTTCCTGTGTTTAGTTGTAAAATGGGCGGAGAGAGGGTTGTATTACTGAATGTTACATAGTGGAAGAAGCTGTTGAGTTTTGTACCGAATACTTATCCAACGTCCAGTCTATCGGAATTCCAAAGTCTCGTCACACGAGAAGAACATTAGGGTCAGGGATCATTGGAGAGCATATATTCACGGTACCCATCCTAGAACGGGAGCAGGCTCACTTGTATGTTTTTCACAATGACACTGATGTTGAACCATATGTTGCATATCACCAAAGAGATGCTTAAGGAAATGTATCCAAGTAGGAGTGATAATTGGATATCAAAAGAGCACAACCGTACCTTTACATCATGGATAAAAAAATGCATAATTTCAGAGTTAGATGAAACTCCTACTTTGGTTTCAGAAAAATTGAAGTGGTTATCAAACGGTCCGAATGCAGTGGCATTTTCATACACTGGTTACCTAATCAATGGGTACACATTCTATACAAAAGAGTAGATGATCGGAGTACAATGTAGAATAGTGGTGTAACCCTTGTAGCTGAATCCATGCACATATCAAGTTCCAAAGAATAAAAATCCATATATGCAAATATGTCATACTTTGGGGTAATTGAACACCTATTGGAGTTGGAATTACTCTATGTTGCGAGTTCCTGTGTTTAGTTGTAAATGGGCGACAACAATAACGGCGTTCGGGTTGATGATTTAGGATTTGTGCGTGTTGATCTTAATAGGGTTGGCTACAAAGATGAGCCTTTTATCTTAGCATCACAAGCTCAACCAGGTGTTCTTTGTCACTGACCCATGGATACCAGGTGGTCTATTGTTCTAATTGTCAAACAAAATAAATGTCAATGAATTTGAGGATCATCACCAAGAAGACAATGATGATGAGGATGATCCTTTTTTTGGGATAACACAGCCATCGGACGTGGAGTCCACTGGAGATGATGGGTTGTATATCAGGAATGATCATGATGAAGGAATTGGGTAAGCCCTAGCAAATTATGGACAAAAAAATTTCAACGTAAAGAGAAAAAGTAAAAGGAAGAGAATAAATAAACTAAACAAGTATGATTCTTTACTCTATAATTTACAGCTTTAATGTCAATAATGAGTATTCCTTTTCTTTATGTACTAATGTTTTGTCTTTTGAACGGGTAATTGAAAATGAGTTCTCAAAACAAGGATAATGACTCCACCTCCAAGGGGAAGGAGATTAGGCGTGGTAGGACCGTTTTGAAGGATGTAGCCAAGGCTAAAAAGAAAATAGGAAATTTGAGGTAACATTACAAACAAGTCACAATTAATGATTATAGTTATTTGCAAATTCAAGACTAATTAACGTATATGTCTTATTGTTATTAGGTTGGATGGAGTTCCAAAGATCAACCAACTGATCCTAATAAGGCAAAATTTGGAAGTTATCTTGGGCTTGTTGCCAAGACTATAGTTCCAATTACTATTGAAGATTGGAAGACAACACCCCAGCATATAAAGGATAAAGTCTGGAATGATGTAACGGTAATATTTCCATTCTCAATTGTTAATTTAATAGGTAATAGGAAAGAATATTACCTTCAATTAAAGTCCTTTATGTGTATTATTTTATAGCAAGCTTTTGAAATTGATGAGAGTCGCATGAAGTATGTCCTTGGAAAAGTTGGTGAACTTGCAAGGAGTTTTAGAAAACAGTTGGGTAAACTTGTCCATGATCATGAAGGGAATATTAATGAACTTCACCACCAAAATATGCATCCATTATATCAATGGATGAATGGGCAGAGTTTGTATCTATGCGTACATGCGAAGACTTCCAGGTAAATAGAAATTCTCACTTATGCAATTACATTTGTTTTAATCTAATTACACATCACTTATTCATCTATGCTTGCTTTCTTTTAACAGAGATTGCGTGAAGAAAATAGGGGCAAGAGCATCTAACTATGCCCATAAGTATAGAAAATCTCATTTAGGATATGCCCAGCTGGAGTAGAATATGGTAAGTCTAATAACAACTTTACTTGGCTATTCAAAATTCCCTCTTAATCATCTAAGTTAATTGTACACAGTTGCAAGAGATGGGTCCCAATGCTACTTACGTTCACGAACTGTGGAGGGCGGCCCGCCTACACACAGTGATGACGTTATGGATGAAAATGTCCAACAAGTTTGGGAGGAGTGTGTAAGTAAAATAACAAATTCTTTCATACTAACATATGTGATCTCAAGTATTAATATTTATGATCACACTTATTGGCAGGTATCAGTATCACAATCTGTGTCACAAGGGGAACGTCGTCTTGAACCTAATGAAGACATTTTATTGAAGGCCTTGAAGGCTCCAGAACATCCTGGACGTGTGAGGGCAATAGGTCATGGTGTAAGTAAGGAGAATACTTCCCACGTCTTCCTCGAAAAAAAGAAGTGAGAGTTGATAAAGAAGAATTTGATGCAATAAAAAAAAGAGCTCGTCTACCTGCGGGGTATGGTGGAGAAAAACAACCAAAAGATGGAGGCATTGACGACGGCAAGTAAGGGTGAGGCTTCAAATAGTGGCAAAGATAGTTGCCCACCAATCATCCCTGAGGTAATATAGTCCTTTAATGCCAAAATTAATGATGATACTAATTGGTTCTTGGAATATAGAGTAATGACATGTTTCATTCTAATTCTTTAATGATGATTTATATTCAGATAACCCATCATATCACCTGGTTGGTAGGGGTAGTGTGTATAACCAACTTGGTGAGACCCTACACAATCGTCCACTACCCGGCTGAACATGTGAGAGTTGGTGTTGAGATGATTCTTGAGGGAAATGCACCATTGCCTGTACCTAATGAGGATGCAGGACTGATTATATTGGATTATGCATTGGGTGCTCATGTGGCTGGCCAATAGGACTAATTGATTTAAAGATTAAGGTTTTGTTCAAATATATATATATATGTGATTATCGTTTTAAATATCAATCTATATGCTTGTTAAATATTAATTGAAACATATTTTCCTTGCATTTTACCTAGCATTCCGAACAACCAAAGGACCATGACAAAGACACAAGAAACACAAGGAGTCTGTAGCATCTGGAAAAGAGAAAGCTGTGCAAAAGCCTGTAAACCTTTTTGGTTCCAGTAACAATGTTCCATATTGTACCTTTCTTTTTACCTATGTGAAATATTCATTAACTCGTCAATGGAATGTTCCAATGCCCAAGGAGATCTTCAATGATGAATATACAAAGATGTTAAGCCATGCTGAAATTTATGAGATTGTTAATCATGAATGGCTAGGCAGTTCCACCATATGTGTGTATGTCAGGTATTTGACATGACTATCAACTCTATGTATTTGAAAGTGTTTTTAGTTAAAATTAGATCATATTTATGATGTTTTTTTGTTTTCATGTTTAAGGATGTTGTACAATCTTCTCTTGGTACCAAATATGTGGATGAGTAGATTCTGTTTTATAAATCCTACAAAGATATCTCCAGAATACACACATCAAAGTCAATATCTTGGTCAGATCTTTATTGAAAGAAACCAACCCAACACGTTGTTTCTAGCACCATATAACACAAGGTTAGTATTGTTTTGTTTTTTTGTTTCTTTTTCAATTATCAATATATCTAACATATACATCCTAAATCAATTTAATTTGTAGGGATCATTGGATGTTGGTTGTTGTCAATCTCACAGCTGAAATAGTTTATTACTTGGATTCATTGGGTGTCAATATTGGACAATGTCTAGAAATGAGGAAATGTTTGATAAGTAAGAATGTATTTGTTTAGACACTTTTTTAGTTGTATAAGTTCCATTATTCAACTTACTAACTTGCATGATATTTCTTTCATTTGTTAATGCTATCAAGATTTACCGTGCTAACAAAGGCACTAAGGTGTCTAAATCAGATTTAGCAACATAAAGTGGATGATGATAAAGGTTTGTTCACAAGGCCTTAAATCAATTATATGATGGGGAAATGATAATTGGTTATAACTCTTTCTTTTTTACTTTGCAGTGCCCTATCCAGGATAATGGTTCAGATTGTGGGTATTATGTGTTAAGATATATGAGGGAAATTTTACTCTGTAGTGAAGAAGGAGTAATCCCACATGAAGTATGGTTTCATTTTCATAGTTATAAAATTTTGTCATAATTTCTTACATAAGAATACAAATTAAATATTAACTACTATTTACTTTGATGTTTTCATTTGCAGTACTTCCCTACCTATAGGTTCGAGAAATACTCTACTGAACAAATAGAAGAAGTCAAGCAAGAGTGGTGCCGATATGTGTTCGAAAATATTATAACCAAGTAAAAATATACTCATGTTGGTTACATGCATGTATGGATTGATGTTGCTATGTACATACTTATTTAGTTTAGGGTATTTCGGTTTATACACATTAATTGTCTACACATTGTGCTTGAACTTTGTTTGATGGATTGGAATGGTTGCAATTGAGCTTTGACAGGAATTTAGCTATTTGGGGAAGCTTATAATACAGGGGAAACTCTGTCCAAATTTCTTTAGAATTTTAGAATTTTTCCCCTCACCAATTAATGAATTGCCTAGAGATAAATATGGTGTTGCTTTATGTGAACATTGAGGGTAATAGTGTGCTTGATTGTAATATGCCATATCTAGTGTCTTCTCTAGCTAATTTGATGATAATATGAAAGAATTGATTGTAATATGTCATATGTTAAAGGGTAGTGGTAAATCACAGTTAATTTGAAAAGAAAAAAAAATTCCTAAATAATTTGGTATGTGTTCTTCATGATGCTGAAAAAAAAAGCCTTTTTTTACCGCGGTTCATAAGGCCAACCGCGGTAAAAAACATGCGCGAAATTACACACTTTGAGATTATTTACCGCGGTTGATTTTCGGAACCGCGGTAAATAACCAACACCAATTACCGCGGTTCCGAAAATCAACCGCGGTAATTGGATTTTATCACAGTGCGGTACATCGCGGTCCTACCCGCGGTAATTGGTGTTTTTTGGCATAGTGTTAGGACATCCATGACTACACCGATCTTCTCATCACTATCTCTTAAACTCTGGTACTACCATATCTGCTCTCTCTAACCTAATTTAATGTTAGATATAAAATGATTGGTATAAAATTCATTCATAAATAATAATAATAAAGTCTTTAAGAACATACTAGTACTGATATATTTTTTTGGCTTAAATACATTTTTGGTCCATATACTTTTGTAAATGAGTGATTTTGGTCCTCCTAGTTTTAATTGCTCAATTTTAGTCCTTATACTTTTGTAAATGGGTGATTTTGGTTCCCTTAGTTTTAATTGCTCAATTTTGGTCCCTCTTCTTTAAAAATTGAACAAATCTAATCCTACTATTAGCCTCCTGTTAAATATTTAGCAGAGTTTACTGACATGTGAATTTAATTTTGTGATGTATAAACTATCACATGACAAAGATTATTATTTAATTTCATCTCTTAATTTGTTTTAAATGAAAATAAAAAAATAAAATCAGATTCTGCATAATTTAATACAATGAGAAAACAAAATCAAAAAACAAAATCTCACTACTACACTCCAATTTCCTAAAAAACAATAAAACAAATACAAGTCCCAAAACTAAAACAATTGTAGGTTTGCTTCAAATCATCAACCATGCGAATTGAAATCTCATTCGGGAAATTTAAAATGAAACGAAAGCGAACTGAAATCTGCAAGCTTTGATTTTTCATTTAAAAAATTAAGAGATAAATAAGGGAAAAATATGTTTTTCGTCCCTATAGTTTCAGTCAACTCTGGTCTTTGTCCCTATACTTTAGATCCTTTAATTTTTGTCCTTGAACTTTCTAAACCCTCAATCCATGGTCCCTAGCCGTTAGTGAGATCTGTTAACCTGATAAGCTAGGTAACAAAAATTACATGTTAGCCTCAATGGTGGGCCTCAAATAGCTGACTCATCTAATGAATCTTTTTTATTAATTTTTAATTATTAAAATAATAATAATTATGAAATTAGGTTTTTTATCAGGTAAAATTGCTTAGGTGAAAACCCTAATTTAGTAATTATGGTTATTTTAATAATTAAAAATTAATAAAAAAGTTAATTAGATGACCTGTCAGTTATTTGAGACTCATTATTGCTACCGACATGTAACTTTTGCTGGCCAACTCATTAAGTTAACATATCTCACGGACGGGCAGAGACCACGATTTGGGGGTTTAGAAAATTTAGGGACAAAAAAAATGATTTAAAATACAGGGACGAAGACTAAATTTGACCGAAACTATAGGGATGAAAAACATATTTTTCCCATTAAATAATAATTTTTGTCATGTGATAGTTTACATGCCACAAAATTAAATCCATGTCAGCAAACTCTGCTAAATATTTAATGAGAGACTAACGGTAGGATTAGATTTGTTCAATTTTTAAAGAAGGGGGACCAAAATTGAACAATTAAAACTAGGGGGACCAAAATCACCCATTTTTAAAAGTATATGGACTAAAATTGAGCAATTAAAATTGGGGGGACCAAAATCACACATTTACAAAAGGATTGGGACCAAAAAATGTATTTAAACCTATTTTTTATTTAAGGCTATGGGTCAACATGGCAAAGGTTTTTAACATATATATAATGATAAGTAGGCGCTGTTGAAATTATATATATTTTAAGTGGAGTTATATAATCACGAAGGATTTGGTTACGCAATCTAGTGCCAAGAAAAGCTCTTCCCAAAAAATTTAATGGATTAAAACAGTTACGTACTATATAATTATATATAGCTAGTAATTTCTATGTAGAGATAATGGAGTATGCTCTAAAGGAGAAATATGTTAGATGCACTAGTGCAAAAAGGGCCTTCTACGACGGTTGAAAATGGGCTTTTACGACGGTTGTACAACCATCGTAGAATCAGGCGTCGTTGAAAATTTGAATTTTGACGACGCGTGAGGACCGTCGTAGAAAAGGAGAAACCACGACGGTTAAGCTGGTAACCGTCGTGGAAAGTGTGGCCTTTCACGACGGTTGAAAGGATAACCGTCGTGGTTTCTCTACTTTCCACGACGGTTTTCCTTACAACCGTCGTGAAATGCCACACTTTCCACGACGGTTACCAGCTTAACCGTCGTGGAAACCCCTCAACCCACCCTTCTTGAAGCCACTCTTCTACGACGGTTGTGACCACAACCGTCGTGAAATGCCACACGTGGAAACTTTTATTTTTTTTGCAAAATCTGTTTTTGACAAAACTTTTATAACATTTCATAGCAAGAATGGAGGTCATTCCAAATACCAAAACCATAGCAGTGTCCATGTTTTTGACAAATCTATTCACAAAGGGTGGTTGCACATTTGCTACAAAAAATCAATTTACAAAGCCATAGATAAGAAGAGGCATCATCTAGCCAACATAATAATATAACGTCTCAAACCTAAAGTGAATGACAAACTAAAAAATGATTACCACTTATCTGATCTTTCTTTTGAGTAAATGTAAGTTTGAGATGGTTTTCCAAACATGCTATATATCAATTAAAATATTCATTACTATTTAAATATTTATCTATCAAGAGACATGTATACTAACATCATAGGTTTCAAAATTCTTAACGAAAGGAAGCTAGATCACCTGAATTTTCTATTTTCACTTTTTTCTCTACAGTTTTTGTTGCCTCTAATATTGCACTTAAGAAGGTAGCAGCTCCATCATCCATCCCCGTTCCTACATTCTCAATCAATACCTAGAATATGCATAGAAAACTTTGAGTGTATTGTTCCAGTAATATCTAGAATGCTAACAGAAGATGGAGAAAAAAATTTCACCTCATTCATACAAACACAATAACTTATAAATGTGAGATCCATGAAAATATTACAATGTTTTCCTAATATGGTTAAAAGAAAGCCAAGAGCACAAAAACAACAGTACAATCTGTGTTGCCACAGTTGGCACACAAGCAAGAGAAAATATAGTAGCATCAACAAGGAAAATTAATCAAATAAATGTCAAACTTCTTTACAAAAAGGACTACATAAGAATCCAATGATGTGAATATAGCCCCCACCCAAACCATATGAGCTTTTTTCTTTAGCTGATTCTGTACAGGCAACATGTGAATCTGACTGATGCTAGCTTATTCCAAAGTTGGCCATTCAATCAGTATATAATTTATATAATTGATGCTGCTTATATCCAGAATGACATTCTTTCATTGCTGGTATGCATTTGACAACTTGAGAACACCATTGTTGCCCTTTGAAAGACCAGGAGGGGATTCAAATTCAACTTCCATCACTTATAAAACCCACTCTACAATATATCTTTTGCACATAAGCAATTTCTACCTTTCATTCGAAATATTTAACTATCATTGGCAAGTTTGCTTGTTACAACTACCAAGTTTAATTCCCTCTCTCAGTTTGTTAATTCATAAATAAATTTTTAAAAGAAATAGTAAAAATTTACAGGATAAAGTAGAACTGGGTAGCAATAGTGCATAGTTCAAATGGGAAATTTATGGTAACACAGACCTCATGCCTAAGATAACGTATAAACTCCTCAAAATTTGCACGCCAAAGAGTTAGCTCCTCTTTTGCTGCACCGAGTTTTGTATCCAAGTTAGATTATACTTGAGCAAAAAAAAATTTGTGAATCATAAATTAGTACTGAGACTGCTCATTCACATCAGATGATAATAGTCTTACCATCATTTTCTCCAACACTCATCATTTGGGAATCATCTGAATTTGTTTCTCTGTCAGCATTACATCCTGTATCTGTAGTGAGTGAAAATCTGATCGCTCCCCCAGGCACTGCTGCTTCTATAACACGTTCTAAGGTCTCTGGTGCTTCGAATTTCTGTAAGCCACGGATTGTCAAAAGAAACAGCATTGACAAAATTCTAATTCAGGTTACAAAAGTGAACACTAATACACTATGTTGTTGCAATAAATGAAGTGTCGTCTATGTATACAATCCCTCGACATGGCTGTTAGTGAAACCCCATTAGAAAGTCCATGTGCTTTGTACCAAATAGATGCTAAATGACTAATCTTATCTCATATCATTGATCAAAGATGATTCAACTACCTATAGAAATTGTCATGAGTGAACAATTACCTTAGCAGATTTAGCACCCCCGCTTCTTAGTAGTAGTTTCTACTGTAACTAGTGTAGAAATAACCACCCTCGTTAACCACTCACAATAAATTATGGGTATATGAGGTATTGAGCAATTAATACAACTAAAAATGGTACTATGTTACTTATATATAGGAAAAAAAAACTTTACCTTTTTTCTTTTATATATAGGACTGGAGGTAGTAGTTCTCAATTTAGCACATGTATTTAAAAAAAAAAAAAACTTGCCTTTTCCTTGACTTGTTCTGTCAACCATCTGTTTCATTGTAAGCCTACCATCGTGAAGCAATCGGTTAAGAAGCTCTACACACTGCAATATAAGTTGAAAATACTTTCAGCATTTTAAGCCTTAAATCAAAGTTTCAAAGAAAAACAAAGATCAAGCTGACTTCATCATCAAGGTGTCGTGATGCAATCTCCAAGAATTTGGAAATCTCAATCGATGGAGTATGTTATCAAACAATGCCAGGTACTGTGTCCTAACTCTCAATCGATCCCCATCACCACCTGCATTTACAATTTTCCAGAACATAGTCACCGGGTCACTTTAACCATTAATGAAGTAGGAATTTATTGCAAATATTAAACATAAGTTATCAAACCATGACATGGCATCAACACCTCTATACCTAAGTGAGGACCAGAAAGTTCATTGCAAGTAGATTATCGATATTTCAAAATAAGTGATCTAAATTACAAATTCATCATGCTGCTTAGAGATTGCACAAACTTAATCTAAATCACAAGATTCAAATAAAGAAGCTCTAGCATGGCAGAGGGAATGCATAAACTTGAGCTTAGCTCATTCTGGACCATCTAAATATTAGGTGGTAAAACTTAATAGATAGGCCTCAATAGAAAATGAAACTTAGAATAGGATCCTTATCTCATGATCAGGAGTAGAGGGTGGTGGTTATCCATTGGCTGGTTCTAATCACAAGTAGAGGGTGAAATCATGAGTTACTAATGTGATTTGCATACACCTTTTAACAAAAGTTATGGAATCAATTAACATGAAAATTCTACTGTGTTTTATAATTCTGTTGCAAGTAATAAAGTTATAGAAGAGCTTACAGTATACATATCAGATCTAGTAGCTTACCTCTCGGCATAAAGGACATTTCTCTTTAGAATTTGCTGCCTTAAGTCCATCAACAATAGATACTGATGCAGCCGAGCAAGCACAAGTATAGCAGAATATATGGCCACAAGTCAGTGAAACTGGATCAAACACTGTGTCCTGTCATGGAGGAGCCAGATGAACAATATCAATGGATAAAAAAGTGAAGGACAATATAGAGTGGTTTTTCAGTTACCATAGAAAACACATTATTGATGTTGAGAAACCTGTGGTGATATTGTAATTTTACTACATTTTTTTTAAAAAAAAGGTCAAATGTTTTGGATTCTGAAAACTGAAAAGTGCATATAATTGATATATCTGAGATATTTGAAACCATATACAAATAAGATAGTTTACGAGTAAGCATCCATCTTTTTTTGGTAGGAACAGAAGTTTCCTTCAGTTCAAAATTCTAACTCGATGCATAATCTTTAGCTTGACTGGACCCTCTTGCATCCAAGTAGCAGTAATCTTCAAATACACAACCTCAGTGAATGTTCAATCCAAATTAAAAACCAGAATGTGGGTAATGCACAAAAATTGAGGTAGAGTTCATGCAACAACTGATATTGAGTAACTTACCAAGCATAAAGAACAAGTCAAGTCAATATCAATTTTGATAGAATCAAAGAGCTCACAAGTAAGTGATGGTTTTCCATCCTTAAATGTGAGGGAACGTCCATCAAATAAAGCAGGTGCCTTCCTTGACTTGACCTTGGTTTCCCTTAAATTAATGTGGAAGGCCATAAGCTCACAAAGCCAGGGACTTTGAAGAATTTCCTTGTGCATACTCTGGACCTGTGACTTGAATAATTGCCCTTGCTTGGAATAATGAATTTGCAGTGACAGTAGAAATAACAGCATATAAAAACCACTCTTCACAAATTTCATCTAAATTATCTAAACATAAAATTAACACACCTACAAAATCAGGATGATTTTAATAATTATCAAGAGAAGCAAAACTGACAGACATGACATACCTTATCATATTTCTTTAGTATTTTTCGAATTGCAATGGCATTTATCAGTGCATAAGTAATCAGATCTTTGCCTTCTTGAACTAGAGCAGTATGGCTCCCTTGTAATTTGCCTTTGAACCAGAAAAGGTACTTTCTGAAGCCAGAAGCGAGATGTAGCTCCAGCAATTTCTGAGCACACTGATTAAAGCAGCTGATGAACACATTTTTATTCACACTTTGCATAATTAATCTTAGCTTGCTTGGACTATAATTGTTATTAAATCCACTGTTTTAATTGGAATTTACCAAATTGGGCTTAATTGGGCTTTAATTGTGAATGTTGTTTAAATTCGGATTTTTAAGCCTACTGACCTACCTGTCTTGTTTTGATGATATCTGGAGCTACAGGTGTCCGATTTGAGAGATTCCAGTGGCATTGGAAAGCTAACTTCCGAGGCTTTAATTTGATATGCAATATGACCATATTACCATGAAGCCATTAGGAGCAGTTGCTGTTTGAAAATCGCCTACTGTTGCTGTCTGACACAAGTCCGAATTTGATTAGTTTTGTAATTAGTTTGTGGGCCTGTTTTAATTAATTTCGGCCCAATTAAGGCCTAATCAGATTGTTAGTGATTTAGGCTCTATAAATAGGTGTGTTGCTGAGTAGTTTGAACACTTTACATTCATTTTTCAGATTTTAGAAAAAAGACTCTCCACTTTCCCTCTCTTTTCTCTCTTCTTGCAATTTTCGAATTCGGTTCCTCTTCTTCATCTTCTTCAATTTTCGAGTTTCTCCTCCATGGAAATGGAAGGCTAAGCTTCAAGGATTGTTTCTCTACTTAATTCACAAAGGAAATTGAGTTTATAATTTCATTTTTCATGTCTTGAATTCTTGGACAGATTCTTCACTTTCCTTCTCCTAGTTTCTTGATGTTTAGGTTTGAATTTGAAATTGAGTTACATGCTTTATGGAATTCGAATTCTAATCTGAATCTAACTCACATTTTAGGTTGCTTAATCTGAAATGAATTCTAGGTTTGCTTAATTCCAAGGATTAGAAATTAGGATTCATGCTAGTTTGCTTTATTCTAGTGTGAAAATTAATGAGGATGCTTAATGCGAATTTGAATCTGTCAAGGAATTGAGGAATTTTGTATAAACCAATGATTGATCCAATTTGTGAATGAGGTAGAGAACCAATTCGTTTTTCTGAAATTGTTTTCTGCAAATTTAAATTCTGTTTTGGAAATTAGGAAATTAGTATGAACAACAATCAAAATCCTCTTGTGTGTGTGAGTTGCTATGGGATTGAAATTCTGAATTTGTAATTTGATTCCTTGAGAGAGACGACTTTGGGTTAATCAACCTACTGCACTTTAATTCATTTTATTTGGTTGAGTACGGCCTCGACCAAATTTGGCGCCGTTGCCGGGGAATTCAATTCAAATTCTGTTTCAATTCCAATTCTGTTTTGTGCATTTCTGTGTGCATTTGGTGTATGACTAGAGCAAACCCAGGTACCCTACATTCATTTGATCCAAAAATTGATAAGACATATCATAGGTTAGTTAGAGAGTCTAGGATTCCATTTGTGCATAATTCTGTTAGTGATAGTGAGTTGTCTAATAGTGTGTATTCTGCTGTTAGTGTAAGTGATAGTGAGTCTGTTTCTGTGTTTTCTTCTTCTTCTTTCCTTGAGTCTTATTTTAATTGTGATACCATGGCTGAGAGAACTTTGAGAGAGCTTGCAGCACCTGATGTTAATATTCAGACTTTATGCATTCAATATCCTGATATAGATGTGCCTTGTGAGCTTAAGTCTGGATTGATTCATTTGTTGCCCAAGTTCCATGGTCTTGCAGGTGAGGATCCACATAAACACCTTAAGGAATTCCATATTGTCTGCACCACTATGAGACCACCTGGAGTTCCTGAGGATCATATTAAGCTGAAGGCATTTCCATTCTCCCTGCAAGATACAGCAAAAGACTGGTTGTACTACCTTCCACCTGGATCCATTACTGGCTGGGATAATTTGAAGAGGATGTTTCTGGAAAAATTCTTCCCAGCATCTAGAGTGACTTCAATCAGGAAGGAGATTTGTGGTATAAGGCAGATGGATGGAGAGAGTTTGTATGAGTACTGGGAGAGATTTAAGAGGCTTTGTGCAAGCTGTCCACATCATCAGATTCATGAGCAGTTACTCATCTAGTATTTCTATGAGGGCCTATTGAACAATGACAGACAGATGATAGATGCAGCCAGTGGAGGAGCTCTTGTAGATAAAACTCCAGTTGCAGCAAGGCAGTTAATTGAGAATATGGCTTCTAATAACCAACAGTTCAGTACCAGAAGCAATTCAGTAGCCTTGACCAGAGGAGTTCATGAGATGGAGACCACTTATGCTGCTGATCATAGGAAGTTGGAGAGCAAGCTAGATGATTTGGCTTCCTTGGTTAAGCAGATGGTAGTGTCTCAACAAGTTGCTAAGCTATGTGGGATTTGTACTTCTGCAAATCATCCCACTGATGTATGTCCCACCTTACATGAGCCTACAGGAGATGGTGTTTTTCCTCCTCAGGCTTATGTAGAAAATATCTATGGTTCTGGCAGACCCCCTCAGCAGCAACAGTATAATCAGGATCTTTCTTCCAACAGGTACAATCCGGGTTGGAGGAATCATCCAAATTTGAGATGGGGGAATTCTCAGCAGCAGCCACAGCAGCCTTATATGCCTTATCAATCTCATGCTGCTGGGCCTAGTAGATCTTACGAGCCTCCACATGTACAGCAGCAACAACAGCCTACACCGCCTGCTGCTGCACCTTCCAAGAGTGAGCCTTCCTTGGAAGAATTAATGAGGCAGATGGCGGTCAGTAATATGAATTTTCAGCAGAGGACAGAGGCAACTATTCAGAGCCTTGAGAATCAGATAGGCCAGATGGCTACCACTCTTAATCAGTTGCAGTCTCAGGGTTCAGATAAGCTTCCTGCTCAAACAGTTGTCAACCCGAAGAATGTTAGTGCAATCACTTTGAGGTCGGGTAAGAGTGTGCAAGCACTTGATAGGCAACAGTCTGAGCAAGAAGATGAGATTCATACAGTTGTAGACCCTGTGCAGGAGAGAGCTAGTCCTAGTCCTTTGAGTAGCCCCAGTTCTTCAAGCAGTGAGCAGCCTTCTATTCCTCTTCCATTCCCTCAGAGAGTTTTGCAGAAGAGTAAAAAAATTGAAGAGGCTGACAAGGAGATCTTGGAGACTTTCAGGAAAGTAGAGGTGAATATACCTCTACTTGAGGCCATAAAGCAAATTCCGAGATATGCCAAGTTCTTGAAGGATCTGTGCACCCATAGGAGGCGGCTGAAGGGCAATGAGAGGATTAGTATGGGAAAGAATGTCTCTGCACTCATTGAGAGACCTATGACTCCCATTCCAGAAAAATGCAAAGACCCAGGGACATTTACTATTCCTTGTGTTATAGGCAGTAACCAGTTTGATAATGCTATGCTTGATTTAGGAGCATCTATTAATGTTATGCCTTTATCTGTTTTCACCTCTTTGTCTCTTGGTCCTTTGCAGGCTACAAGTGTTGTCATTCAGTTGGCAAACAGGAGCATTGCCTACCCTGCAGGCCTTATTGAGGATGTGTTGGTTCGAGTGAATGACCTCATCTTCCCTGCTAACTTCTACATATTGGATATGGAGGGAGGAGATTCACTCACTGGTGCAGCCCCCATCATCTTGGGCAGGCCCTTCCTGAAGACAGCTCGGACTAAGATTGATGTTCATGCAGGCACACTTACCATGGAGTTTGGAGACAGTGTGGTTCAGTTTAATATTTTAGATGCCATGAGGCATCCTGTTGAGGATCATTCTGTATTCCATATTGATATGCTTGCTGAACTTGTAGATGATAGTTTGTCTGAGTTTGTAGGACATTTGGACTTTCCGGACTTTTCTGATTTCATTGATGTCTACACTTGTGATTTATGTTCTGATTCATCTGTGTGTAGTATGTGTGCTGAGATAGATGAGTTCATATCTGTTGATTGTTCTGATTGTCCTACAGGTTCTGGTATTGATGCACCAGTTGTGTCAATTGAGTCAGAATGCAGTGGCTTGATTACAGCAATTATAGATACATCTGACTTGATTGATTTGCAGGTTGTAGAGGTTTCTACCAGTACCAGATTGTTACCTTCTATTGTTCAGCCCCCATCACTGGAGCTGAAGCCACTTCCCACTCACCTCAAGTATGCATATTTGGAGGATGAGCAGAAGCTTCCAGTGATCATCTCTACTGCTCTCTCAGCTGATCAGGAGCAGAGGTTGTTGCACGTGATTAGAGAGCACAGGAGAGCTCTAGGTTGGACTTTGGCAGATATTCCGGGTATTAGCCCCTCCTTGTGTATGCATCGGATTCTGTTGGAGGATGGGGTTAAACCTGTGAGGCAGCCTCAGAGAAGGCTGAATCCCCAGATTCTTGACGTGGTCAAGAAGGAGGTCACCAAGCTGCTACAGGCGGGTATCATATATCCCATATCAGATAGCACTTGGGTGAGCCCGGTACAGGTGGTACCGAAGAAATCTGGGATTACAGTTGTGAAGAATGAGAAGGATGAGCTGATTCCTACTAGGGTGCAGAACAGCTGGAGAGTCTGCATCGACTACAGGAGGCTCAACCAGGCGACCAGGAAGGATCACTTCCCACTTCCTTTCATTGATCAGATGCTGGAGCGCCTGGCAGGTAAATCCCATTACTGTTTCTTAGATGGTTTCTCTGGTTATTTTCAGATTTGTATTGCATCAGAGGACCAGCATAAGACTACATTTACCTGTCCTTTTGGTACCTTTGCATATAGGAGGATGCCTTTTGGTGTATGCAATGCTCCTGGTACTTTCCAGAGATGCATGATGAGTATATTTGCTGATTTACTTGAGCATTGCATAGAGGTTTTCATGGATGATTTTAGTGTATATGGCTCCTCATTTGATGCATGTTTGGATAGCTTGACTAGAGTGCTTGATAGGTGCATAGAGACTAACCTTGTTCTTAATTATGAAAAGTGTCATTTTATGGTAGAGCATGGTACAGTCTTAGGCCATATTATCTGTAGGAAGGGTATAGAGGTAGATCCTGCAAAATTAGATGTTATTTCACACTTGCCTTACCCCTCTTGCGTGCGAGAGGTTCGATCTTTTCTTGGACATGCAGGTTTCTATCGCAAGTTCATTCAGGACTTCAGTCGGATAGCCCTTCCGCTGTCCAACTTGCTACAGAATGATGTCAGCTTTGAGTTTGGAGAGCGGTGCAGAGAGGCATTTGATCGCCTCAAGAGATCTCTCACCACCACTCCAATTATTCAGCCACCGGATTGGACGCTTCCGTTCGAGTTGATGTGTGATGCATCAAACTACGCCTTGGGAGCTGTTTTGGCACAGAGGGTTGGTAAGCTGTCTCATGTGATATATTATGCATCTAGGACTTTGGATGCAGCACAGGTAAATTACACTACCACTGAGAAAGAGCTGTTAGCAATTGTTTTTTCATTGGATACGTTTAGATCATATTTGCTAGGCTCTAGGGTAGTGGTTTTTACTGATCATGCTGCTCTTAAGTTCCTTTTGAAAAAGACAGATTCCAAACCCAGGTTGATCAGGTGGATGCTACTGCTTCAGGAGTTTGATTTGGACATCCAGGATAGGAGTGGTGCGCATAATCTGGTAGCAGACCATTTGAGCCGCATTGAGAGAGCGGAGGATGTGTTTCCTATTCGGGATGACTTCCCGGATGAGCAGCTTATGGCTTTGCTTGACTCCCATTCCCCTCCCCTTACCCCTTGGTTTGCTGATATTGTTAATTATCTTGTTGCATCTGTTTTTCCACCCTTGGCATCTAGGGCTCAGAGAGATAGACTTAAGAGTGATGCCAAGTATTATGTATGGGATGACCCTTATTTATGGCGTTTTTGCAGTGACCAGGCTATCCGTAGGTGCATTCCAGATCAGGAGATCCAGTCTGTACTTCAGTTCTGTCATTCCTCACCTGTTGGAGGACATCTTGGACCCCAGAGGACAAGACGAAAGGTGCTGGATTATGGATTTTATTGGCCTACGATTTTCAGAGACGCCTGGAGAGTCTCCTCTACATGCGAACAGTGTCAGAGAGCAGGAGCGGCCATTTCTAGCAGGCAGCAGATGCCCCAGCAGCCTATGTTGTTTTGTGAGATTTTTTATATGTGGGGTATTGATTTTATGGGTCCATTTCCTGTTTCTTTTGGTTTTATATATATATTGCTTGCTGTGGACTATGTCTCCAAGCGGGTGGAGGCTATAGCCACAAGGACTAATGATGCTCGAGTTGTTGTGGATTTTGTCAGGTCTCACATCTTTTGCAGGTTTGGAGTGCCTCGAGCCATTGTTAGTGATCAGGGGACCCACTTCTGTAACCGGTCCATGGAGGCTTTGCTGAAGAAGTATGGGGTGGTGCATAGAGTTTCTACACCATACCACCCCCAGACTAATGGACAGGCTGAAGAAGTATGGGGTGGTGCATAGAGATCAAGAGGATTCTGGAGAAGATGGTGCAGCCTAACAGGAAGGATTGCAGCCACCGCCTTCATGATGCTCTCTGGGCTCATAGGACCGCCTACAAAGCACCTCTTGGGATGTCTCCCTTTAGAGTTGTTTTTGGTAAGGCGTGCCACTTACCTGTGGAGATTGAGCATCGGGCATACTGGGCAGTTAGGGCTTACAATTTGGATTGTGACCAGGCAGGAGAGCAGAGGAAGCTTCAACTGCAGGAGCTTGATGAGATCCGCCTGGAGGCCTATGAGAACTCTAAGTTCTACAAGGAGAAGACTAAGAAATTTCATGATCAATGTATTGCTAGAAAAGAGTTTGTAGTAGGCTAAAAGGTGTTGTTGTTTAATTCTAGACTTAAGCTCATGCCTGGTAAGCTTCGTTCTCGTTGGATTGGACATTTTATTGTCACTCATGTTTATCCTTATGGTGTTGTAGAGTTGAAGAGTGAGTCCACCAACAAGACCTTCAAGGTCAATGGCCACCATCTCAAGCTATTTCATGAGAGTCCCGCTTTGGTTGAGGAGACGGTTGAGGAGATGAGCTTGGAGCTTCCCACATTCCCTCAAGTGCAAATTTTTCCACCTTGATGAGGGAGTCTCTTTCCCCACTATTTTATTGCATTATGTCCTTTTTTTCTATAATTTGATTATTTTTCCATTGAGGACAATGTGTGATTTAAGTGTGGGGGAGGAGATTTGTAGTTTTAGGACTTTAGGATTGATTTTAGGAATTAGTATGTGGTTAGGATTATAGTGTTTGTGTGTTAGTAATTTTTAGGATTGTTAAAAAAAAATTGTTTGCTGTTTTACTATTCAAAAAAAGAAAAAAAAAGAAAAAAATGTTGTTTTACTGTATTTTTGGTGTTTTCCATAGGAAATTTGCTGTTTTTGAGTTGCTGTCAGCATTTTCATAGCTATTCTGTAGCTACTGCTGTTACTGTTTTGCTGTCTGAAATTATTGTAATCTGTCTGTTTTGCTGTTTTGCTGTTGCTGTTGTTGTTTTTGCATTACTGTAGCTGCTGTACGTTTTTATTGATGCTGTTTACAGCAGAATTTTTTTACAGCAGTTTTGTTACAGCATAATTTCATTTTACAGCAGAATTTTGACAGTTATCTGAAATTTACAGCAAAAACAGAATTTTCGACAGTAGGAAAAATAATACATTTGGCATGTTTTTCATTGGATTTTTAGGATTTGTGTTGGTAGTGGCATTTTCATCATATTTGGACAATTGGTTTCTTGATTTATGTTGTTTGGATTCCTTATAATTTAGTGAATAAGTTGGTTTTGATGATTATTGGGTTGAATATTTTGTGATAGAGTTGTCCTTGGTGAGATTTTGAGCCTTATTGATGGATGGACCATTCTATGCCATTCTCTCTTTTTCTTGTGTGATTTCACTCTTGTTTGCTTGTGCTCTAGAACTTGGCTTGACTCTTTGATTTTCAACTTTGTTCACATGCATGTATTGAGATGATTGAGGCATTTTTGTTGATAATTGAGCTACTAGCCATATTAGCTTACCTTGATGATTTTCCACTTGCTAGCCCCTTTGAGCCTATGGATCCCATTTCTTGTTTTTGAAAGCTCATTACAAGCCTTGAAAGTGAAAAACCATGATTGTCCTTGCCTTAGAGGATAAAGGAGCTTTGGAATTGTTTTAGGAATAGGCTCTTGAATGAGTGTGGGGGTGTGCTTGAATTTCTTATCTTATCTCCTCTTGTGGATATCATATTGTTGACCTTTGGCTAGTTACAAAGAAAAAAAAAATGAAAAAGGAAAAAGATAGAAAAGTAAAAAAAAAATAAAGAATAAAAAAAAAAGCTCAAAAGAAAAGTGTTAAAAAAAAGAGCAAAGAAATAAAGTGTTCTTGAAATAGCAAAAATGGGTCAAAAGGTAGAAAAAAGGAGTTTAATTGTATTCTTGAGATGTATGCTACTTGCATTTCTTCTTGGATTTATTCCCCATTGCTCCTCTATTCTCTTTGGTTTTTAACTTCTTATCCTTCATTTTCCCTACCTTTACCTTGGCCCCATTACATCCTATTTGAAGTCCTCTTGATCTTTGCTTGCATGTGTTTCAATTGTTGTGGATATTAGAGTCTTGCCAAGCCTATGGTAGTGCTTGCTTTCATGAGTGCTTTGAGTGTATATACACAAGCCTAAACACTTGAGAGTTGGAGTTTGTCTTGTGAGGATTCTATCACTTTTGATTCACCCCTTTGATTTGATTCACCTCCTTGTTTGCTAAATTGTAGGGAATTCCATTCATAATTTTCTTGACTCCATGACTCCTTTGATGATGTATTATGCCTACTCCTATGCATTCCTTGGATCTCTTGTTAATAATGCCACTTGTATTTGCATTGTGCTCCCTAATTGATTTTTAGCTTCATGTGGTGTTTTGCCCGGAGTGCAAAAGGGCAAGTGTGGGGGAATTTGATGAACACATTTTTAATCACACTTTGCATAATTAATCTTAGCTTGCTTGGACTATAATTGTTATTAAATCCACTGTTTTAATTGGAATTTACCAAATTGGGCTTAATTGGGCTTTAATTGTGAATGTTGTTTAAATTCGGATTTTTAAGCCTACTGACCTACTTGTCTTGTTTTGATGATATCTAGAGCTACAGGTGTCCGATTTGAGAGATTCCACTGGCATTGGAAAGCTAACTTCCGGGGCTTTAATTTGATATGCAATATGACATATTACCATGAAGCAATTAGGAGCAGTTGCTGTTTGAAAATCGCCTACTGTTGCTATCTGACACAAGTCCGAATTTGATTAGTTTTGTAATTAGTTTGTGGGCCTGTTTTAATTAATTTCGGCCCAATTAAGGCCTAATCAGATTGTTAGTGATTTAGGCTCTATAAATAGGTGTGTTGCTGAGTAGTTTGAACACTTTACATTCATTTTTCAGATTTTAGAAAAAAGACTCTCCACTTTCCCTCTCTTTTCTCTCTTCTTGCAATTTTCGAATTTGGTTCCTCTTCTTCATCTTCTTCAATTTTCGAGTTTCTCCTCCATGGAAATGGAAGGCTAAGCTTCAAGGATTGTTTCTCTACTGAATTCACAAAGGAAATTGAGGTTATAATTTCGTTTTTCATGTCTTGAATTCTTGGACAGATTCTTCACTTTCCTTCTCCTAGTTTCTTGATGTTTAGGTTTGAATTTGAAATTGAGTTACATGCTTTATGGAATTCGAATTCTAATCTGAATCTAACTCACATTTTAGGTTGCTTAATCTGAAATGAATTCTAGGTTTGCTTAATTCCAAGGATTAGAAATTAGGATTCATGCTAGTTTGCTTTATTCTAGTGTGAAAATTAATGAGGATGCTTAATCCGAATTTGAATCTGTCAAGGAATTGAGGAATTTTGTATAAACCAATGATTGATCCAATTTGTGAATGAGGTAGAGAACCAATTCGTTTTTCTGAAATTGTTTTCTGCAAATTTAAATTCTGTTTTGGAAATTAGGAAATTAGTATGAACAACAATCAAAATCCTCTTGTGTGTGTGAGTTGCTATGGGATTGAAATTCTGAATTTGTAATTGGATTCCTTGAGAGAGACGACTTTGGGTTAATCAACCTACTGCACTTTAATTCATTTTATTTGGTTGAGTACGGCCTCGACCAAATTAAAGCAGCCAACTATCGCTGACATTTCATTGAGAAGGGAAGGGAAGAAGGTCCCATCACACACTGAACAATTATATGAGAGTTAGCTAAGACATAATTAACCCGTATCAAACCCACATGGTGTAATATAATCAAATTCACATGGTCTCAAGAGAAGACTGCTTCTACGAACCTGTCTGCAGTGCAGTGTACCGGAGAGAGACAGCGACGACAGTCCGGTGGTGGTGGTGAGAGAGACAGAGCTTGAAAGCTCTTTACGAACAATGTAGCGCTGTACCAGAGAGACAGAGATGGCAGTCCGGTGGTGGTGGTGAGACGGCAGTGCGCTATAGCGATGGGAGGTGAGAGAGAGGAACGATGGGAGGTGAGAGAGAGAGGGACGACGGTGAGGGAGAGGGGGCTCGCGCGGGTAGAGAGAGAAGGGGAGGGACGGCGTGAATGAATAGAGAAGGAGAAGTAGGGTTATGATTTTATTACAAATACCACGACGGTTATGAAGGTAACCGTCGTGGTTACCCTCATTTACTTTTGCACCCCCATTCTTTCTATTGACACCCACCATGTTTTTGTAATAACTCATGTTTCCTGACACTTTCCACGACGGTTGAATAACAACCGTCGTAAAAAACTTGATTTTTTTTCTTTTTTTTTATTTTTCCTGGTGTTTTTCACGACGGGTGCCAAGGGAATCGTCGCTGTATGTATTTTCCACGACGGTTCCCATACAACCGTCGTTGTTTGTTACGCAAATAATTTCAAAAATGCCACCGCGTCACTTTCCACGACGGTTCCCTTTCAACCGTCGTGGAATGGTCGTCGTAGAATGCTGTTTTTGTAGTAGTGATGGTATGGGAACTTCAGGAGAATGGAAAAATTAATAGTTAATTAAAGGGTGCATCATCATTTATTTAATTTTGAAGAAGAAGAATCTTTTTTTTCTTGTGGATTGAAATTTAGGGTGAGGGATGGTGCCCCAATCCAAGACAGGGAAAGCCTCAGAACTCTTTAAACACTGAAGAAGAATCTTTAGAAGATTGAAGAATATATAGAACTATTTCTTTAATAGGTTGCGATTCACAAGATATTGGCCAAGACATTAATTATAGCAAGCAGATTAAAAAGTGTCATTGATGAAAAGGTAATTTTTCAAAAATGAAACATACATCTGTTTTGAAATAAAGAAAAATACTAGATGAAATGTTGATTTTAAATGAAATAGCCAAAGCAGGAAAAACAAAGAGAATAAGACCGCGACTTCAATGATTTAATCAAGTTCAAGTATTTTTCCAGCTTATCAACCTTTTTGAATCTCTTCTCTAATCATATTCTTGTTGTTCTTCATTGTAAAAACTATCTTGGGGTAGTTTTAGCTTTGTTACTCATTGGCAATACTCTCTTTGAGAGATTTGTAAGATGTACTCATTTAATACTTTGTTTTACTCATTGTGAGTCGTCTCTCCTAAGCTAGTTAGGTGAACTAGTGTTGGTTGATCGATGGAGAATCTTAAGAGGCTATTTATCAAACAATACTCAATGATTATCAAACAAAGGTTGTGTGGTGTTATAAAATACTCGGGTGAGCCTGGAAAAAGCTCATACAAAAGATGTAGAACACAGGAAAAATACTAGAAGGGTGGTTGAATAGTGTTTTACAAACTTTACAGTTTTTATAGAAACCCTTTCGCAGCAGTAAGTTTATCAAAATTTCAGACATGGTTTTTAAAGGTTGTTTGAAGTTACTTCTCCTATTTGAAAAATTTAGATAAGAGGTTTTCTGAAATTAGTTGTTCTTAAAATGAGTTCAAAAAGCGTATGTAAACTTTACTTTTCAATTCCTTTTCTGTTAGCACAATAAATATATATAAATGCGAAGTTCAGGGATAGAGAAACTTAGCCAAGGAATTTATTCTGGTTCACTCACTACCACATGTGAGCTACGCCCAGTCCCAGTCCCAACTAACTACTGGATTTTCAACTAATTAATCTCAACATATTACAACTTACAAGTATTGTTTTCAGACAAGCTTCTTCAGACTCAATACAAGTATATATTTTTTGCTCACCTAGCCTTTTTGTAACATCCCGAAAAATTAGAACCCAAGATCAACAAAAGGTAAGTTAGAAAGGGAGTGAGAAGTTTGGGAAAGAGGAAGGATTTTGAGTAAGATTATGAGGATAATGAGAATTTATGGGCATTAAAGGGTATATTTAAGAGAGTAACTAAGATAGAAATGTGTTTTAGCAAAGGAAACTAGGAATGACGGAGTAGGTGAGAATTAGGAGGAGCTAAATTATGATATATAGGTGTTAGAGTCCTTGTTCAAGTAATAATCCGGTAGTTAAGATTTAGGATGAGTTAGAAGAGATTGGAGTAAGGATATGAATGAGTAATAGCCAAGAAAAGAGTATTTAGGGATTTTCTTAATTAGGGTAAGATTTAGGTAAGTAATTATGTGTAAAACAAGTAAGGAAAATGGTTTAAGAAGTGAGGAAACAAGACTTAGACTACAAAAGCAATTTTGAGTTTTAAGCCCTATGACCTTTTCTCACTAAATTGAGAATATCTAGAGTTGAAGGTGTCTAATTAAGGTGATTCCACTTGGGATGGAAAGATAACGTCCGGGGCTTCAGTTTGATAGGTTATATGATATGGTTTCGATCAAAATTGCACCTTCAAACAGACTCATTTTCGCTCAAGCGAAATGGATTCGCTTGAGCGAATTATGCAGAGAAATTTTCAAGTTCAGTTTGCTGTAAAATTCGCTCAAGCAAAATGGATTCGCTCGAGCGAAAATTGTCCAGAGAGGGCACTTTTCCTGTGTCATTTTCGCTCAAGTAAATTTGATTCGCTTGAGCGAAAATTCGTATTTTTGCATGCACAAGTCTCATTCGCTCAAGCGAAAATATTTCGCTTGAGCGAATGAGACTTGTAGCCCCAAATTTCATTTTAGAATCAGAATTTTTCCACTTCTTTTCTTCCTCTACCTTAACCTAGAGAGAGAAGCTCTGAATTTCTAGAGGGAGGAAGCTAAGATTGAAGCTTGGGAAAGGAAATTGAAGCAAGGAATCACCAAGTGGCTCATTCCTACTCATTCTTCTTCCCTTGAATTTCAAGATTTTGTGAGTACAACTCACACAAATTCACATGGTTGTTTCATTTTCTCAAAGTATGAACCCTATTCTCTATTTCCCCATTCTTCCTATGTGTACAGATGGATTATTGTTGTTTGCATGAAATTCATGTGATAATGTTGTGGAATTGAGTAATTTCTTTTTAGAATCATTATTGAGAACCTTAGGTTGCGAAACTTGCGAAATTAACGAAACTTACAAAATTCATGAAATGTGTTAGTTTTCAGTTATTAGTTCATTGAATTATATAAGCCGGTTTCGACCGTGAGTTAATTAAGTCGGCCTCTGCGCTGTGAGTTAAAAATTAAGTAATTATGTGAAAACTTGACTTCGGTCCAGTAATGGGTGGGATTCGTCCCTGGAGAAGACGTTCTCCGTAGTCTGAGCTCAGTTCTAACTCCAGTTTAAGTGATAAGATCATGCCTGCTGGGCACAGTAGTGAGTTGCATCATAATTGCATTATATTGAGTTGATTGTGATGTATGAGTTTGATGCCATAACTGTTATTTATTAGAATTGTATGCATACCCTCACCTTGAGTTAAAATGAAGTTATTCCTTGTAAAGAATTAGAATTTAGTCTAATCTTGGTGCTGCATTTCTATGTAATTGTTTCCCCACACTGCATTTGCATAGTTGTACTCGCTGAGACTGTAGTCTCACCCCATGTTTCGGGGATATACTCTAGTTTGTGCAGGGAATTCCCAGGTTTATGTGAAGGAACGGGAAGGAACAGTGGATAGGAACTTTACTCTCAGAGAGAAGACATGTTTAGTAGAAATAGATTCTTTCGATAATGATAGTTAACTAAGTTTCGTTGTATTTGTATTATGTTTGGCCACGGAGGCTTAGTCATAGATATTAAATGTATTTGAGATATTAACGGTATTTAGTGTTTTACTGATTCTAGGTTAATTTGAATTGGTAAACATCCGGTTTTGAGGGAAGACTATGCCGGATTTCCGGTATGAGTCTCGTGAACCATAAAACTTCGAGTGTAGGTTTCTTCCCTAAGTTAAATTAAGATTTTGGTTTGTAATAAGATATTGATGTATGTAATTAGCACTGGCTTAAGCAAATTGTTGGATAGCCTAAGCGATTGTTTGACGATATCGAAATCGAAGCGAAATAATTTCAGAAATTCAGGAATGGTGTTTCCAACGGGCACTATTTCGGAGTTGAGAAATTAGGACGTTACATTTTGGTATCAGAGCAGTTCAATCCAAATGGACTTGAAGGGAATCAAGCATGTGGTCAGGGTGCAGCGGAAATAAATGGATTCCCTCCCTTGTTATAATTGTTTTGCGAAAACACGAATCAAGGCATAAAAGATATTGAAACGAAAGGTCGTACCTTATTAGGATTATAAACGAGGCAAGTGTAGCCACGTCTCTATTGGTATCCACGCCAACAGCCGGACTAGGATTCTCTCCTCAGCTCTGCTAGTAGCCTTGGAAAATAAGAAGCGATTGCTCATGTGTATTGGGGTAGTGCATCTTATGCTCTATTTATAGAGTGGTGGCTAGGGTTTTACCCCCTCACTCACTTAACCCTCACACTTATGGGCCTGGCCCATTATGTTATAATAATTCTAATTAAATTAAATTAGAAATATTATCCTTTTCGTAGTGGCTTGTTGTATGCGTGTGACCCAATAGGATTTTAATATTTGGTTATGATATTAAAATAAAACCCTTTTATATTTAATATCATAAATAGTGAGCGGTATCTAGCAACACATCACTATCCAAATATTGAGATTATCAATAACCTTGATAAATCCTATTTTATTATAATAATTTATATGCACTGTCCCTTTGTCCAAATATCTAATTGAACACAAGGGCATGGATTGTGTCAACCTTGTATAGTTCAATTTATATTTTTTGATCCCCAAGTAGACTGTACCGAAAATAAATATCTCATATTTATTCTCCTGAGCATGGCCATGCATTTTGCAGTCTCACTTTATCAAGAGGCCTACAGATATAACTCCTGTTACATAGGAGGGACAAATCCCATCTAGGGCACTCACATTCGACCACATAATTTATTATATGTCCAAAAACCAACTTTATGATTACCCTGTTACAGGTAATGTTTGATGATAATTAAAACATATAATTCCTTATGTAGGAATTGTAGTGATTTCAGGTCGAAGGACTTCATATAACATTTATTAATTTAAGAAACGTTCATGACACTTATGTAACAACCCATGCAACGTTCTTAAGGTGGGTCTGTCCAGTACACCATTACTCTTAATGTGTACCTATGTGAGCACATGATATCTCATATCCATGATCTGTGAGATGTGATCATCAATGAACTCACATGCTAGTCTAAATGCATCTTTGTCCTAAGATGATAATTGACTAGGGACTATTTAAGAATAGTTCTTCATAAGCTCTCACGATCAAGTCATCTACTTGATTCCTTATGAAGTTTAAGCTTACTATTCTAAGGACAATAATTATATTCTAAAAGAATAAGTTTGCCTTTATAAAATAACATGATACAAGTGATGGATGTTCACAAATATATAAGTCCCTAGTGAATATTCCTAACAATCTCCCACTTGCACTAGAGACATTCAGACATAACTATTATGCCTAATGATCTAGTGTGACCTTCATGCTTCTGCTGCACAAGGGGTTTAATGGATTTGTAACATCGACTGTTTCTTGCTTCGAACTCTTATAGCTCGCAGCGCCACCATTCAAACAAAATACATAACCTGATTGCGATCTTCAATCATCATTGTCGGTTTGGAAGCTAGTATCAGTGTAAACCTTTACAAGTAGCTCTTCCTCACCTCCTCATATCAAGAATGAATCCCCAGTTCTTCTTAAGTACTTAAGGATGTTCTTGACTGTTGTTTAGTGACCTTCACCAAGATCAGACTGGTATCTGCTAGTCATGCTTAAAGCATATGACATTTCTGGTCAAGTACATAACATGGCAAACATGATAGACCCTATAGCAGATGCATAAGGAATCTTACTCATGTGACCTCTCTCTTCTTCACTAGAAGGAGTATGAGCCTTAGATAGGCTTATACCATGTGACATAGGCAAAGATCCCTTCTTAGAATCTTGCATGTTAAACCGTTTTAACATTTTGCTTATGTAGGTACTTTGACTTAGGGCAAGTAATCTTCGAGATCCATCTCTATAGATCCTTATATCTAACACATAGGTTGTTTCGCCCAAATCTTTCATAGAAAAACAATTTCCTAACCAAGTCTTTATAGACTGAAGGGTAGGAACGTCATTTCCAATGAGGAGTATGTCATCTACATACAAAACCAGAAAAACCACTATGTTGTCACTAACCATTTTGTAGACACAAGGTTCATCTTCATTTTAATGAAACCAAACTGCTTTACAGCTTCATCAAAAATGAAGATTCCAGCTTCTAGAAGCTTGCTTTAATCCATAAATGGATCGTTGCAACTTATACACCTTTAGGTATAACAAAACCTTCAGGTTGTATCACATACATATATTCAAGAAGGCTTCCATTTAGGAAGGCTGTCTTGACATCCACTTGCCAGATTTCATAATCATGGCAAGTTGCAATAGCAAGCAAGATCCGAACATATTTAAGCATGGCAACAGGGGAAAAGGCGTTTCATCATAGTCTATACTATGAATTTGCGTCAAACTTCTTTATCCACCAACCGTGCTTCAAAGGTACTTACATTACCATCCATGTCAGTTTTCCTCTTTGAAAACCCACTTGCACCCTATGGGTTTTATCCCTTCGGGTGGCTCAATCAAGGTACATACCCTGTTAGTGTACATGGAATCCATTTCAGATCTCATGGCATCAAGCCATTTCTCAGATTCTGGACTCAAAAGAGCTTCTTGGTAGATCACTGGTTCACCTTGATTCATTAGCAATACATCCCTTTCCTGAGACACAAGGAAACCATATCTCTCAGGTTGGTGGCGTACTCTTTCTGATCTACGCAAGTCTTGCGCTACTTGAGCAGGTGGCTCCACAACACTTTGTGATATCTGCTCTTGCTCCATTACCGGCTCATTACTACTTTGTGGTACTTGAATTTCTTTAAGTTCTACTTTCCTCCCACTCATTTTCTTAGAGACAGATTCCTTCTCTAAGAATATAGTAGTCCTAGCGACAACCACTCTGCCTTTGCTAGGATTATGGAAGTAGTAACCCTCAGTTTCCTTTGGGTATCCCACAAATAAGCACTTATCTGATTTGGGTCCTAGCTTATCTGAAACTTTGCGTTTCACATAAGCTTCACAACCCCATATCTTCATAAAAGACATACTAGGTCGTTTCCCAGTCCATATCTCATATGGTGTCTTTATGATAGCCTCAGATGGAACACGGTTTAGTGTGAAGGCTACTGTTAACAAAGCATGACTCCAAAAGGAGTCGGGGAGATCAGTTTGACTCGTCATAGATCAAACCATATCTAATAGAGTTCGATTTCTCCTTTCTGAAACTCCATTCCATTGAGGTGTTCCAGGAGGAGTGAGTTGAGATGTTATCCCCCACTCTCTTAGATAGTCATCAAATTGTTGGCTTGAGTATTCTCCACCTCGATCTCATTGAAGTGTTTTAATAGTCTTGCCAAGTTGGTTTTATACTTCATTCTTAAATTCCTTGAACTCTTCAAAGGATTCGGATTTGTGTTCCATCAGATACACAAATCCATATGTACTGAAATCATCAGTAAAAGTGATGAAGTATTGAAAACCTCCTATAGCCATTGTTCCCATGGGTCCACATACATCTCTATGTATGAGACCAAGAAGATCACCGACCCTTTCACCTTTTTCTGGTGAATGGGGTTTTGGTCATCTTCCCAAATAAATAAGATTCACGTGTCTCAATTGATTCAAAATCAAATGAGTCCAAATAACCGTCTTGGTGGAGTTTGGATATGCATTTCTCATTTATATGGCCTAAGCAACAATGCCAAAGATAAGTCGGGTTCAAACCATTTGTTTTGACCCTCTTAGCATTTATGTTATAGATAGGCGTCTTAACTTTGCACAACCATAAAATATATCATTCAAATAAATTGAACAACTATTGTTCTTTATTATGAATGAAAAAACACTCTTGTCTAAACAAGAAACGAAATTAATATTCACAAAATAATAATCATCCAGTTGGCAAAGTTAAATAATAGGTTCCTACGGCTAAGGCAACAACTCTTGCTCCATTTTCACACGTAGGTCGACTTCTCTTTTAGTCAATGACCTACTTCATTTAGATCCTTCACATTCACACTAATGTGAGATTCACATCCGGTATCCAATACCCAAGATGAAGAAATAGGTAAATTGACTTCTATAACATATATATTCCTGAAGCGGAAGTCTCACTTCACTTCTTCTTGATCTCCTCCAGATACTTTACACAGTTTCCAATGTCCTGATTGGCCACAGTGGAAACATTTTCCTTCCTTAGCTATCCCACCCATAGGTTTCAAGATTTTCTTTCTTGCCCTTGCCTTTTCACGGTTGGACCATCAATATGGCCTTCCCTTTACCTTTATTAATGTTTTGCTGAGCTGTTCTTAACATGCATAGCAATTCTAGCAGCGATTTGTCAAATTCATTCATGTTATAGTTCATGATGAGTTGACTATAGCTGTCCAACAACGATTACAGGACAAGATCAGTGGCCAACTCTTGGCCTAATGGGAATCCAAGCCTTTCTGGGTTTTCAATGTACCCAATTGCTTTGAGTACATGAGTACCAACAGGGGTTCCCTCTGCCAGTCTACATTGATAAAGTGCTTTTGAGATTTCAAATCGTTCAAGCCTAGCTTGTCATTGATAAAGTCTCTTTAAGTGTACAATCATATTGTATGTCTCCATGTTCTCATGCTGTTTTCAGCATTCATGGTAATAAGCACAAGGCAAGCTACATCGAGAACAACATCCAGATGCTTTCTAAAAGTATCCTTGTCAGTTTTGCGATGCATTTTGTAACGGGTGTTTCAGGAATAGGCCTTTCCAGGACATACAGCCTTTTCTCATGCCTAAGGACAATCCTTAGGTCTCTATACTAGTTTAGAAAATTAATTCCAGACAGTTTGTCCTTCTCAAGGACAGATCGCAATAAAAGTTACTTGTTGTGCTTGTTGCTATGCACGTAAGTATCATATAATAGACATATTTAATAAAGTCTTTAAATAAATATGTCTCCCATTATTTTGATTCAAAATAAGTACCCTCAATATAAAGAATCAAAAAATCCCATCACTAGATTTTCTAGTGGGCCAAGATCCATATTTCACCTTATTTTAAGTCAGCTTGGCTGATTGCTTAAGAAAAGGTTATTTAGGTAGGAACACGCTTTCCAATTGCATCTCATACAACTCTTGGATAGTTAGGTGAATAACTCTTATTCTAATTCATCTTATGAATTAATGCCTAACTTAGTGCCTCTAGGTTCTTCAATCCTATTGAATATACCTAGTTAAGTCAAAACCCAATGGTTGACAATAGATAAATGTACCTTGCTTTGGCAGACCCACATTTATTTCATCACGCCTCACTAAAATAGATAAATGTACCCTGCTTTAGCAGACCCACATTTAATCGATTCAAGCCTTGATTAGTGACATACATTGGAAGGCAAAACATGACTTAATATTAGTGCCTCTAGGTTTTTCAATCATATTGAATATACCCAATCAAAAACCAATGGTTGACAATTGGATATTACTTTTATCCTATCGTGTCTCACTAGAATAGATAAATGTACTCTGCTTTGGCAGACCCACACTTAATCGATTCTAGTCTTGACGAGTGTCATTCATTGGAAGGCATAATAAGCATTGAGGGATTTGATCACTTTATTTTTCCATTCCTTTGTTAAACCATTTAACAAAAACATAATCGCCCCTCGCTAAAATAGATAAATATACCCTGCTTTGGCAGACCCACACTTAATCCATTCTAGCCTTGACGAGTGTTATTCATTGGAATGAAAAACATAACTTAACATTCCCTTCGAGGGATTTGATCGCTTTAATTTTATTCCTTTGTTAAACCATTTAACAAACAAGCATGCATCTCATACAAACACACATGATATGGTTATGGCCTCCTAAAAATCCAATACAAAATTACATCACATATAATCTTGAAATCTCCATCCACATGTCTCCACATGCTCCTTTGACTCCATTCTCTTTCCGGTTACATTACATAACAAGAAGAAACCTCGTTTAACATACGAGGGGATAGAGATGAGAAGAGAATTACAAGAGGAATGTCAAGAGGTAAGGCACGACACGCAGGTCGTATTTAAATTTAAAACAACTAAGGCCATAACCAACCATCATGCAAAAATTAGCATTTATTGATTGTAAAACGAGTGATATAATAAGATGTATATATATTAAGCGAGGTTCGATTAACGCGTATACGAAATAACACACTACGCAGTGTAGCACGGGGTTCCCGCTGCCCGGTCAGTGGGCGGGGGTCAAGGGGAGGCCGCCCCTTGTGGGGTGCGAGGCAGCGCCCCGACACAAAAAATTAGATTTGATAAACATTCAACCAATCATCAATAAGTGTCTCGCATCAAATGAATACTTCACAAACCGATAAACGAGTGAGTCCCTCGTATCATTTGAATACTTTTTTGTCAGCAAATTGATAAATGGCAAGTTTATCGCAGCCAATATTTGAGTCGAGACAGGGTTTCAACAATTGAACCCTTTGACGCCCAAGACATGAACTCTTTCATGTTCCATGGGACCCTCTAACATTAGAACATACAAACATATATACATCGCACATAAAACAACCAATAAAGAAATCAAAATAATTCAAAATAATTCAAACGCGCACTTGCGCTTAGTGTGGGTGAAGCGCGGGTTCTAGTTTTTCAATTCTGTAATATGCGTTTTACCTGCGCTTCACTTCCGCTTCACATACGCTTTACTTGCGCTCAGCGTGAGTGAAGCGCAGATTCGAAATTCAAAATTCCATATGTTGCGCTTCATCTGGGCTTCATCTGCGCTTCACCTGCGCTTCACTTGCGCTGAGCGAGATTGAAGCCCAGATTTCAGATTCAAAATTCCAGTATGTTGCACTTCATCTGGGCTTAGCGCAGATGAAGCGCAGATACGACGTTCAGAAAATGTTCTTCATTTTTAAACAGAAAAACAGAATATCACATATTCAAACGATTTAAAAGCCCAAAACGTGCTAATCGCAAACCAATGCTCTGATACCAATTGAAGGGAATCAAGCATGTGGTCAGGGTGCAGCGGAAATAAATGGATTCCCTCCCTTGTTATAATCGTTTTGTGAAAACACGAATCAAGGCATAAAAGGTATTGAAACGAAAGGTCGTACCTTATTAGGATTATAAACGAGGCAAGTGTAGCCATGTCTCTATTGGTATCCACGCCAACAGCCGGACTAGGATTCTCTCCTCAGCTCTGCTAGTAGCCTTGGAAAGTAAGAAGTGATTGCTCATGTGTATTGGGGTAGTGCATCTTATGCTCTATTTATAGAGTGGTGGCTAGGGTTTTACCCCCTCACTCACTTAACCCTCACACTTATGGGTCTGGCCCATTATGCTATAATAATTCTAATTAAATTAAATTAGAATTATTATCCTTTTCTTAGTGGCTTGTTGTATGCGTGTGACCCAATAGGATTTTAATATTTGGTTATGATATTAAAATAAAACCCTTTTATATTTAATATCATAAATAGTGAGCGGTATCTAGCAACACATCACTATCCAAATATTGAGACTATCAATAACCTTGATAAATCCTATTTTATTATAATAATTTATATGCTCTGTCCCTTTGTCCAAATATCTAATTGAACACAAGGGCATGGATTGTGTCAACCTTGTATAGTTCAATTTATATTTTCTTGATCCCCAAGTAGACTGTACAGAAAATAAATATCTCATATTTATTCTCCTGAGCATGGCCATGCATTTTGCAGTCTCACTTTATCAAGAGGCCTACAAATATAACTCCTGTTACATAGGAGGGACAAATCCAATCTAGGGCACTCACATTCCACCACATAATTTATTATATGTCCAAAAACCAACTTTATGATTACCCTGTTACAGGTAACGTTTGATGATAATTAAAACATATAATTCCTTATGTAGGAATCGTAGTGATTTCAGGTCGAAGGACTTCATATAACATTTATTAATTTAAGAAACTTTCATGACACTCATGTAACAACCCATGCAACGTTCTTAAGGTGGGTCTGTCCAGTACACCATTACTCTTAATGTGTACCTATATGAGCACATGATATCTCATATCCATGATCTGTGAGATGTGATCATCAATGAACTCACATGCTAGTCTAAATGCATCTTTGTCCTAAGATGATAATTGACTAGGGACTATTTAGGAATAGTTCTTCAGAAGCTCTCACGATCAAGTCATCTACTTGATTCCTTATGAAGTTTAAGCTTACTATTCTAAGGACAATAATTATATTCTAAAAGAATAAGTTTGCCTTTATAAAATAACATGATACAAGTGATGGATGTTCACAAATATATAAGTCCCTAGTGCATATTCCTAACAGGACTGTGGTTAGGTTAGTTGCTCGTGACTTACTATGATCTTCTAGTACGTGTACTCATTATTGGAACTGATCACTCCTATGATGTGTGATGTGTACGGAGATCATGGTCAGTTATATGAGTAGGATACTTTGGTCCGGAAGTTAGGATACTTCCCTAACAAAGTTAAAGCCACCCATTCTTGTGTGAGAAAGAGGGTAACTTAGATTAATTTTTTTTAATGAAACCCTTACCTTAGGAGCCTTATAGAATGTGACCCTGAAAACTTAATAAAAGTCAGACACCCTTGAGGTAGTTAGTGGAGATTGATTCAATATTTTAAGGATGGTTGTTGCTTGACTTATGATGTGATTCTATTTGTGTAATGTGTATAATCTGAATGTGTTTGGTGAATTGCTGTCTGTTTATGACATTGGTTGTATGAGTGATTTTATGACATATTATGTTAGGGTATGTGTGCTTGTTGGGTATTAACTCACAAGGTTAAAGTTCTTTTAATTTAAACCCTTGTTTAGGTTATACTAGAAGGAATATGGGGGTTGTAGTCCAGATTGAGATAGAACCTTTACTCAGGGTAAACTAGAAGTCGCAGAGGCACCCATAAGGATTCCAAACCATCGGGGAAGTGTGTAGATAATTGTAATCTAAGTAGGCCTAAGATCTCGCCTTAAGTCAACAAACTTAGTAGGGACATATAGACATTTAGATCTAAACTTAAGAGGGGTTAGGAAATTGAGGTTCCTTTAGAGCAGGATCAAGTTAAAGGGGGTATTCCCTAGACCACCTTGAGGGTAGTCAGGAGACTTGTCGGGCGAGCAATAATTCTTCTAGCTACCAACCCTTTGCCTTATCCAGGGATTGCATGGATAAGACCCCTAGGCCCCACCAGACAGGTAGGTGGTCATGGAGACCACTATCTCCTTACCCTTTCATCCCACATTTAGAGAACACTTAGTGGCCCTAGAGGCAGTGTCTTGTGACCATAACATCCTAGAAACCCTTAGGTGAGGACACTATACCTATACCTTAGGACTACAACATCAATTGGTAACCCACAAGGAGGTGGGGGAATGTTTAGGAGATGAATAAGGTAGAGGTCCCTAGTAAAGATAGTGAGTTTTCAGTTATCTAATATTATCACCCTCTCAGAAGCTACAATTAGTAACATCCTTGCACCCTATCGAGTGAGTAAGTTGTCACGAGAAAACCATACCTTCACTCTTCCTTTTCACCTTTGGAAAATACTTAGTAATCTTAGGAAGTAATGCTTTATAACCCTGAGGATCTAGAAATTTTCCAGTGTGAACACTTCATTCATACCTTCAGTCTAATCATAACGGTTTTAACTTCGAAGACTCGGGAGAAGAGTAAGGTAAAGGCCTTTAGTCAGGATAGTGAGTATGAACCAATTTTTTTTTACAGAAAGTTAACTTTGTAGAAACATCATCCAAGTCACCTAAATGACCCTATTAGTGTTAAGTGAGGGAAACATTAGTCATGGTCCTTTTAGGGGGAAGACCCTTAGTCAAGTAAATTAGGAATTTTAGTGCAAACTTCTTAGAATAGTAGTGTAGTGCTTACAAACTTAAGTGAGAACGAGATTTTTCAAATTGGACCACATTAGAGATAACCTTGTAGAAAAAGATTAGGAATTATCAGAGGGGATTATCAGAACATGTAGTAAATGAATCAAACACCTCAATAAGATAGTAGAAGAAATTACACAGTTTTGAGCCAATTAAGAAGGAGAGGGGAGGGAAATTGAAGTCTTGTTAGGAAATGAGTAGAACTAGAAGATTACCCATTCCACCTTAGAATTATCTGAGAAATTGTCAAGCAACTATAAATATCTTCCAGTCTAGATAATCAACCTTATCCATGTATTCCAGGAGTGAAATTCTAGAACTTTAAACCTTATACCTATATGTTGTAGTTGTGACCATGTTTATATATGTTCATATCCCAAACAGAAATAGGAAATTCCTTTTCACACCATAATAGTAATAACCCGGGAGTTTATGAGAAGGGGAAAACAAATTAGTTAGGTATCTAGATGTAGGCTTGATGTCTCCAAGAGAGAAATCAAGATTTTAAACACTGAGAAATATTAGAAAGAGTCTGAAGCATTAAGGGGGTAGTCTTTTAGGCAGGGCATGAGAAGCCATAGAAGGCACTCGGTACATAAGCACAACTAAGTTGCACCCAAACTGAAAGTTAGATTTGACTGTGTATAGTTAGGCCTGGCCAGAGTGTTAGGAAGGATTGAGAGGTTGTTAGGCTCACTCACTAGTTTAGAACTTTAAAGTATTTGGAAGTCCTTACTTATAGGAGGACTAGGGTGTGGATGACATTATGTCACTTTCCTTTTCAGTGAAACTTAGAACCAAATTAAGTACAAGCCTTGGCCAGTAAGGTGGGATAGAGAAAGATCCCAATACGGGAAGATATGAGATTAGGAGAGTGATGAGTTTCTGGCAAGCGAACCACAAATCCAGCAGTATAATAGTAAGAAAGAGTATCGTATCCACAGGGAACGGTTATTTATGTAGACCGAAATCGTATTTATCAAGAGAAAGCACAGTCTAGAGAGTATGATTACAGAATGGTAAAAAGAGTAGATAATTAATTGGAATTAGAAAGGTAGAGTTAGAGACACTTTACTTGGATCAGGATTGGATTTCATCTCATCACACCCATTGTGCATATAAAGACTATCTATTATTTTAGGTAATACTCTATAAAATATGTAGACAAACTTTATTGCTAAAGCCCCTACCCAGCGACCTTAACACTCAAGGATAAATTGTGCGGGCTCTCCCAGGCGACAGATTTATCTCGGCTTATTTTGCTCTCTTTTGTTCAGTTTGTAAGAGTTAGACAATAAACGAGGCCTAATGGTAGACGCACCCTTCGCTCCAGTACTGTCACTACCTTATACTCATAAGAAATACGCCCATGTTCGAATCCTGGATTGACAACCCCCTAACTCTTTGCTATCGATTACTAAGTCCTATTTGGCGAATGCTCCCTCACTTAGAGTACTCACACTACCCCTCACTCATTAGTAAACATCCCCTTTCAGCCGTCAGTAGTAACCGAGTAATCTTATTCAATCAGAGAATGAGTTTCTTCAGAATCCGCTCCCCCCATTCTCGTTCCTAATCTAAACTACTTGAGTTAAGACTAGCCTATAACTCCAGACGCAAGCATGGGAATTAGGAATAAGCACATAATAAGATTACCACCATTATAGATAGGGACTCATTGAAATAATAATATAGAATTTATATACACTCAAGGATAGAATCAATTACATCCAATCCTACTGGAGAGTTAACTTCATGAAGTAGCCATACAAACCATTGAAGACGTTGTCACCATCTTCAATCCTCGTGAAGCGCTCCTCCTCTCCTACTCTAAAGTTAGCTTTGATACATAATCACTGAATTACAATGACTATCTAACTCGCTAACCAACTAACTGTCTAACTACTTGGACTGACGTAAGAGGTTCCTATTTATAGATTAGGAAAGACAAAGCAAATTTGGGAAGAGATCCTCTTAAAAATGGCAATAGGGACGTGATCTGCGTGTTCTGCGCTTCAAGCTGCGCTACAGCGCAGGTTCCAGAGAGTTGCGCTTCACCTGCGTTATAGCGCGGGGTGAAGCGCAGCTAGCGTCTGCAGCTTCAACTTTCCTCTTTTAAATTGTTGATCTCTCCCCGAGACTGGTTTTCACGCGTTTGTCCTTCCTTGTTTCCCTTTATTTTCTGATATCTTTGTATTCATTGTGTAATCCTTGTTTATTTGGGAAGCTTGTCTGCAATATCTTTGATTGATTGGCTCTATCTCCTCATTAATGATTCAAATCTTCTTCAAATCTTTAATTAATTGTCCTCAATCAATCTCAAATCTTGCATAAATCCTCCTCATTTAATGCCATTTAATCTCTGATTTAAATCTTTGCAAGAATCCTGCAAAAATCAGCAATAAATCCATTAAAATAGCATCAAATTCTAAACTAGGATTAATAAATACAAATTATTAAATATTATATAAAAAGGGATAAAAATGGGGCAAAATTACCATTTTGTCCTTGATAAGTGAAATAAAATATATACTAATTTATCAACTATTTTTCACTTATCAAATTCCCCCAACTTGAATTCTTGCTTGTCCTCAAGCAAGAGACCTCTTTGCAATCACAATCAATTCTAACCCCTAGTGTGCTTCTACAAAAACAAAACTAATTCAAGGTAATTACCCCTCAACTCCTTCCTAAGCAGAAGTCACTTCCCAAACATAAGAAAAAATCAGAATCAAGAGATATTACCAATCAACAGTTAGGATAGAAATACAAACATCAATTAAACTTTCTCAATAATAGCAATTAAAGCAGTAAGTGATAAACCAAGGAAATCTCTCATTCTCACGGGTAAGTGTTTCCCTCAATCATTTTCACCCACTGTTGAACAACTAGAATTGATAGTCGTTTCCAAGGTCTGAACCTGCCAGCAGTTAGTATGGATCAAAAGGTCTTTCTTTAGGTTGTAATGAGGCTAGGCTATCAAAAAATCATGATTTTTCTGGATATTCAAGAAACACTTTGAATAGAGAGCATCATGTGTTTGTGCTTTGGAACTTCTCTCAATTCACCTGATGATTCTTGAATGGTCACCCTTTTTCAGCTTTGGCCTCCTCTTTTGAAGAATTTTCTCCCCCCAACTTATTTATTTTCCACACTTTGTGCAAATTATTTTTGTATACATAACATAAAGAACTTATTTTTGGTGGGGGAGAATCTTTCCTTTGTGATTCCTTGTGCCTTCTCTTGGATTCCTTGTGACCAACCTCTTTGTCAATTGCTTGTCCCATTTTGTTGTGGTGCACCTTGCTCTCTATCCCAAGTGTTAGGGACATGGTATGATCATTGATAATGATAATGGCTAGGGTGCATCAAAAGAAACATTCAAGCTCAAATGGACAATCGATAAATGGAAATATTAATGCAGGGTTGGCTATTTGGCACTGAGCAAAATATTGAAATCACAAAATTGTGCCTTTGTCACTTCCATACCTTCTACAAGCAAGCCAATTTTCAGAAACTCAAGCAATAACAGTTGACAAGCAGCAGTGAAAAGCTCTCATTTAAGTGTTTAAGTGTTTAGGGCTCTCATCTCACCGGTTGGGCTAAAAATTCCTTGCTAAAGCACTTACTGGATTTAATAAACTACCATGATAGGTTCTCTTGAGAAGTACTCTAAACCTAACTGATTATGGAATTAATCACAAGACCCTATCATCTTACCTAGATTGGTTAGTTGAACTACTTATTTACAGAGAAAAAGGAAATAATTACCTTGATTCCTAATTTCCTAAGGTCCTAAAAATTTTAAAAATTCTAAAAATTTAAGAAAAATTGAAAATACGAAACAGAAATCCTAATTAACTAGAAAATATCTATAAAATAATAGAAAATAAAAGAAAAACTAAAAGAAAGAAAAACACCAGTATCAATCTTCATCCTCTGTATATTGTGAGTCCTTGTCTTGCTGCTGCTCCATCCCCCTCTAGGAAAATAGGCTTGTCCTCATGCCACTGCAAGAATATCCGGAATCTTCAAGCAGCAAACCCGGGTATGGGTCTAGTACTCCTGATTGGTTTGGGGTCAACTAGTCTTTATACTTTGCAGCAGTCTGTGCAATTCATGAAGAACATGGAAGCCTGCCAATAACATGCATAAATAATTATTCTCTTCACAACAAAACTTCACTGCAATTGGTAATGCTTTCCTAAAAACAGAACATACTCAATTGTTTTGCAAGCATTCAATCAATCCATGGAAAGTGAAAGTTTAAAATTTTTGAAAGAAACAGAACATAACACTTTCAAATTTAATAACTCACAAAACAAAGAGCATTCCAATCAAGCAAATTGTTCTTCATGTTCCACACAGCCAAAATCACATTTAAGATAGCAATAATCAATAATATTCACAATCCTAAGGTTGCTACCCTAAAGTGTAAATCATAGAGATAGAGTAAATGAAGATTTCAATTGGTAAAAATAAAATAAAAAAAATATAATTGAAAGTTTCAAAATTGATGGAAGTTTGTTAGTGAAAGAGTGAAAAGAAGAGCTTTAGGAAGTAGTACATGAGAAAGATTTTTAAAATTTCGTATCCTGCGCTTCACCCTGCGCTATAGCGCAGGTGAAGCGCAAAATACAGTGACTAAAATTGCATTTCTGCGCTACAGCGCAGGTTGAAGCGCAGAAAACATAATGTAGTTTTGCAATTTTCAATCACGTTTTCTGCTACTTCCTATTTTTTTTAAAAAAAATTTATTTTCCACAAACATATTCCAATCAATTTTGAAAATTTCCTAAATTCTAAAAAAAATGAAAAATCCTAATTAACAAAATAAAATTGAAAACAATTAAAAACTTAAAAATCTCTGGGTTGCCTCCCAGGAAGCGCTTGTTTAACGTCTGATAGCTCGACGTGTGTTCCCTCAAGGTGGCTGAAACTGAAATCTTTTGATGAGCCTGTGTGCTGCACCCTTCCTTTTCCTGGCCTGTATACCTCCCCATAATCTTGCCTTGGAGCAATCTGTCATTTTCTTTACTTTCTTGCTTTGATGTGCATGAATCTTCTTCTCCTGAAGCTTGAATGGTTCACAAATGAATTCTCTCAATTCCTTTGCTTCGGGGGGTTCTTTGACATGAAACACACCTGACCACTTGATCTTCAATCTGGCTCTAGGCTCTGAATTTAAGTCTAGCTTGACTTTTCTTCTCTTTGCCTTGTTCTAGTCAGTGTGATCGCATAACTTTCTTTTGTGAGGTGTGGAAGGTTGATCACTTGCACCATGCCTTTCTTGATCTTCCTTTAGAGGGATGGTTGGATAAGGCAAGGTCTCTGTTCTTGAAACCACTTCCCTTCCTTCCTCGGGCTTTGATTCACCATCTCTCTGTTCACCATCATATGTTGTATTCTCTACCTCCCTTTCACAGTCAGTATCTTCCTCAAGCACCACCTTTAATGTTTCCTCCTCTCCTTTTTCTTCTTCTGCTGCACCTTCTTCTTCTTCCTTTTCTTCTTCAGCTCCTCTTTTTTGTGTTTCTTCAGATTCATCTTCTTTTTCTTCTTCTTCTTCTTAAGCCAGATTGTCATTGATTTCCTCCCCTATCAGCTGAACAATGTCATCGCACTGCTCTTCGGGGTTGAGTAATGCATTTGCTGAAGATTGCTTGTCCCAACAGTTGATCATATTTTCTATCTCCTCTAGTGCAAGACTAACAGTTAGTCCTTCTTCACAATACCGCTGAAATTGTAAAAATTCATCCCACTTTTCTTTCATGAAGTTGTCACTATCTATCTTCCTTTCTGAGATTTGTTCTGATTGTTGGTTAGCTCTTGTTTCTTCTATCTCTTTAATTTTTGCATCAGGAGACTCTCTCTTCTTGTTGAGCAGTTCCAACATGGTGTCAGTGTTTCTTCTTGCTTCTTCTCTTTCCTTTTGAAGTATTGACTCCCTTTGTTCCGCCATCTGTTTTAACAAAGCGTCAGTGCTTCGTCTTCTCTCTTCGCTCTCTTTCTGGAATTGTATATTGCTTTGATTAAATTCTTCCAAAAACTCATAAAATTGGGAGTCTCTTTGTTGATAGGAAGAGTAACTTTGTTGCTGTTGAAAAGAAGGTTGCACGTGGAGTGAAACATCATCTTGGTATCTCCCAAAATTCTGATTCTGGTAACTTCCCCAATCCTGTGAAAAATTGTTAGCATAATTGTTGTAATTAGAGAAGTTACCTTGAATCGGTGCATGAGAGGAGTAACTTGGTTCTTGCCACCTAACATAATCTCCAAGGGTTCTCCTTGGTTGATTCTGCCATGCATAAGCCATTTAACATTTATTTCACTTGAGGTAGTTGAGCAGAGAGTGTTGAGATTGTCTCCTTGAAATTTGTCCCCTTCTTCTTCTTGGGTGATCAGAGAGTGTTGAAATCGTCTCCTTAAGCTCTGCCCCTTTTTCTGTTACGTGTTGTCTCAAGAGAAATAAGATGCTCAAACAAAGAGAAAACAGAATAACAAAGAATAATATTTATTTATTTTTTTAATAATAATAAATATTTTTTTATTTATATAAAAAATAATAATAAATAATAATATTATTTCTTTTAAGAAAATAAAATAATTAAAAATAAAATATTTTTGTTTTCTTCTCGACTTCTCCCTTGTCTCCTTTCCTTGTTTCTGCTTTTGTTCTTCCTTGATGTCCTTCCTATTTCTGCTTCAATTTGTAGTTGATTTGGGGATACCTGGCTTCTCAAAAGCAAAAACAAGAAACTTGAAAAAGGTAAGTGTGGAAGAAAAATTTATAATAATAGAAAAACTATAAATTTCCTAAAATAATAAAGATTTCCTAAAATAATAAGAAGAATAAACAAAAGAAATCCTAAGATAGATATCCTTGATAAATAGACCTCAAAGATCTACACAAATTACAACCGTTCCCCGGCAACGGCGCAAAAAATACTTGATGGGTTTCTGGCAAGCGAACCACAAATCCAACAGTATAATAGTAAGAAAGAGTATCGTATCCACAGGGAACGGTTATTTATGTAGACCGAAATCGTATTTATCAAGAGAAAGCACAGTTTAGAGAGTATGATTGCAGAATGGTAAAAAGAGTAGATAATTAATTGGAATTAGAAAGGTAGAGTTAGAGACACTTTACTTGGATCAGGATTGGATTTCATCTCATCACACCCATTGTGCATATAAAGACTATCTATTATTTTAGGTAATACTCTATAAAATATATAGACAAACTTTATTGCTAAAGCCCCTACCCAGCGACCTTAACACTCAAGGATAAATTGTGCGGGCTCTCCCAGGCGACAGATTTATCTCAGCTTATTTTGCTCTCTTTTGTTCAGTTTGTAAGAGTTAGACGATAAACGAGGCCTAATGGTAGACGCACACTTCGCTCTAGTACTGTCACTACCTTATACTCATTAGGAATACGCCCATGTTCGAATCCTGGATTGACAACCCCCTAACTCTTTGCTATTGATTACTAAGTCCTATTTGGCGAATGCTCCCTCACTTAAAGTACTCACACTACCCCTCACTCATTAGTAAACATCCCCTTTCAGCCGTCAATAGTAACCGAGTAATCGTATTCAATCAGAGAATGAGTTTCTTCAGAATTCGCTCCCCCATTCTCGTTCCTAATCTAAACTACTTGAGTTAAGACTAGCCTATAAATCCAGATGCAAGCGTGGGAATTAGGAATAAGCACAAAATAAGATTACCACCATTATAGATAGGGACTCATTGAAATAATAATATAGAATTTATATACACTCAAGGATAGAATCAATTACATCCAATCCTACTGGATAGTTAACTACATGAAGTAGCCATACAAACCATTGAAGACGCTGTCACCATCTTCAATCCTCGTGATGCTCTCCTCGTCTCCTACTCTAAACTTAGCTTTGATACATAATCACTGAATTACAATGACTATCTAACTCGCTAACCAACTAACTGTCTAACTTCTTGGACTGATGCAAGAGGTTCCTATTTATAGATTAGGAAAGACAAAGCAAATTTTGGAAGAGATCCTCTTAAAAACGGCAACAGGGACGTGATCTGCGTGTTCTGCGCTTCAAGCTGCGCTACAGAGCAGGCTGTAGCGCAGGTTCCAGAGAGTTGCGCTTCACCTGCGCTATAGCGCGGGGTGAAGCGCAGCTAGCGTCTGCAGCTTCAACTTTCCTCTTTTAAATTGTTGATCTCTCCCCGAGACTGGTTTTCACGCATTTGTCCTTCCTTGTTTCCCTTTATTTTCTTATATCTTTGTATTCATTGTGCAATCCTTGTTTATTTGGGAAGCTTGTCTGCAATATCTTTGATTGATTGGCTCTATCTCCTCATTAATGATTCAAATCTTCTTCAAATCTTTAATTAATTGTCCTCAATCAATCTCCAATCTTGCATAAATCCTCCTCATTTAATGCCATTTAATCTCTGATTTAAATCTTTGCAAGAATCCTGCAAAAATCAGCAATAAATCCATTAAAATAGCATCAAATTCTAAACTAGGATTAATAAATACAAATTATTAAATATTAAATAAAAAGGGATAAAAATGGGGCAAAATTACCATTTTGTCCTTGATAAGTGAAATAAAATATATACTAATTTATCAACTATTTTTCACTTATCAAATTCCCCCAACTTGAATTCTTGCTTGTCCTCAAGCAAGAGACCTCTTTGCAATCACAATCAATTCTAACCCCTATTTTTCACTTATCAGAGAGTTTACTGTGTTCGTACTGTAACTGGTAGGTATTATACCTACGTTTATGGCGTGAGTGTTGTTAGGATTCCGTTAGTTTCTTAGAAGAATGAGTGACTTTCCTCTCACTTGGGTGCAGTGTTTGTCTATGTGATTCTGTGAACTTAATTCCTCGAACATGATGTGAGTGTTGGATTATTTCGCCAACACAAACTTAGTGATTCGAGGGGTTGAGTAATTATGTGTGCATGACTTATTGTTAGTAATATAGTAGAACTTAGAATATAAACCTGTAAATCACTTGGAATTTTCTTAAACCTAGATAAGAACATAAGACTTAAAACCAACCGGTGGTTGATGGGTTTGGGTATTGAATTAGGATCCTTACTTAGTTGTTGCGTGAAATCTTTTCCTATCATTAGATTTTATCAAGTGTGTTGTCTAACGAGACCAGTTGAGTATACTCAAATAGAGTAGAGAGTGTGAGAACCTATTAGAGAAACCACATTATGGAATTCGGGGAGAGGTATAAGTTTCGGAACTTGTATTCCGAGGAATTGGGAGATAAGAGGTGAATTGGTGTTGAAATATAGTCGGAGCGAATTTTGGGGACAAAATTCCTTTTAGGGGGTAGAAATGTAACATCCCGGAAAAATAGAACCCAAGATCAACTAAAGGTAAGTTAGAAAGGGAGTGAGAAGTTGGGGAAAGAGGAAGGATTTTGAGTAAGATTATGAGGATAATGAGAATTTATGGACATTAAAGGGTATATTTAAGAGAGTAACTAAGATAGGAATGTGTTTTAGCAAAGGAAACTAGGAATGACGGAGTAGGTGAGAATTAGGAGGAGCTAAATTATGATATATAGGTGTTAGAGTCCTTGTTCAAGTAACAATCTGGTAGTTAAGATTTAGGATGAGTTAGAAGAGATTGGAGTAAGGATATGAATGAGTAATAGCCAATAAAAGAGTATTTAGGGATTTTCTTAATTAGGGTAAGATTTAGGTAAGTAATTATGGGTAAAACAAGTAAGGAAAATGGTTTAAGAAGTGAGGAAAAAAGACTTAGACTACAAAAGCAATTTTGAGTTTTAAGCCCTATGACCTTTGCTCACTACATTGCGAATATCTAGAGTTATAGGTGTCCAATTAAGGTGATTCCACTTAGGATGGAAAGCTAAGGTCCGGGGATTCAGTTTGATAGGTTATATGATATGGTTTCGATCAAAATTGCACCTTCACACAGACTCATTTTCGCTCAAGCGAAAAGGATTCGCTTGAGCGAATTATGCAGAGCAATTTTGAAGTTCAGTTTGCTGTAAAATTCGCTAAAGCGAAATGGATTCGCTCGAGCGAAAATCATCCAGATAGAGCACTTTTCTTGTGTCATTTTCGCTCAAGCAAATTAGATTCGCTTGAGCGAAAATTCATATTTTTGCATGCACAAGTCTCATTCGCTCAAGCGAAAATGTTTCGCTTGAGCGAAAATCCACTTAAAGCCCCAAATTTCATTTTAGAATCAGAATTTTTCCACTTCTTTTCTTCCTCTACCTTAACCTAGAGAGAGAAGCTCTGAATTTCTAGAGGGAGAAAGCTAAGATTGAAGCTTGGGAAAGGAAATTGAAGCAAGGAATCACCAAGTGGCCCATTCCTACTCATTCTTCTTCCCTTGAATTTCAAGATTTTGTGAGTACAACTCACACACATTCACATGGTTGTTTCATTTTCTCAAAGTATGAACCCTATTCTCTATTTCCCCATTTTTCCTATCTGTATGGATGGATTATTGTTGTTTGCATGAAATTCATGTGATAATGTTGTGGAATTGAGTAATTTCTTTTAGAATCATTATTGAGAACCTTAGGTTGCGAAACTTGCAAAATTAGCGAAACTTACGAAATTCATGAAATGTGTTAGTTTTCAATTATTAGTTCATTGAATTATATAAGCTGGTTTCGACCGTGAGTTAATTAAGCTGGCCTCTGCGCTGTGAGTTAAAAATTAAGTAATTATGTGAAAACTTGACTTCGGTCCAGTAATGGGTGGGATTCATCCCTGGAGAAGACGTTCTCCGTAGTCTGAGCTCAGTTCTAACTCCAGTTTAAGTGATAAGATCATGCCTACTGGGCACTGCAGTGAGTTGCATCATAATTGCATTATATTGAGTTGATTGTGATGTATGAGTTTGATTCCATAACTATTATTTATTAGAATTGTATGCATACCCTCACCTTGAGTTAAAATGAAGTTATTCCTTGTAAAGAATTAGAATTTAGTCTAATCTTGGTGCTGCATTTCTATGTAATTGTTTCCCCATACTGCATTTGCATAGTTGTACTTGCTGAGACTGTAGTCTCAGCCCACGTTTCGGGGATATACTCTAGTTTGTGCAGGGAAATCCCAGGTTTATGTGAAGGAACGGGAAGGAATTGTGGAGAGGAACTTTACTCTCAGAGAGAAGACATGCTTAGTAGAAATAGATTCTTTCGATAATGATAGTTAACTAAGTTTCGTTGTATTTGTATTATGTTTGGCCATGGAGGCTTAGTCATAGATATTAAATGTATTTGAGATATTAACGGTATTTAGTGTTTTACTCATTCTAGGTTAAGTTGAATTGGTAAACATCCAGTTTTGAGGGAAGACTATGCCGGATTTCCGGTATGAGTCTCGTGAACCATAACACTTCGAGTGTAGGTTTCTTCCCTGAGTTAAATTAAGATTTTGGTTTGTAATAAGATATTGATGTATGTAATTAGCACCGGCTTAAGCAAATCGTTGGATAGCCTAAGTGATTGTTTGACGATATTGAAATCGAAGCGAAATAATTTCAGAAATTCAAGAATGGTGTTTCCAACGGGCACTATTTCCGAGTTGAGAAATTAGGACGTTACACTTTTCAGGCTCTTCTCAAGTATATTTTGCTCCCCTAGCCTCTTAAGGCTCCAAACAACTAAGTTTTTACAAAGAATGAATTGAACTTGAACTTCAACAAAGTTCTTGTTCAGAGAAATGTACAAATAACTATGTAAGACATAGAATATGAAAGTGATGTACACAAAAAGTCAGAGTTTAATTTCTATAAAGAAATTTGCAGCATTTTGCTTCATTTGCGCGCAAGTTCTCTTCTTTAATTCTTGAAGGTCTTCAGCTATTTATAGGAACAACTCAGGCTTATTTGAATTTGTCCGTGGAGGGAATGATTGTGAAATCATTTGAATCTGTTAAGGAACAATTCTAACATTTGTATAATGGTGCAGGCACCATCTTCACCTCTGACAACCGTACAGAGACGCATCCAGACCTTTCACACTCGTACAAGAATTTGCAGGAGTTGTCGCAAAATATTCTTGCCACGTCAGTCAACCTTGAGTTCTGATAGATGATCTTGAGACAGAAGCTCTTCAGAAGACTTCAGCTCTTCAGACAACATATCAACTTTAGATGCCTTCAGGATTTCAGACGACGCACTAACATCAGATGGGTTGATATTTCAGATAGCATACAAATTCAAATGGGTCTGAGATAAAAATACATTATTAATTTTATTTTGTGCAGATTTCAAACTGTTTATTTAAGTTCATTATCATCAAATCCAAATAATGGGGTATTCAAGTCTTGAGACTCAACATTCTCCCCTATTTGATGATGACAAACTTAAGTAAACAAAAATAATTATAAGAGAATAGAGTTGAGAGCATTGATTTGTCTTTATCCAATATTTGAAGTGCGCTCCCCCAAAGATCAAGCTCCCTCTGAACTACACATTTCTCACAGTTTTCGTTAGTAATTTACTCCCCCTTTTGTCATCCATCAAAAGGGTATGTCAGAGCATAAATTGCAAGAAAACTTGTGTAGAAACAGTAACAAAGCATAAATAATTA